>CM060389.1:44506129-45106129 GCA_030545235.1 Helianthus tuberosus
AAAGAATCGATCGTTCAAGTATTTGAAATTTCAGGGGAAAATCAGTGGAACCAACTTTTGGACAAAAAAAATATATCTACTATAATAAAAGAAAACCAACTTTTAGACACGTGTCATTCATTGGAGTTGGAGGTATCCTCAAATATATATTTATTTTATATTAACTAAATAAATAATAAATTAATATTAAATCTTATCATACTTTAATAAAATATTATCCTCAAATCTAAATTGTTAAGTTAATATATTTTTAAAACAAATACCTCTCTTTCCTATTAATCTTATATTAAATATATAAATAATAAATTAATATTAAATGTTATCCTAATTTATTAAAAATATAACTTTTTTAATTATTTGGTATACAAAATTATGTTTATTCAACTCGTGTAAAATGCGGGGTTTTAAAAATTCAACTTTTTTTTTATTATTTACTATACAAAGTTACATTTATATAACCCGTGTAATACACGAAGTTTTAAAGATATGACTTTTTATCATTTGCTATGTAAAATTAGATTTATTCAGCACGTGTAATACACGGGGTTTTTAAAGATATAATTTTTTTTTTATTATTATATAACCCTACAAAAAGTAACTTTGAGGCACCATGATTTAGATCACAACTATTCAAAAAGACACAACTCTTCAAACTAATATATCAAGACACACCCTTTTACGCACCCTTCCATGCATTAAGACGCACCATTTACAAAAAGTAACTTGAGACACCATAATTTAGATCACAACTCTTCAAAAAGTCACAACCTTTCAAAACAATGTATTAAGACACACCCTTTTATATAATTATAATTACGAACATTGGACACCTCCCTTAACAAACAGACGTACTGTTTAAATAGAAAGTGAAGCACCTTATGAAAAGGTGTGTACGTTACTATATTACATAACAAAATACTTGGAAATTTACATCACAACGGTTCATGACTGAACCGGCGTTATGTTAAAAAAGAAAGTTAAGCAACCACCTTTTGAAGAGGTTTGTTGATTACATCACAATGGTTCATGACATATATATGTATGTGTATATCTGCAAATTACACAACATTATCTCTTATCTTCAATCTGTTCTCAAAGATTGTCTTCGCTGCACAACCTTTTTTTTATCTCAAATTCGATCTTCAATAGAATGGTTGCGATTTCAGAAGGCCAAAGGCTGCATGAATTTGAAAAACAAGCCTCTTTGTCTCCAGCGAGTCATATCACTGTCTCTTCCTCTCCGACGAGTTGTAACCACGGTTTCTTCGTCTCCAGTTATTCACAACTGTGGCCCCTTCGTGTCCGGTTTGGGAAAGCCAAAACCACCGTTCAATCCCTTCGACAATTCATAATCGTCACGGCACACCCATCAAAGCCCTCTCCCCGCCGCTATATACTTCCGCATGTATCCGTCAACCCTTTCAGTTGTCTTCATATTTTGCTATCGCAGATTCTCTCTCGAGGACATTTATCACCGGCACCAGATCGTCATATCACTTTCGATTTTCCTTCTAACGTTTCAATTCGGGTATGTTCTCCCAACATTTTATATTCCTGCAATTGTGATTTCTTCAATTTTTTTAACTTATTTGTTCTTTGTTTGTATTCCACTAGAATCACATGAATCCCTTATTTTCTCCAAACAAACAAAAATGCAATCAGATATCGACTCAAACAGTTGAAATGCTTGCACATCAACATCCCCATCATCTCCAAAATGTGATTACATTGTCCGAAGCCCCTTCACGTGACTTGCACGATTGCAAATCATCAACCAACACTCACACGTCGGTTACGACCCTTGCCAAATCCCAGTCGTATTCGAGAATGTCGTCTGAGAGCCGAGTGTCGGGGGATTATATATGTGGATGATGATTATTATGATGATCAACAATTTACGACATGGGATTTGCGCTGGTTTTTAACAATATTTTATATGTACACACACTTTTGGTAGTGTGTGTTTTTGTTTGTGTTAAAAAATAATTAAATGAGAAAAAGATGATCAATTCTAATCAAAATTGTGCTTGAGTAATAACATTTTGTTGGATTTATAATAGAAATCCCTTCATATCACGTGTATATGGTTTGTGAAATGAAATGACATGGGCAGTAACCGAACCATCATTTCGGTACATTTCAATATGATTTCAAACGTAACTTTTTAAGAAATAGTCACGGTTCTATGAAAAGTTGTGTTTAACCATCATATCTTAGCAATCACATAACTAAACCACATGTAAAAAAACCGTTCAAAATATATTGCATCGCTTTATGAATTTTATTATGAGTAACAAGAATTGATTTGGTCTTGAGGATTTTAACGCATTTATTAATATATTATTCTTAATGTATTATCCTGTTTAAATCAAAGGTTTTCTATGACGCATTGGTTCGTAATATATTGAGTTGCTTTATGTGTTTTGTTATTATGAGTAACCGCCAAATGAATGAGTAGGCATTACACCGTTTAAAGTTTAAACACATGTTCACATTCACAGTGAAATATGCCATTTCAAAAATGAAAAAAAACTAGAATGTCCTTAAAATTTGGTGCGTTCCACCGTTTCACTCTATAAAAATTTTAATATTTTCGTTTTATCAGTGGCCATATTTGTAGAATTTGAAACCCCAAAATCCATATGTGTAAAAATTTTAGTATTTCTATTTATCAGTAGTCATTTGTAGAATTTGAAACCCAAAAATCCATACGTTGAATTTACTTTTTACAATCAATTGAGAATTTTCCTTTACAGTCAGTCAGTCTAACTCAACTTGATTGATTAATCTATGGAAATACTTAAAATAATTATTTTTTATTATATTAAAATTATTTCTAACAAGCAACGAATCAAATATTGGTAATCGTCACCATCACCATTTTCTTGAATAATATCATCGATTCCTTTTTTTTTCTTGAATAATATCACCCACCTTTACCAATCATCATCACCACCATCTAGAGGGAGTCGGGTAATTGTGTATTCTTGATTTTGTATAGGGCTTCTAATTTAAACTACTAATCTGCATACCCAGAAAATAATGTTGTTTTGTTTCTTTTCTCTTTTGCAACCTACAAAACTAAACATTTTCATTCATGGAAAAACCTTGATTTGTTTGTTGAATACTAAAATATCTACATGTTAGAAACCCTAATATTTTTTGCTTAGAATAATTCATTGGGTTAAAATCCTAATATCTTTCGATTTGAATAATTCATTCTCTCTTTTGATGTGTTTTGAGTTTTAATGTGAATCGCTAAAACTTTCGTAATCAGCATCCCGCCGCAACGCGCGGGGTAACTTCACCTCGTTTGGTAGATTTTTCAACCCGACAATACCCAAGTTTTTTAAAGATACGACGTTTTTAGTATTTAATATAAAAAATTACATTTATTTAATCTGTGTAATACACATGGTTTTTAAAGATATAACTTTTTTAGATCTATTCAACACGTGTAATATACGGGGGTTTTAAGGATGTATTTTTTTTTATCATTTGGTAGATTTATTCAATCCGATTATACACGGGTTTTTTAAAGATATGACATTTTTAGTATTTAGTATATAAAATTACATTTATTTAATCTGCGTAATACATATGGTTTTTAAAGATATAACTGTTTTTTATTATTTGATATATAAAATTACATTTATTTAATCCGTACAGTTTCATAAAGATATCACTTTTTATAATTTAATATATAAAATTACATTTATTCAACCTGTGTAATACACGGGGTTCTAATCTAGTTTGCATAAATAATGATTTGCATACTCGAAACCAGGAGAATGTGGATGAAATTGAACGATGTAATGGATCAAAGATGTATGATGGGTTGTTGCCTGTTGGGCCTGTTGGACCATAAAACTCTCGAGTTGTTGCATCAAATTGTGTGTTTTTCTAGTATCTTTAAAGATCTTTACTTCTATATAACTATATTGCTTATAACAACCTCCCTTTTCTTCTATATATAACTAAGAAGAAAATGTTGCACAAAGAGAAACGAAACTAGCCCGGTCTAGGGAGAAGGATTTGTGTTGTATGGAATTGATGTTTTTGATTCTCAAATTTCAACAACTGCATAGTTTATATAGAATTAAATAAAGATTAAGAGACTACCCACAACTAGATCAAGTGGTGGAAGGCTTGCATTTCTCTTGAGAGAGGAAAATTCAACTCCTACTTGATGCAGAGTAAGGTACTGGTGGGCAATGATAGGAAACCCAGGGAAACCTGGGTTTGATCCTTGAGCCAAACGTGTTTTATCGGTAATTTCATCGTCGTGCCTACGGGCAGATGAGTTATCGGGTTTTCCCCGGAATTAGTGGTGGACTCGGGTTACTCTCAAAGTACTCCGTTTGGTCCAGTAGGTGCACCGAAAGTGCTCGGAATTGATTCTGTTGGCCGTTCAAAAAATATATATATAACTAGTTATGTAACCCTCAAGTTACGAAGTAGTTAATAGTATTAGTATTCTTTATCAGTAATTAGTATTATTTAAATGGCATAAAGAATCACTTGAGTGGTCCTAGCGATTGATGAGCCTGAAAGAGCCATTAGAGCTATATGTTGGGTATAATTATTATATTCAGAAGTGCTTACGGTTCGGTTTAAAATCGTAAAATCGTCTAAATTGGTGATTGGTTTAGTTTTACGGTTGATTCTTTTTCTTAACTTTTATTCGATTGGTTTCAAAAGTTTAAAACCATAGGGAATAGTTTGGTTTACGGTTTATGCTAAAAGTCATCTATATAACACCGAACTGGACCAATTAAACAAAGTATTAATTTTTTTTTGATATTATATATACAGGGGTAATATCAAATAAAAAGTTTATTTTGCCTAAGTAGGATAAGAAGGAATCTTAACCATTCATTTTTAAAATCAATGGTTAATATGAAAGTGTAGAAGAAAGGAGAAGTGCAATGGTATCATGGGAAAGCATCTTTATAGACTTTCCCTCTCTATATGCAAGGCATATGCATATTCCATCCTCATTTTTTAAACGTTCATAACTTTTTTATACGACGTTATTTTTTCATAAAAATTTCACCGTAAAATCGAGCATCTTTTTATCTTTAATTTGAGTACCATATTGCTATATAAAATATAAAGACTAAAAAAACCCACTAAAATGTGTTGTATATTTCTATGTTAGTATAACATTTTTTTGTGCTACATTTTTGTACTATATTTTTGTGCTAAATTTTTTTGTCTTAAATTTTTTTTCTCAAATTTTTGTGCTATATTTTTTTGTACTACATTTTTTGCTGAATTTTTTTGTACTAGATTTTTTTGGGCTATATTTTTTTGTACTACATTTTTTGTGATATATTTTTTTGTACTAGATTTTTTGTGCTAGATTTTTTTTTTGTACTAGATTTTTTTTTGTTGTATTTTTAAAAAACAAAAGGGCTGACACGTGTCATTTCCCTCCTATTTATAAGGACCAAAATGCCCTTCATTCCTACTTATTAGGTGTGTCACATGTCATCATCACAATCCTTCTTATGCTACTTAGGCAAAATCCACTTTTTAGTGGATCATTCTCCTATATATATAGGTAAAGGTTCCTGCAAAAAAAACCAAAAGTGTGAGAAGGATAAGAAATAATCTACACCATTAGATGGTTTAGATTAATAGGGACCAAATTGTAAAATTTGTTTTATTTTTTTGGACTGTTTTGAAAATTATAGGGGTAATAAAGTCTTTATATCCATTCAAAATAGGAAACTGTAAATCAAAATCCCTACAATTTCGATCTCTCTCTCTCCAATCGCACGACCAGACCCTCTCTCTCTACAATTTCGATCTATCTCTCTACATTGCAGTGGAGCGGCGGCGAGCGGCAGTGGTGGTGCCGGAAGTGGAGAAGATGATACAGAGGTGTAATGATTATTGAATGGTGTTATATATGTGTTGAATGGTGTTATATTCTTTATTGAATGGTGTAATATATTCTTTATTGAATGGTGTTATATTCTTTATTGAATGGTGTTATATACTTGCTGAATGGTGTTATTTTCTTGCTGAATGATGTTATATATGTGCTGAATGGTGTTATATTCTTGAGTAAACTTCCGTTTTGCTCCCTGTGGTTTGGTCACTTTAACAGTTTTGCTCCAAACCTTTAAAAATAGCCATTTTACTCCCTAATATTTCAGTTTTTTTGCCAGTTTGCTCCCCGCCTCTAATTCCATCAAAATTGTTTGTTTTTCCATTTTGCTCCCCGTAGGGAGCAAACTGGCAACAAAACCAAAACATCAGGGAGTAAAATGGCTATTTTTAAATGTTTGGGGCAAAACCGTTAAAGTGACCAAATCACAGGGAGCCAAATGGAAGTTTACTCTATATTCTTTATTGAATGGTGTTTTATACTTGCTGAATGGTGTTATATACTTGTTGAATGGTGTTTATAGAGATCTTTTAAAAAAATCCAGTTCCTATAATTAAGGTGGCGGTTATGGGAAGTTTTTAATTAATTGAATTAATGAAAAAATTACTTGTTTACCCTTTTGAATTAATTTAGATTTAGGACACATGTCATCTCCACAATCTTTCTCACCTTTCTTACACTTTTAACTTTTTTTACAATAACCTTACCCTATATATATATATAGAGAGAGTAGGAGTTGGGTGGAAAGTCTATTTTTTCCTAGAAAGTCTAGGAAGCAATGAGAATTGGACATGTGGAATTGAGTTATTTTAACTAAAAGGGCAACTATGTAATTTCACATTTTAATTTTATTTTTGGAATTTATTTTTCATTAACTAACATTACATGATTTTCGGAATTGTTGTTGTTTTCGAATTCAAATCTGGAGGTCAATGTGTTTATCTGGAAAACTATCAGCAGGTCTTGGTGATGTGTTTTACCAGTCAGAGAGGTTGAAGTCAATGTGTTTTAACACTCTGAAGTCAATATATAATCAGGTTGTGTTTTAACAGTTCTTTTTTCATTTTAACACTCTGAATGTGTTTTATGTTGTTGTGTATGTCACATTACATCACATTGTGTTTTTTGATGATTACATTACATCATAATGTGTTTTACAACAGGTTGTTTTTATACTGGAGTTTAACGAATCTGATTGTGTTTTAAGTCAGCAGATTTGCTGGAGGATTCTAGACGCTGTGTTTTAACAGCAAGCAGATTGCTAGCCATTGTGTTTTAACAGCAAGCATATTTCTTGACGCTGTGTTTTAACAGCAAGCAGATTTCTTAACGCTGTGTTTTAACAGCAAGCAGATTGCTGGAGGATTCTTGACATTGTGTTTTAACAGCAAGCAGATTCCTTGACATTGTGTTTTAACAGCAAGCATATTTCCTTGACGCTGTGTTTTAACAACAAGCAGATTGCTGGACATTGTGTTTTAACAGCAAGCAGATTTATTGACGTTGTTTTTAACAGCAAGCAGATTGCTGGAGAATTCTTGACATTGTGTTTTAACAGCAAGCAGTTTTCTTGACGCTGTGTTTTAACAGCAAGCAGATTTCTTGACGCCGTGTTTTACCATCCATGCTGGTAATCCTTCCATTTACCAAGAACGACTCAGAAACCACGGTACAAGCCTCTCTACAATCATCAATTAAAACAGAAAAAACGCAGCCAAGTTACAAGCAGATTACGACCGAAAACGTATATGCACTTCAAGAACTTTAATCACAACACAAGATATGAATACCTAGTGAAGAAAAGGGGTATGAACAAGCCTTGGAACCGAAATCTGAATGCTCTTGGGGTCCTGTTTTGCGTCGCCAGCAGCAAGGGGAAAGAGATCGCAGGTTTTATTAGGTTTAGGGTTGGATTGGAGAGAGAGATAGAGAAAATCAAATCAATAATGGAGAGAGAGGGAAAATCCCGTGAAAGTAGGGATTGCGGTTATCTAATTGATTTAAAACACGGTACATTGACAAAATTGCCCCTACTCATTTAAAACAATCAATTAATTAAACTCAAATATTACAAGATTGCCATTGATTTAATCTCAACCCTTAAACACACCAATCGGATGGACCAGATCGCTTCCTAGACTTTCTAGGAAAAACACACTTTCCGTGCGAACCCTACTCTATATATATATATATATAGATAGAAAGAAAACTCATATTAGTTAAGAAAACTAAGAAACCCAAATAAATCCTCCTTTTGTCACATGTTACACCTTTTTTGCAAACTATGTTATGTGTAACAATCAGAGGCTGCCACGTGTTACGTGTAACTGCTTTTGCAGACTTTCAGCTTTTTCTGAAAAAGTAAAAGCTATTACATAACACGTCTGCAAAAAGGTGTAACACGTGGCAAAAGAAAGTCCATTCATTTGTGTTTCTTAGTTTTCTTTACCAATATGAGTTTTCTTTCTATAATTGCCCTATATATACCCTATATAGGTTCAGGTTCTTGTAAAAATGATGAAGTTTGTGAAAAGTGTAAGAAGGAGTCTAGTGTAGACATTGATTAAAATTAGAGATTAAGGATAATAATGTGATTTCAAATAATATTCAATTAAAGTAACTGAATAATTCTAAACGGTTTTGTTGAGAGATTTTTGGAAACAACATATATTGTTTACGCTTCATACACTTCAATGCCACAATAATTAGAATTCAAATAAAATTTATTCTTTCCGGTCCATCAAACATCCCTCATTCATATTATCATTTCAACCGCAATCTTCTTAATAATCTATAATGGAAAATTCTGGTCAACAAGACGATACAGGTTATGTTGTGGTGTTTTATGACCCACTGATAGATTATTTATTGTTCTTCCAATGGTGTTTTATGTTTTATGAAATTAGGTTCTCTCATGTTTACCACATGTTAAAACACCATAAAACAAAATAATGCCAGAAAACACCATATAACCAAAGATAACCAGAAAACACCACATAACCAACCAACATTATACAAGTAAATACCAACCATGTGTTAAACACTACAAAACTAAAGGCTACCAGAAAACACCACAAACCCTATGAATACCATAAAACACCACAAAATCACCAACAAAAAATTAGCGAACTCTAAGGATTAAAGATAACACAATGACGAAGAACGATCGTTGATTACTTTTATAGAACATTTATGAACTTCGAATTTTAATTTTGAAATCAATGAGTCATTTGATCAAAAGATGATGAAATCAATGCAGCGGACCAAGATTTCACACGACGAAAAAGACATCTCCAACCATTATTCCGGCGATGACATCACAAATCAACCTAAGGTTTTGAAATCCTCATTGATTTTGGGATACGCGTCCAAGTTCTGAACTTTATTAAAAACCCTATCCATAATTTTATAGATCCTTACAAACCCTAGATATTATTAGAAAACAAAAACAACTGATGTTGAATTCATATTGTTCTGTATGGAATTGAAGTGAAGATCGGTTGGGGTGTGTAGAGTTGAGTGTGAATTGTTGACTAGAGATCGGAGGAGACGGCGAGGCCGGACGGAGGTGGTGGTGAAGGTGGATGTGGATGAGGTAGTGGTGATGATGGTGGTGGGTTAGAGAGAGAGATGGGGGATAAGAGGATGAGGGGTGTGTTATGGGTGGTTTTCCGCTCACATATCCTAGATTATATTCTGACTCTATTACTTTAAATTGTGATCAGGATACTGGATCAGGATATTGGTAACATCCTGATGCAGTATCCTAGTAATGACTAATTGTTCACGTGCAGATTAGCAAGGAATGATTATAACGGTCAAGAAGACTGCTTCTCCTGAAGACTCGGACTTGATGGTTGAGAAGAGAACGTTGAAGCCGCAAAGAAAGGGTCTCCAACGTTCCAAAGGGAATATTCGGGGCATCCCCCATTCTTAGAATAGTTTGTTATTTCCTTTTGCTATATATAGGAATGATCGGATCAGATAGAACACACACAATTTTTACACACTCTTGCTCTCTACTAGCTGCAATAACTCACAAACACTTACACTTGTACTCGAATCTCATTGTAACACCTAGTTGATCTGTATCATATCCTGCACTGTATCCTGATATTTGAAGTAATAAGAAGAACAAGGCAGCTGCGATTGTCAGCTCCCGAGGTTTTGTGCCGGCGATCTAGATTGATCAAGGGCTTTCCTCGTACATCCCGTGTCACCCTTTACCTTTTTTGCTCATTGTTTGATTGTAGATATAGCTCGATATCCTGAGCTATATCCTGAAAACTGTTTTTGTTAACAAGATAATTAGAATATTTTCAACACACATTGCTAGCACACTACCTCACTTAACTAATTTGATCACATAATTAGTTAGGTAATTTTTTACCAAAACAATTTGGCGTCCACCGCGGGGCAAGTGGTGCTATTTCTACTAAAAGCTTTCGTAAAATCACTACTTGATTTTCTATTTTCAAAACTCTTTGCCACACTATTTTAAATGGCCTCAAAATCAAACATGAGCTCTTCTACCGTGTCTGCTACAACCTCTGCAACAGTTGGTTCGGTGCTTCCACCACCTCCAAAGACACAAGCCTCTTCACAACCTCAGGATCTTCCAAGAAGGACTGAAACTCATGTGGCTCGGGATATTATCCCCACTTAGAATATTCAAGGATCTGCTGCTGTTATGGGTGAAATTCTAAGCTCATATCCTGGATAATATCTTAAATTATATCTTGGTTGTATGATATATGTTCATGCCCGGGATGCTGATTCAGGATATTGGTAACATCCTGAATGGTATCCTGAGGATCACTAACGGATTATGTGCAGGAATACGAGTCCAAGCTTGTAAGATTCATGAGGACCCTTTCCCCGGAAGACTCAGTCTAAGTCGTTCGAAGGAAGACGTTGAAGCCGCTTTACTCGGTCTATAACGTTAACTATGGAATATTCGGAGGCATCCCCCGTTTATAGGAATTTTTGTTTATATTTCTTAGCTATAAATAGATGGATGAATCAGATCGAATAGGACACAACAACACTCACTGCTCTCTAACACTTTACTCTCTCGCAACTCTCACTTTCACAAAAAGCATTGTAACACTTAGCGATCTAATCAATATCCTGCACTGTATCCTGACGTTTAAAGTAATAAGAAGAACAAGGCAGCTGCGATTGTCAGCTCCCGAGGTTTTGTGCCAGCGATCTAGATTGATCAAGGGCTTTCCTCATATATCTCGTGTCGCTTCCTTTACCTTTTGCTCATTGTTTGATCGCAGATACAGCTCAATATCCTAAGCCGTATCCTGAAAATTGTTTTTTCAAACAACTTAATTAGCATATTTTCAACACACTTTCTTAGCACACTACCTCACTTAACTAATTTGATAACTTAATTGCTTCGGTAAATTTTGACCAAAACAATTTGGCGCCCACCGTGGGGCAAGTGGTGCTATTTCTACTAAAAGCTTTTGCGAAATCGTTACTTAGTTTTCTATTTTCAAAACTTTTTGCCAAACTATTTACAATGGCCTCGAGATCAAGCATGAGCTCCTCCACCGTGTCTGCTACAACCTCTGCTACTATTGGTTCGGCGCTTCCACCACCTCCTCCAAGGATGCAAGCTTCTTTACAACCTCAGGATATTATCCCTACTCGGAACACTCAGGGATCTGGTCCTGTTTTGGCTTCTAATGATGAAATTCTAACCTTATTTGGTAGTGTACAGGAACAGATGAGGCAACAGCAGGAAACCAACCAAATGCTAATGAGGGAAATACAACTCTTGAAATCCAGCTCAAGCAGGCCCGCTGAGGATATTGTCACTCCTTTACTGCCCAGAGCTTTGAACTTTATTTCGGCCGTATATACTGAGGATAACAGGGGAAATATTGTGCCTAGCCATTCTCAGAATCATACTCCTGAAATACCCTCCTCGGTCAGGATGTCAAATGTGAGGAGCTCAGGATATGGCCAGAATCCTCAGACTGGAAACGTGTCAAATAATAATAATAATATTCTTGCTACTAATAATAGTGGATCTTTGCAGGATGCAGGTATGACGTCAGCATTTTCTAGGGAGCTTCAAAAATTGAAGGACATGATATCCAGTGTACCTAGGGTGGTCCAGCCAATTCCGGAAGTGTCCCAAGACAGCCACAGGATATCCCGGTTTGCATATCCTATTTGTGATGCTTAAATCCCAAAAAGATTTCAAACCCCCAACATGAAGCTCTATGACGGAACTACGGATCCTGAAGAGCATATTGCCCAGTATAGGGAAAGAATGGAGATCAACCCTATCCCTCCGGACCTTAAGGAAGCATGCCTATGCAAGGGTTTTGGTTCTACCTTAACAGGATCAGCCTTAAAATGGCTCTTAAACGTTCCTCCTCATTCGATTATATCATTTGCTCACCTAGTGAATTTATTTAATAGTCAATTTTCTTGCAGTCGAAGTTTTGAAAAACTAACAAGTGATCTCTACAGGATAACTCAAGGACCTCAGGAATCCTTAAGAGATTATGTGAACAAGTTTAGCCGAGAATCCTTAGATATTCCACATCTTGATGTTGCGACAGCTGTGCAGGCTTTCAAGATGGGGCTGCAAAAAGATTCTCAGTTTTACCAAGATCTTGTAATGAACCCATGCAGGAACTTGGATGAAGCTCGAAACAGGGCTTTGAGATATATTCGACTGGAGGATGACAAAAAGATGAAAAAGAGGATGAATTCGTCCACCACTTATGAATCAACCAATAGGAAATCAGAATCCTCGTTTAAACCATATCGCTCTAAGCCGTATGGCAGAAATGACAGCAAGAAAGTGAATGCTGTCGAAGACGAGGATTGTAACACCCCAAAAACTGGTTTGGTAATCAAACCACGTTAATATTAATGACTTGGTAAAATACCGTTAGTGGTGAAAATTTACCCGGTAAATAATAGGGTTTAAATAAATAAATCTAATATTTAATAAAAGGAGGATAAATACTTTGAGAAAGCAAAGTAGATAGAAAGCCCAAGTTAACGGGACTTAAAAAAAATAAACTGAGTCATAAATTCCCCGAACCCACTAAGTTAACTAGGAATGTTTAACCTAGTTAATAAGTGGGAATATTGTTATTAGAAATAAGTAGGTTGTGACCTACTTAATAACGAACCAAACACGAGGGGTTAAAGCGGGATAACTAGAAAAGTTATTAAAATTAAATCAAACACAAACACACACAGTGTGTGTTCTGGATCGAGCTCAGGGGGCTCCCATGGAGCCAAAAACCCTAATCCACATATAATCATCAAATTGAAGGATCAAATGAAGCCCAAATTCACAACCGGATGTGAATTAATGATCACCCGAACAAGAGTGTTTTGGTCAAAAATTACCGAAGCAATTAAGTGATCAAATTAGTAAAGTGAGGTAGTGTGCTAGAAATATGTATGAAAAATGTGTTAACAAAATTAGATATGAAAACAGTTTCAGGATACGGCTTAGGATATAGAGCTGTATCTATGATCAAACAATGAGCAAAGGTAAAGTAAATGACACGAGATGTACGAGGAAAGCCCTTGATCAATCTAGATCGCCGGCATAAAACCTCGGGAGCTGACAATCGCAGCTGCCTTGTTCTTCAATTGCTTCAAAAGTCAGGATACAGTGCAGGATGTGGTACGGATCGACTAAGTGTTACAACGAAAATGAAATACAAGTGTGATGTTTGCTATCAGCTAGAGAGTGATTGTGTTCGAGAGTGTAAGTGTGAAATGATGTGTGTTCTAAGTTGATCCGACCTCATCTATTTATAGTAAAGATAAAATAACTAACTACCCTAAACTCGTGGGATTCACCGAATATTCCTTCTTGGAACGTTGCAGACCTGGTCTTTCGGGCTCAACGTCTCTTTCTCAACAAATTCGTCCGAGTCTTGAGGAGAAGAAGTCCTTGTGACCGTTAGCAAGCTTCTGCCCTTAATCTGCACGTGATTAATTCAATAAGCTTCAGGATATCGCCCAAGATGTCAGCAATATCCTCTTCCAGCATCCTGATTATAAATAACCAAACAAAGGCAGGATATTGGTCAGGATACATATGTTAAGAAAATGACCCCTAACAATTGTCCCCAAATATATCAGTTGGGATACCAATCCAACGGATATATTTCAAAACTTTACTTCATAATTTAAGGCAATTAATATGAGTAGACTCTTGAAATGACAGCAGTGCTATTTCCAAGACATTATTTACTTTTTACCCCCTTAAACTCATCCTATATTAACCAAGGGACTCCTTGTCTCGGTCATCCTTATCTTCAAGCAAGCATCAGGTAACTTCTCTTCTCATTTTCTCTCTTTAATTTTTCATGATTTGCTCAATGGCACCACGAACGAAATCCCGCTCAGTCCGGTCTGCCTCAACCCTGATAAGTCAAAACCTTATCACTGATCCAGCGAAGGAGATTTGCTGTTTCAATAATGCTGACATTGCTGCTCTCCAAAACTCCGGTGCCTTTCCCGCCGGAACGGTCTTTCGCCCGTTTGACAAGGAAGCCCGATCGGATGCAACATCCGACGAGTGGGTTTGTTTTTTCGCTTATCCCTTCTCCCTTGGACTCCGGTATCCATTTTCACCCTTTATCTCCAGTTTTTTCGAACTCACCGGCCTTAGTTATGCCCAAGTTATGCCAATGGTCTGGCGAATCTTGATAGTGTTGGATCAAATCAAATCTCGTCATTACCCTAACCTTCTTGTTGAGGACCTTCCCGTAGCATACCGATTAAGATCCCACGGAAACCACCGTTACCTTCTATTCTCCATCAAGAGTCCTTTGGTCCTTAAAGCCACCAAGAACGAGGATCGATGGCGACGAAAATTCTTTTTCGTCAAAAGAGACTCCATTGATAAGGGTTTTGATCTACCGGTTAAATGGTTAACCAAGGGTAGGATTTAGGGTTTTAGGAATATCCCCAATTATATTCTCAAACTGTATCCCGGACTTATATTCTGATGTTTTTATGCAGCGAATTTCAGAGATTTAGTGCCTCCTAGCGCGGAATCCGAATCCAAGATCAAGGAAATCTACCGTCTTCCTGCCAGCGAAAGAAGTTTTTCCCTGTCTCTCACAGATCCTCATCAAAAATCAAATTCAGAAATGTCTGGTAAGCACATTTTCATATGTTAATTATTTTCAAAAATATGATGAGTTTTGAGAGTATCTCCCCTTATGTAGCACCAGTTGTCAACCTTGATGCTTTCGAACTCGATGAACTGGATTGCTATTCCAGCCTTGAACCCGCCAAACAAGAATCCAAGCCAAAGTCGTCTGCTACACCAAAGCCTACCTCCTCGAAAGCTGTTTCTGCTCCCAAAGGCCCTCCGGCATCCAGGACCAGGGCATCCAGTTCTCGGAAGAGAAAGGAGACTGACTCCCCAGCTGTTTCTGAAACATTCTCTCTTGAGAATCATGGGTTCAATGATGCCATCTCGTTTCTCAAACAGGTAGATTTTTCTTCCCGATATCCTGTACAAGTATGTTAGTCTTTATCCTGCCTATATTAATACCTGTGTCTTTATCTATAGGGTCTGGATCGCCTCATGCATTTACACGAAGATGCTACCGGTCTTAACAAGATGTTGCAGATTCAGTTGGAGAAAGCTCAAGCCACCATAGCTGATCAAGGGACCATCGCAGCTGCCAAATCCCAGCACTATGAGGACAAATACAAGGCAATGACTCAGGAACATCAAGCCGCCCTTCACAAAGCTAATGAAGATGCTCAAGCCAAGCTGGACGCCGCTCTTCTCCAATATCAGCAGAACATGAGCTCATACCGGGATAGCCTAAAACTTTGGTGGTCGTCTCTCTTCTCCAAGCCAGGATAAAGATGGCTTATGAAGCCATGGATCTGGGTTTTGAATGCCCTTCCTGGAATGTAAAGGCTTGGGAGGAGAAACTACAGGGCCTTGGAGGTCATCCCGTTGCTCATCCTGCAAAACATACTGGTGAAGAGCCTTCTAAGACGGCAGAGGAGGTGGCCAATGCTGATGATGGTGCTGAGAAGAATCCTGAGGGTGATGCTGGGGCGAATGCTGGCAAGGAGGTTGCTGTTCAAGCAGGTGCTGCCCCTTAGGCAGCAGAGTGGGCGATGATGGATATACGTGCCAAGGCCGGAGCCCACTTTTTAATTTCATGGTTGTGGTTGCATAAACAATTTACTTTTCCTGTCCTTGAACAATTTACTTTTCCTGCACTAGAACAATGCGATGACCAAAGGTGGATGGGTTCTAGGTTTTAGGATGAAGCCCTTGGTCATCAATTAGTATAACTTGTTTAGAACATAGTAACGGTTGTAGGTGAACGGGTCCTGTTTTGAGACAGATCCTGCAACCGTTACACAAACATGGTAAAAACTAATTGTGCTTTTGGCGGATGGGCCTTAGTTTAAGGTGAAACCAAAAGCACAACTTTTGACTTGTTAATAATATAACTATCTTTTGACTTATTTTCTGTTACCTTGCATTGTTTAGTATGAGTCTTATTTTTGTAAAGATTTTGTATTGGTATCTTATAAGATATCCTGATTAGTATGCTCAGAAACATACTGCAAAAGCCTTTTGTTAAATAAATCTTCCAGATATTGCTTCATCTTTATAAAAAGTTTTCCTAGAAAGTAAAAAATAGCTTATCTCTTCAAAACCAAGTTTTGATGATGATCAAAATTCCAAACCAATACTAGTTTCAAACATTCCAGCCAAATATCCTTAAAAGGACTTTGAGGATATGTGTCAAGATATTTAACATGATGTTACTAAAAATTTAAATGAGGCTCACAAAGGAAAAATCATACCAGACATAGGATATAAACCTATTACCGAACTCCAATCCCTTTGCAACTCTTCCAACAAAGATGTCCCCAGTGTAGGGTACTTAATGCATTAGTCACAAACTTCATTAGTTTTATAGCATCATCTTGTCAAGGATGTCCCCTGTGTACAATGTCTTCAAGTATCTTAGAAATCTATTTAATGTCAGTTTGCATTGCATAAGCAATATTTTACGTCTCAAGGGTAGAACCCAAGGATGTACTGGAGATAAATCCTTTGTAACCTGGGGAAAATCCCAATTTTTCATGCGCTACAGGCGGGAGTGTATAAACTCCAAGACTTAGAAAGGTGAAAACCTTTAAACCTTAGAGAGTATGAAAATACCCTTTCGTGAGAGAGGGTGATCAATCCTCATATACCGTTAGGATTCAGGATATAGCCAATGGTAACGAAATTGTCAGCCACTTTTACATGGACTGGTCCCGCCACCTTGAACTATCCCTGAATAACTTGCGCTCCAGGCGGGGTGTTTAAACCCAATTCGGAAGAAAGGTGAATACCTTTAAACCTGTGAAGGGATCAGTATCCCTTAAACGTGAGAGAGGGGGCCAATCCTCTAATCTTCTGAATTATTCTGAGTGCATATTCTGGAGCTATATCCTGGAACATATCTTGCAAAACAAATGTAAACTAAGGTGGGTGTTAGCTTGGCTAACACCCCTCCGATGCTTAAGTCAGTACTGGGTTCAAAAGAATTAATAATATATAAAAATATATTAAAAAGAAGTAAGAATTCATACCATCTTGAGTTAGAAATTAAATTCTAGACTCACTTGAAATAGAGCTTAAGGTGTATAGCATTCCAAGATCTCGGTAGCATATCTCCCTCCATATTCTTGAGTCTATATGCTCCTTTCCCTGCTTCTGATTCAACTTCATATGGCCCTTCCCATTTTGGAGCTAACTTGCCATCGGCAGGATTAGTTGTATTTTGGAAAGCCTTTCTTAATACCCAATCTCCAACCTTAAATCTTCTGGTTCTAATATTCTTATTGTATGCCCTGGATATTCTCTGTTGATATGCTGCCATCCTTAGCCTTGCCGCATCTCTCTTTTCATCTATAGTGTCTAAATCCTGACTCAAGGCTTCAGGATTCTTCTCAGGATTACTTAAAGTAGATCTTGCAGTAGGTATTGTCATCTCCGTTGGAATCACTGCTTCTGCTCCAAATACCAACGAAAATGGGGTTTGACCTGTTGCATTCTTTACCGTTGTCCTATCAGCCCATAAAACAAAGGGTAATTCTTCTGCCCATCTTCCTTTTTTGGCTCCAAGCCTTTTCTTTAAGTTGTTGACAATTATCTTGTTAGAGGATTCTGCTTGTCCATTTGCTTGAGGATGTACCGGAGTTGACGTAATCATTTTGATTCCCCAACTCTTGCAAAAGTCAGTAGTCCTCTTACTTATGAACTGAGAGCCATTGTCACAGATTATCTCAGCTGGTACTCCAAATCTGGTCAGGATATTTCTTTTGATGAAGGATACTACTTCTTGGTCTCTTACTTGAACAAATGCTTCAGCTTCAACCCACTTAGAGAAGTAATCCGTCATTGCTAGCATAAAGACTTTTCCTCCCGGAGCTTTCGGTAACTTTCCCACTATATCCATACCCCACTTCATAAATGGCCAAGGGGAAACAATAGGATATAATGGTTCAGCCGGTTGATGCAGTATGTTACTATGTCTTTGACATGAGTCACATCTTCGAGCATATTCTGCGGCATCTTTTCTCATTGTTGGCCAATAATATCCTGTTCTTAATATTTTCGAGAATAATGATCTGCCCCCAGTATGATTACCACAGTCCCCTTCATGTATATCTTGAAGTACTTCTTTAGCTTCATGATCCTCCAAGCACCTTAAATATGGTCCTGCAAGAGATTTCTTGTATAAAATATTATCTATAATAGTGAACCGTGATACCTTCATCCTAAATGCCTTAGGATTTTCATTTCCAGGAATGTGTCCTTCTTTGAGATATTTCATGATTGGAGCCGTCCAGGTTCTAGGATCCTCTTCAGGATATTCCGCCCCAGGATCCTGAATACCAGCTACTTCTTTATCCCGAGGATTCGTTGCAGGATATAAGACATGTACTATTGGTATTTGTGTCCCTTCAGGTATCCTGACCGACGATCCCAGATTTGCTAAGGCGTCTGCTTCAGCATTATCTTCCCTTGGTACCTGTTTAAGTATAAAAACATCGAAATATCCTGCTAATTTTTTGAGAATATCGAGATATTCGATTAATTTTTCTCCCTTAACTGCATATGATCCATTAAAATGGTTAGTAATTAACAGAGAGTCAACATATACTTGCAAATTTTTGATACTCATGCTCTTAGCCAATTCTAATCCTGCAATTAAAGCTTCATATTCTGCCTCATTATTGGTAGCAGGAAATTCACACCTAATAGCCTGGGGTAATATGTCCCCCTGTGGCGATTTTAGTAGTATTCCTAATCCTACTCCTCTTACATTAGATGCACCATCAGTATATAATGTCCAGGATCCTGAGGATTCTCCTAGTTGTTGAACTTCTAGGTCTACCTCATCCTGAATGTCACTACTAAAGTCAGCCACAAAGTCAGCTAAAGCCTGAGACTTTATGGCATTCCTAGGTTCATATACTAAATCATAAGCACTCAACTTTACTGACCACTTGGCCATCCTGCCTGACATCTCTGGTTTCCTAAGCACATTTTTAATAGGATAGTTTGTTTGAACATGAATCCTATGTGTCTCGAAATAATGCCTAAGTTTCGTTGATGCCATAATTAATGCTAGTATCAATTTTTCTAAATGAGAATACCTAGTTTCAGCATCTAACAAACTTTTACTAACATAATAAACAGGATACTGCTGACCTTCATGGTCTTTTATAAGAACGGCACTTACAGCATTCCCTGATACAGCAAGGTATAGGGATAGTGGTTCACAATTTTCCGGCTTCATCAACAGAGGTGCGGTTGAGAGATACCGTTTCAAATCTTGTAGGGCTGCTTCATGCTTTTCCCCCCATTCGAATCTTTTGTTCTTCTTTAGGATATCATAGAAGTCTTTGCATTTCTCCGAGGATCTTGAGATAAATCTGTTTAGAGCTGCTACCCGGCCTGTTAATCTTTGTACATCCTTCATATTCGAGGGTGATTTTATATCCAGGATAGCTTTAATCTGCTCCGGGCTTGCCTCTATCCCCCTTTTCGTCACCATATACCCAAGAAACTTTCCTGCCCCCACTCCGAAATGGCACTTAGCAGGATTCAGCTTCATATTATACTGATCCAGGATATCAAATGCTCCTTTAATATCCTGGAGGTGATCCTGAGCTTTCTTTGACTTTACTACCATATCGTCAATGTATACTTCCATGGTGTCCCCCAGTTTGTCTTTGAACATCATGTTTACCAATCTTTGGTATGTTGCACCTGCATTTTTCAAACCAAAAGGCATAGCTGTATAACAATAAATACCTGTTGGCGTCATGAAGGCGGTATCCTCCTGGTCAGAAGGCTCCATTTGGATCTGTTGAAATCCTAAGGATGCGTCCATGAAAGTCAGCATTTCATGCCCAGCAGTAGCATCTACCATTGCATCAATATGGGGGAGAGGAAATGGGTCTTTAGGACAAGCTTTGTTCAAGTCTGTGTAGTCTACACAAACTCACCATTTCCCATTCTTCTTCTGTACTACGACCACGTTTGCAAGCCACCTTGGGAACTTAACCTCTCTGATCATTCTTGACTTTAATAATCTCTCAACTTCCTCTTGGATAATCGTGTTCCGCTCAGGAGCAAACTTCCTTCTTTTTTGTTGCACAGGCTTGAACGACTTATCAATTCCAAGCTTGTGAGTGATGACATCTTTGGATATGCCAGTCATATCCTCATGTTTCCATGCAAACGTAGACATCCTGCATTTCAAAAAGTTAATTAATTGTTCCTCAATATCCTGAGGGATATTGGTCCCTACGAGCACCGATATATCGGGGTTATCCTGGTCCAGGATAACTTTCTTCACATCCTGCTCCGGATTCTCCACGATATCCTGGGCCCGCGTCTTTAATTGCTATGCTGCACTAGTTCTGGCTGAGGATTTCATCGAGGAGGAGTAGCATTCTTTCGCCTCCTGCTGATCGCTATCAACTTTAACAACTCCCCAAGGGGTAGGTATCTTGATGCATTGGTGATATGTTGATGGCACGGCCTTCATATCGTGAATCCATGGTCTTCCTAGTATGATGTTATAGCAGGATAGAGAGTCCATCACACAGAAACGTTGTATCGAGTTGACTCCTTCAACGTATACCGGCAACTTTATCTCTCCCACTGTGTTTCTGGCCTCTCCACTGAACCCAACAAGCACGGTGGACTTCGAAGTGATATCCATTGGAGATACATTCATCCTTTTAAGTGTCTCTAGTTGGATTATATTGACGGAGCTGCCATTATCAACCAATATCCTGCGTACAAAATGGTTAGCCACATATAACGTTATTACCAGAGCATCATGGTGAGGATCCTGGACAGTATCCCTGTCATCAGCATCAAAAGTGATCACTTTGTCAGTTGTGAGGGTCGTCATCCTGACAGGTTTGTCTCCCCTTTCGGCCTTGGCTTCCTTTGCATGTCTTTTTGCTGCCGAATACGAAGTTCCACAAATGTCGGATCCCCCCGAAATGAAGTTGATTATCTTGGCATCCGCGGGAGGTGATGCAGCTCGCTCAGGATCCTTCTCCGTATCTTGACCCTTATTCTTCTTTTTTCCTAAGAGATCTTTCAGATATCCCTTGCTTAGAAGATAGATTATTTCTTTCCTTAAAGCAATGCAATCCTCAGTCATATGTCCGAAATCTTCGTGGAAAGCGCACCATTTCGACTTATCTTTCCAGTCAGCCTTTTGTTGATTCTTTCGAGGCCACCTAGCCTTGTCTCCTAGACCCTGCATAGCATACATTAATTCAGGAATATTAACAGAAAAGCAATATTCAGACAACTCAGGATACTCTTCAGGATCCTCATCTTCGACAGCGTTCACTCTCTTGTTTTCATTTCTACCATATGGCTTATGCCGATATGACTTAAATGAGGATTCTGACTTCCTGTTAGTCGATTCATAAGTGTTGGATGAGTTCATCCTTTCTTGCATTTTCATATCATCTTCCAGCCTGATATATCTCAAGGCCCTATTTCGAGCTTCGTCTAAGTTCCTGCAAGGATTCATCACAAGATCCTGATAAAACTGAGAATCCTTTTGTAATCCCATCTTAAAAGCTTGCACAGCTGTTGCAACATCAAGATGTGGGATATCCAAGGATTCTCGACTAAATTTGTTCACATAATCCCTCAAAGATTCTTGAGGCCCTTGAGTTATCCTGTAAAGATCACTGGTTAGTTTCTCAAAACTCCGACTGCAAGAAAACTGACTATTAAATAAATTTACTAAATGAGCAAAAGATGTAATTGAATGTGGAGGAACATTCAAGAGCCACTTCAAAGCTGATCCTGTCAAGGTTGAACCAAAACCCTTGCACAAGCATGCTTCTTTGAGATCCGGAGGGATAGGGTTGATCTCCATTCTTTCCCTATACTGAGCAATATGCTCCTCAGGATCCGTCGTTCCGTCGTAAAGCTTCATGTTGGGGGTTTGGAACCTCTTTGGAATTTCAGCATCACAGATAGGATATGCAAAACGAGATATCTTGTGGCTATCCTGGGACACTTCTGGGATCGGCTGGACCACCCCAGGTACACTAGATATCATGTCCTTCAACTTTTGAAGTTCCCTAGTAAGTGCTGATGTCACACCTGTATCCTGCAAAGATCCATTATTGTTAGTAGCATGAGTATTATTATTATTATTTGACACGTTACCCGTTGGAGGGTTTTGCCCATATCCTGAAGCATATCCTGAGCTCCTCATGGTTGACATCCTGATCGAGGAGGGTATTTCAGGAGTATGATTCTGAGGAAGACTGGGCACGATATTCCCCTGTTATCCTCGGTATACACAGCTGAACTAAAGTTCAACGCTCTGGGGTGTAATGGAGTGACATTGTCCTCAGCAGATCTGCTCGAGCCAGACTTCAGGAGTTGTATTTCCCTTAAAAGCATTTGGTTTGTTTCCTGTTGCTGCCTCATTTGTTCCTGCACACTTCCAAATAAAGTTAAAATTTCATCATTAGAAGCTAAAACGGGAGCAGATCCCTGGACACTCCGAGTAGGGATAACATCTTGAGATTGTGTAGAGGCTGGCATCCTTGGAGGAGGTGGTGGAAGCACCGAACCGGTAGTAGCAGAAGTCATAGCAGACATAGTAGAGGAACTCATGTTTGATCGTGAGGCCATTGTGGACAATGTAGCAAAAAGTTTTGAAAATAAAAAACCGATTAGCGATTTAACAAAAATTTTTAGTAAAGAGAGCACCACTTGCCCCACGGTGGGCGCCAAATTGTTTTGGTCAAAAATTACCGAAGCAATTAAGTGATCAAATTAGTAAAGTGAGGTAGTGTGCTAGAAATATGTATGAAAAATGTGTTAACAAAATTAGATATGAAAACAGTTTCAGGATACGGCTTAGGATATAGAGCTGTATCTATGATCAAACAATGAGCAAAGGTAAAGTAAATGACACGAGATGTACGAGGAAAGCCCTTGATCAATCTAGATCGCCGGCATAAAACCTCGGGAGCTGACAATCGCAGCTGCCTTGTTCTTCAATTGCTTCAAAAGTCAGGATACAGTGCAGGATGTGGTACGGATCGACTAAGTGTTACAACGAAAATGAAATACAAGTGTGATGTTTGCTATCAGCTAGAGAGTGATTGTGTTCGAGAGTGTAAGTGTGAAATGATGTGTGTTCTAAGTTGATCCGACCTCATCTATTTATAGTAAAGATAAAATAACTAACTACCCTAAACTCGTGGGATTCACCGAATATTCCTTCTTGGAACGTTGCAGACCTGGTCTTTCGGGCTCAACGTCTCTTTCTCAACAAATTCGTCCGAGTCTTGAGGAGAAGAAGTCCTTGTGACCGTTAGCAAGCTTCTGCCCTTAATCTGCACGTGATTAATTCAATAAGCTTCAGGATATCGCCCAAGATGTCAGCAATATCCTCTTCCAGCATCCTGATTATAAATAACCAAACAAAGGCAGGATATTGGTCAGGATACATATGTTAAGAAAATGACCCCTAACAAAGAGGATCATAAGGTATGTAAAATCTTGATGTTTGGTGAAGTTGTAAGAATTTGATAATCATCCTAATCGCGAATTGGGCATGGATTAGAGAAGCTATGGCTAGATTAGTGATGTATACTTCCTTAGGAACGAAACCCTAAGTGAAAATCATACATAACATGCTATGGATTGATGGATTTGGTGAATTAACACACTTAGATAAGTGGGTTTTGATGTTATGATGAAATAGATGATATAGATATGCTTAGAATCAACATGCATGATAACGAATAGAAGGTGTTTGAGTAAACCATGAAATTGGGTACAAGATCATACTTCTCACTAAATGGGTTTTTGTATAATATAAAAGAATTGATGTTAAGATTGTGATATAGATGTTTGAAATCATGTTACCTAGTAGTTAGTGTGTAAAATTGGATTTCGTTAAGAGTTCGGATGAAATGCCTAAGTGAAATTCAATAAACCAAATGTGCATTGAATAAGTTGATAGGTCGAATGACTTTAAAAAGTCAAACCGACCAAGTATATGATCGAATGATAAATTCGATATAAGAAGCGTAGGATGGAATAGTCGTAAATGATTATGACTAACCTAACCGTCTTACAATTACAATGATAGTTTGACGCTTGGCAAGCTAGGTGAAAGCTTGGGGAAGGAAGCGGGTCAAACGAATCAAGAACGAAGGAAAAGCATAATTCGGATGCAAGGTAAGTATAGCTTACACTAGTCATATATTTTAGAATATTCTTTGTCGTATTACTTACGAATAGGACAAATACCTAATTGAGATATAGTGTTCTGATGTGTAGTCGTACGGAACAAGATAATCAAATATGATAAGAAACCATATTGATGGTTAAAAAAATTGGTAATTCGGTCATATTACGACGAATGAAACGGGTACTTTTAAGGTTTACCATATAAGGTAAATCATAATAACTAATAAGGATAAAATTGTAATTCGGGCACTCGTTGACAATAATTGTTGGTTTTGAAAGATACTTATTTCGAAAGCCTTAATAGGCCAAAAAGCGTTAAGAGGCGATTTGTAATTAAAATGACCGCACGGTGTAAACCGGAGCGAGTCGTGTAGACGAGATGGCAACAAGCTTCATCTCGCCAATATAATCGGTCATTTAGACCAAACGGGTCAAAAGGTGAAAATATCACCCTTTGACAATATCGACTAATGGTTTGTCGAGTTTTATGAATTCAGGAATAAATATCAAATGGATACTCACAGCACTATTACTTAGCGGTTACTAAGGCAAGGTATCGAAACGGGTCAATATATTGATCCGAGCCAGGTATGTATAATAGGTTAACTACTCAATAGGAACTAGAGGTTCCTTGATAGCTAAATGCAGACATATAAGCATTTGGTCACCTTAATAAGTAAACCGAATAATTCACATAATGATCGTTGTGTTTTGAAAACATAATGACTTTTCAAATAAAATGCATAGTTTAAAACATGGCTTTTGGGTCGAAAATGCTTTTAAAAGTCCTTTATATTAATAAAGGGATAAAATGGACCAAAATGCCCTTGCAAGCCAAATCGAGTGAACGACCATAAAGGTTAATTGGAAAAGAGTAGTATGCTTAAATAAACGCTTAGAAAAAGTATAAAAAGCGAAAGATGTAAATCTTTGGTCATTTGACTCTATAAGAGTCTTTGCCGCAAAAATAATGGTTCAAGGGGTAAAACTCGGAATTTAGGAATCTCCACACTTAATACAACACAAATATAGTTGTGAAGGTAGATTAGTTGATAAGAAAGGTGGTAATGTAATGCTTGATGCGAGTGAAAGCGATTCATGCTTAAAATAGACTTAATTACCCTTAACGAGTCAAAATAAGCATACGAGCGAAAACGGGTTTAAATTGTGTAATAAACCTGTGATTAGAACCTAAAATGGTAGATAACATTAATTTGAAGAAGTGTATGTGATATAAGGATCAAACAAATACGTTTGTTTGATAAAATGCATAAACGGGTTAAAATTCGGTAAAAAGGTAACGAGTCGAAGGCTTAGAAATCTCAAAATTTTATTATGTAGGATGTTGGATTTTAACTCCATTAGATGGAGAATTAAATTACGGTCGCGTAGGAAAAAGAATCGTGTAAAACGGATCAATAACGAAGAAGTTATGGTCATTTCCGTAAAAACAGGCATAGCTGAAAATGCAGGACCCAGCTGTATACCTGCTGGAAAACGGTCTCCCTCGCGTGGCGCGAGGGAGCAACTGGGTGCCTTCGCGTGTCGCGAAAGAGCACTGTTTTAGCGAAATTTTTTTATTTTAATCAGTTTCGCTTTCCGAACTCGTTTAGATACGTTCTAAGTTACGTATGACTAATCTAACTCATGTTTTATGAGTTTCAGGTACAATTTTAGCACCGGAGGACGATCAAGCACAACGAAGAACCGAACACGATCAAGAAATAAGCTTCCGCACTATGTATCGTTGTTATGTTAAATAACGAACTCACACATGTTATGTTGTATAGTTTTAACTCTGTAAATAAAGTTTAATGAAACCCGTATTTTCAATGTATTTGAAATTATAATTACCCGTTTATTTTCGTAAACTATACGGAAACCGTTAAATAATAATAAGGGTGTTACAAGGATCCTGAGGAGTATCCTGAATTATCTGAATATTGCTTCTCTGTTAACATCCCTGAACTGATGTATGCTATGTATGGTTTAGGAGACAAAGCCAGGTGGCCTCGGAAGAATCAACAAAAAGCTGATTGGAAGGATAAGTCCAAATGGTGTGCCTTCCATGAAGATTTCGGACATGTAACTGAGGATTGCATTGCTCTAAGAAAAGAAATAAGCTATCTCCTAAGTAAGGGATATCTGAAGGATCTCCTAGGAAGAAAGAAGAATAAGGGTCAGGACACTGAGAAGGATCCTGAACGAGCAGCATCACCTCCTGCGGATGCCAAGATAATCAACTTTATTTCAGGAGGATCCGACATTTGTGGGACTTCGTATTCTGCGGCTAAGAGACATGCAAACGAGGCTAAGGCCGAAAGAGGAGATAAACCAGCCAGGATGACTACCCTCACAACTGATATAGTGATCACCTTCGACAGTGATGACAAGGATACTGTCCAGGATCCTCACCATGATGCTCTAGTAATAACATTATATGTGGCTAACCATTTTGTACACAGGATATTGGTGGATAATGCCAGCTCCGTCAACATAATCCAACTAGAGACTTTGAAGAGAATGAATGTATCTCCAATTGATATCACTTCGAAATCCACCTTGCTTGTTGGGTTCAGTGGAGAGGCTAGGAACACAGTGGGAGAGATAAAGTTACCAGTATATGTTGAAGGGGTCAACTCAATACAACGCTGTGTGATGGACTCCCTATCCTGCTGTAATATCATATTGGGTAGGCCATGGATCCATGATATGAAAACTGTGCCATCAACTTATCATCAATGCATAAAGATCCCTACCCCTTGGGGGGTTGTCAAGGTTGATAGTGATCAGCAGGAGGCGAAGGAATGTTACTCATCCTCAATGAAATCCTCAACCAAGCCTAATGCAGCATAGCAATTAAAGATGCGGGCCCAGGATATCGTGGAGGCTTCAAAGCAGGATGTAAAGAAAATTATCCTGGATCAGGATAATCCGGATATCTCGGTGCTCGTAGGAACCAATATCCCTCAGGATATTGAAGAACAGTTAACTAACTTTTTGAAATGCATGATGTCAACATTCGCGTGGAAGCACGAGGATATGACAGGCATTTCCAAAGATATTATAAAACATAAGCTCGGTATTGACAGATCATTCAAACCTGTCCAACAAAAGAGAAGGAAATTTGCTCCGGAGCGAAATATGATTATTCAGGAAGAAGTAGAGAGGCTATTGAAATCCAAAATGATCAGAGAAGTCAAGTTTCCAAGATGGCTAGCAAATGTAGTCGTGGTACAGAAGAAAAATGGGAAATGGAGAGTTTGTGTAGATTACACAGACTTGAATAAAGCTTATCCCAAAGACCCATTTCCTCTTCCTCATATTGATGCAATGGTGGATGCTACTGCCGGCCATGAGATGTTAACCTTCATGGATGCATCCTCAGGATTTCAGCAGATTCAAATGGAACCTTCAGACCAGGAGGATACTGCCTTCATGACACCAACAGGTATTTATTGTTATACTGCTATGCCTTTTGGTTTAAAAAATGCAGGTGCAACGTACCAGAGATTGGTGAACATGATGTTTAAAGACAAACTGGGGGACACCATGGAGGTGTACATTGATGATATGGTGGTAAAATCTAAGAAGGCCGAGGATCACCTCCAGGATATTAAGGGAGCATTTGATATCCTGGATCAATATAATATGAAGCTAAATCCTGCCAAGTGCCATTTTGGAGTTGGAGCAGGAAAGTTTTTAGGATATATGGTAACTAAAAGAGGGATAGAAGCTAGCCCAAAACAGATCAAAGCCATCTTAGGTATCAAGTCACCTAACAATATGAAGGATGTTCAAAGACTGACGGGACGAGTAGCGGCATTGAACAGATTTATCTCAAGATCCTCGGAAAAATGTTAGGAATTTTATGATATCCTGAAGAAAAACAAGAAGTTCGAATGGAAAGAGAAGCATGAAGCAGGCCTGCAGGATTTGAAGCAGTATCTTTCAACTGCACCTCTATTAATGAAGCCTGAAAATGGTGAACCACTATCCCTATACCTCATAGTACCAGGGAATGCTGTAAGTGCCGTCCTTGTAAAGGATCGTGAAGGTCAGCAGTATCCTATTTATTATGTTAGTAAAAGTTTATTAGATGCTGAAACTAGATATTCTCATTTAGAAAAATTAATATTAGCACTAGTTATGGCATCAACAAAGCTTAGACATTACTTCGAAACACATAGGATTCATGTTAAAACCAATTATCCTGTTAAAAATGTGCTTAGGAAACCTGAGATGTCAGGCAGAATGGCTAAGTGGTTAGTGAAGTTAAGTGCTTATAACTTAGTATATGAACCTAGAAATGCCATAAAATCACAGGCTCTAGCTGACTTTGTGGCTGATTTCAGTAGTGATATTCAGGATGAAGTAGACCAAGAAGTCCAACAATTAGGAGAAACCTCAGAATCCTAGACATTATATACTGATGGTGCATCTAATGTTAGAGGAATAGGATTGGGAATACTACTAAAATCGCCACAGGGGGACATATCACCCCAGGCTATTAGGTGTGAATTTCCTGCCACTAATAATGAAGCAGAATATGAGGCTTTAATTGCAGGATTAGAGTTGGCTAAAAATATGAATATTAAGAATTTGCAAGTATATGTTGACTCCTTGTTAATCACTAATCATTTTAATGGATGCAGTTAAAGGTGAGAAGTTAATCGAGTATCTCGGTATTCTCAAAAAATTAGCAGGATATTTCGATATTTTTACACTTGAACAGGTACCAAGAGAAGATAATGCTGAAGCGGATGCCTTGGCAAACCTAGGATCATCAGTCAGGATACTAGAGGGAACCCAAATACCGATACTTCATATCCTGTATCCTGTTGTGGATCCCTTCAAAGCTCAGGATCCTGGTCATGATCCTAATGAGGATACTGAATCCTGGATGACTCCAATCATAAGATATCTCAAGGAAGGACACATCCCTAAAGACGAAAACCCTAAGACATTTAGGATGAAGGTATCGCGATTCACCATTATAAATAATGTTTTGTACAAGAAATCTCTTGCAGGACCATACCTAAGATGATTGGAAGATCCCGAAGCTAAAGAAGTGCTTCAGGATATACACGAGGGAGATTGTGGTAACCACACTAGGGGCATGTCATTATTCTCAAAAGTATTAAGGACATGATACTATTGGCCGACAATGAAGAAAGATGCTGCAGAATATGCTCGAAGGTGTGATGCATGTCAAAGGCACAGTAACATATTACATCAACCAGCTGAACCATTATATCCTATAGCTTCCCCTGGCCATTTATGAGGTGGGGAATGGACATAGTGGGGAAATTGCCGAAAGCTCCAGGAGGAAAAGTCTTTATGCTGGCAATGACTGACTATTTTTCAAAATGGGTTGAAGCCGAAGCATTTGTTCAAGTTAGAGATTAGGAAGTAGTATCCTTCATAAAAAGGAATATCCTGACCAGATTTGGGGTACCAGCCGAGATCATTTGTGACAATGGATCTCAGTTTATAAGTAAGAGGACTACTGAGTTTTGCAAGAGTTGGGGAATCAAAATGATCACATCTACTCCGGTACATCCTCAAGCAAATGGACAAGCAGAATCCTCGAATAAGATAATTGTCAACAACCAGAAAAAGAGACTAGGAGCTAAGAAAGGAAGATGGGCAGAAGAACTACCCTTTGTTTTATGGGCTGATAGAACAACAGTAAAAAATGCAACTGGCCAAACCCCGTTTTCCTTGGTATTTGGAGCAGAAGCAGTGATCCCAACAGAAATGGTGATACCTACGGCAAGATATATCCACCGGGATCCTGAGCAGAATCCTGAAGCTTTGTGCCAAGATTTGGACACTGTAGACGAAACAAGAGATGCAGCAAGGCTAAGGATGGCAGCATATCAACAGAGGATATCCAGAGCATATAACAAGAATATAAGGACTAGAAGATTTCTAGTTGGGGATTGGGTATTAAGAAAGGCTTTTCAAAATACTACTAATCCTGCCGATGGAAAGTTGGCTCCAAAGTGGGGAGGACCATATGAGGTTGAATCGGAATCAGGGAAAGGAGCATACCGACTCAAGAGTATGGAGGGGGATATGCTACCAAGATCCTGGAATGCTATACACTTAAAGCTCTATTTCAAGTAAGATTAGAATTTAATTTCTATCTCAGGATGGTATGGATTCTACCTCTTTTAAATATATTTGAATTTGTTTATTATCTCGAACCCAATACTGACTTAAGCATCGGAGGGGTGTTAGCCAAGCTAACACCCACCTTAGTTTAAGATTATTTTGCAGAATATGCCTCAGGATATAGCTCCAGGATACACGCTCAGGATATTTCGAAGGATTAGAGGATTGGCCCCCTCTCTCACGTATAAGGGATTCTAATCCCTTCAAAGGTTTAAAGGCATTCAACTTTCTTATGAATTGGGTTTAAACACCCCGCTTGGAGCGCAAGTTATCTAGGGATAGTTCAAGGTAGCGGGACCAGTTCATGTAAAACTGGCTGACAATTTCGTTACTATTGGCTATATCCTGGATCTAAAGGTATATGAGGATTGATCACCCTCTCTGACGAAAGGGTATTTTCATACTCTCTAAGGTTTAAAGGTTTTCACCTTTCTAAGTCTTGGAGTTTATACACTCCCGCCTGTAGCGCATGAAAATCAGGGTTTATCCCCAGGATGTTAAGGGTTTATCCCCAGGATATTAAGGGTTTATCCCCAGGATATTGAGGGTTTATCCCCAGGATATTCAGGATTTATCTACAAAAAAGCTAAAGTATGACTATGCTTGCATTCCTAAGTCTTCAAATATGCTGAACACATGGGACATACATCATACATTTCAAAGGATGGATTCAAACTTATAAATGTGCACTGGGGAAATTCCTAAGATGGAAGATTGGAATTGACTCTCTAGGAATCTTTGGTATGGTCTCTCCTAATTATTTGGATAACTTGAGTTTTATAAGTTATGTGGCAGTGTCCTGAGCAGGATATCTCTCAGAATACTCTTACAATATGTTCCCAAGAATGTTCAAACAAAACTATTTTCATAAGTAAAATTTATGCAGTAAAGTTGTAACAACAGAAATAAAGCCAAAAGAAGGTTATATTATTAACATATCAAAAGTTGTGCTTTTGGTTTCACCTCAAACCAAGGTCCATCCACCAAAAGCACGATTAGTTCCTTACCATATTTACTTAATAGTTGAAGGTTTCATCTTAAACCGAGACCCATCCACCTCCAACTGTTATGTTGTCTAAAAGTAAAGCATACTAACGTTGATGACCAAGGGCTTCGTCCTGAAACTCAGGATCCCTCCACCTTTGGCCATCATATTGTTCAAATGCAGGAAAAGTAAATTGTTTTAGGGTTACTGTTGGTGCATACATCTGTCGACTTCGTCTTATATCAAGTCTGGGTTTCGTTGCGGATTTGATCAAGCGTGACATCATCAAAAATGTCATCATGTGACATCAATGATAACATCACAACATTTTAGATGATGATAATCAGTTCTCGAAAGTCAATATATTCACAAGAGACAAAATAGATTCTAAGTTTGACTTGAAAGTCAAGTCCGTTTGAATTGTCACATACGTTTGAAGATGTAACCGTTTGAATGTGTTGTCCGTTTGAAGAGGTGTCCGTTTGAAGGGTGTCTTGCCACCTTCAAACGGTCAGGGTCTTGTCCTATAAATAGCCTTCAAACTTTCATCATTTGTAACTTTCTGATTTCCAATGGCGAAGCCCTGTCGAAGTGTCTCTGTACTGTAAATCTGTTCAAGATCAATAAACAAGACATTTATGAGTGAATACAAGCTAAACGAAGACCGAATCAATGAATTCCGCCTCTGATTCAGTCTGAGCACTCTTAAAAATTGAAAAAGAATTTCAAAGTCAAATAAAAATTCTTGAAGATGGGAGATCTGTTTTTAGCAAGAATAACATTGAAAAGCAAAAAATGATAAATTCTCATCATCAGACGATTATTCGACTTGAAAAAGAAGCTGAAAATGCTCGGAATAAAATCAAAGAGCTTGAAGAGAAATTGAAAGGTTTCGTGAATACTTCTTCGATTCCTTGTCCAAAACCGATCAATTCAGTTCCAATAAGTGACAATGTCACAAACTTTGACAAAGTCAAAGTTGAAGATTGTGATGGAAAACTGATGATGAAATTGAGAAAAGAAAAATATTTTTGAAATTAAATGAAATGTTTAAAGAAACTGTTTTACATTCTACTGAGAAAGGTGAATGCTCAACGCAAAAACCTGTAAAGAAGAATGTGGAACAAAAACAAAAGGATAAAAAGCCGAAAAAATTTCAAAAATAAAATAAAAGTTCATCAGTTCAATTATCCAATCGAGATAAAAAACCACAAAAATTGGAAAATCAAAACTCAAAAAATGTTGGTAATAAGTGGTGCAGGTTTGACCACAGTGCTCAAAAGCCAAATCCAGCATATAAGAGGAGCAAGGATTATCACCAAGCCAAACAGTGCTATGATCTGAATGTTTGGACTGAAGATGGTGATTGGTATGATAACAGAGTGTGTTATAGATGCGGTTATCAAGGACACATTGCTGTTAACTGCCAGAATTGGAGTTATGAGACGAGAAGATGCTATAACTGCCAAATCAGAGGACACTTTGCCAGAGATTGCCCAATGAGATTAAAGGGAAGATCAAGGGCTGAATCTCAGAAAATGGCAAAGAAACCAGTCAATGTCAAAGCAAAGCCCAAGGAACAGAAAGTTCAACAACCTAAAGGTTAAGAACAGAAAGTTCTAAAACCGAAAGTGAAGCTTTCACAGGGGCAGAAAGACAGACTGAAGAAGAAGAGAAAGAAAGCGAGAGAATATCTTGAAAGGATTTTGTCCTCGGATAGAACTGGTAAAACAGATAAAAGTTCTGATAAATCGTCTTGCTCGCCAAAGAATGACAAATCAAGTAAAACGAATTCATCAGATACAAATCTGAGGACATAGGAGAGAGTAAAGAAAAAGAAAGAGAAGGCAGATACTCAAGAGATTAACAAATCTGGTGATGAATTTGTTTCTCCGGAAACAAAGGAGCCAGTTGTTGGCGATGAACCTGGCTCATCAAATTCAGACAACCCACATTCAGGCAATGAATCTGGTATGGTAAAACCAGAAGAGCCATTTGTTGAGGTAAAAGTTGAGAATTCTGGTCTAACAATGGATGATGCAAATTTTCCACCATTGTTGAACAAGAATTCAAAATCACCCAAGGACCGTCAGGCTTGGGTGAATCTGTTTAAATGAAAAACCTGACTTGCCGGAGTTCCCAGGTTGGTAAGCGTGGAACATGAATCGGCACATTTCTTGAGAAATTCACGAAAGTGATATTTCGACGTACATGTGGTAAATCAGGGACATTAAGTTGTACTTGATTTTCTACAAGTGGTATTATTGTTTAAATCGGAAATGTTAAATCTTTACAAGTGGTTGAAGAGAACAAGGTGATGAATGATCCCCATGTTTGAGAAATGACTCACAGAACTTATTTTCCGGAAAAACCATTTTGATTAAAACAAACTTAAGTGTTTTGAAATCACTATGGGAAAATGTTTTGTTGTCAGGGGGAGTTCTGATTGTTCAAGCCAAGTGAATGGAGAATTGAAGTAATTCTCATCATGTTGTCACATTTCTTGTACAACTTGTTTTCAAATTTTCCCAGAAAATCAAAATTGAGACATATTTTGATTTTAGGGGGAGTAAAAATTTTTAAAAAAATTAGAAAATTTGAAAATGTCAAAAACATTGAAAAATGCAAAAATGAGTTTTGTTGTAAAAAGAGGAAATGTTAGTAGATCAGTTGGACTGTCACATCATGCTAAAGAAATGGAAAGATATAATGTGATAAATGATCTCACTAAAGATGTGACGATAGGCTCAGCTAGACTAGTAGATTTACGATAACGATACAAACTTAAATGAAAAAGCCTAGTTCTAGTGGGAAACATGGTCAAAAGCATAGTACTTAGTTTTGTCCTTCTTGATTGTGTGCCTACTCAGTAACCGCTGAATGTTGAAAAACATAAAACTGGTTAAGTTTGTGAACTTTCTCAACTTTGCTGAAAAGTCGCCGTGATTGTGCATTTTATTTTGCAAAGATTTAAACATGTTTTATTTCTTTATTTTGTTTAAGCATTGGACATCCTCTGCGTATACGTGAGTAAAGACCTGGATGTTATTGCCTAAACGTTCTGCTTTATTTTCTTTGGTGTTTCGTTTAAGCTTTGGATCACCTCTGCGTATACGAAAGTATCGACCTGGTGGTTAAAGCCTAAACAACTTCAACTTGTTTTATTTTTCTTATTTTGTTTAAACATTGGACTTTCTCTGCGTATACGGAAGTATCGACCTGATTGTTAATGTTTAAACATTCTGCTTTGTTTTCGCACAATTCACAGTCGATAAAAGTTTAAAGGCATTATTTGAGTCAGTGTATTGCATGATGAGGGGATATGCTGAGATCGTGGGGTCCATAAGAACTTAGTGCTATCTTAATATACCTTAAAGTATCGGTAAGCAGATTGAAAGTTTTTAGATTGAGCTTAAGAGGACAAACATATCGTCAATCTACGTTAATCGTTTATAGCTTAAAATGTTTAAAGCTTAACGGTGTTGGTGATTGGTCACAAAAACTGATATGATCCTCTTACACAAACTCACAAAAATATTGTCTGTAAATATATTTCTTTACTGCATTCCCTTGTTATAAAAAATCCAAAAAGATTTTAGTATGTTTTAGCATAAATTTTGAAAAATATAAAAAAGATTTACAACAACTGATGTTGGAGAGCTGATTTTCAAAATTCCAAGTGCTGAACATGATGAACTGGTTTGGGAGTGTGTGTGCTGAATTGAGAAATTTATTTTGAGAAAGAAAGTTTGTTTAGTTAATCGAGATCATTAATTTGAACTTGATGTAACTATTTCTAGTAAGTTTTTCTTATTGATTTAAGTAAAAACTTATGTTTTGGTGAGTAGTGTGCAGGTGATGAGCTTAAACAGAATTAAACTCAGGATGCAATCTCAAGGTAATAGCTAATTCCAGACAGTGATCCCATCATGATGAGAGGGGGAGTCTGACAAAGTTAGAGCCAAAGAGAAGATCCTCGTATATGCTAAGAAAGAAAAGAGACTGAAGATGCGAAGACTCGACACTTAAGACTCGTCAACATCTGAGGGGGAGTCTGTTGGTGCATACATCTGTCGACTTCGTCTTATATCAAGTCTGGGTTTCGTTGCAGATTTGATCAAGCGTGACATCATCAAAAATGTCATCATGTGACATCAATGATGACATCACAACATTTTAGATGATGATAATCAGTTATTGAAAGTCAATATATTCACAAGAGACAAAATAGATTCTAAGTTTGACTTGAAAGTCAAGTCCGTTTGAATTGTCACATACGTTTGAAGATGTAACCATTTGAATGTGTTGTCCGTTTGAAGAGGTGTCCGTTTGAAGGGTGTCTTGCCAGTTTCAAACGGTCAGGGTCTTGTCCTATAAATAGCCTTCAAACTTTCATTTGTAACTTTCTGATTTCCGACGGCGAAGCCCTGTCGAATTGTCTCTGTACTATAAATCTGTTCAAGATCAATAAACAAGACATTTATTAGTGAATACAAGCTAAACGAAGACCGAATCAATGAATTCCGCCTCTGATTTAGTCTGAGCACTCTTCTGATCGACTCGTTAGGTCGTTTCACGATCCTACAGTTACACTCCAACATTCGAATTTAAAAAAAAGTGGGCTCCGGCCTAGGCATCAACATCCATCATCGCCCACTTGAATGCCCTCACACAACGGCATCTTCACCAGCCTTCTCCGTCTTCTCAGCCTCAGCATCCTGAGCAGCATCCTCGCCAGCATCCGTCCCAGCGTCCTTCTTTTCTCCAGCCTTGCCCACCGGCTCTGCTGACTTAGAGGATTCGCCAGTCTCAGCAGGAAGCGGCACAACTTTGCCTCCAAGTTCCTTCCGCTTCGCCACCCAGGAATCAACCGGCCAAGCTGGGCATTCAAGACCTGTCTCCTTGGCCTCATAAGCCATCTTGATGTGAGCTTGCAGCAGAGAGACAATAGCTGAGTTCTTGATCCCTTCCCGGAAAGAGACCATGGCATGTTCGTGCTCCACTTGAACGGCAACCAGCTTTATCTCAGCATCCTGAGTGACCTTCTTCAACTTGTCCTCATAATGCCGGGTCTTGACTTCAGTAATGGCGCCTTTGTCGGCAACGGTGGTCTCAAGCTGTTTGATCCTGGCCTCTTGGAACTTGTTTGTGCTGCAAGCATCGGTGTAAAGATGAAGCAGATGCCGGAGGCCCTGCACGTCAAAATTCAGGTATAAGTCAAAATACATTAACCAGGATATCCTGTCAGGATATTCTATCAGGATATATGTACAGGATATAGTATCAGGATATTACCTTGTTGAGGAAGGATGTCATCGGTTCTAAGGAGTCAGTGAAGCTGAGTTCTTCATATGAGAATGTAACACCTCGAAAAATTCACGTCCTATAATGTATTGACACGTGTCATAAGCTTAAACGTGTGAAAGAATACTTTAGAGGGACTAAAGTTGACAAACATGGAAAGTGTGTGAATATAAGGGTTCAAAATGTCAACAAGGGATAAATATACTTTACAGTAACCCTACATGATGCTTATACCTTCAAACGAATAAATCATGGATCATACGGAGCTAAATATGAAAGAAAGTGAGAGATTACAAAACTACAGGGGTTAAATGTGTCAACATGTTTAAAGTATACCTCTGAGTGACCTTTTAGAAAACCCGAAGATTTGTAACGGTTAATTATGCTCACTAGAATGCACGATAAAAATTTCATAAAGTTTCGTTATCGTATGAGAAAGTTATGACCAAATTCGTATACGAGGGGTTAAAAGCGTCAACGATGAAGTCTATGACTTTTCGGGTAATAACAAAGTGGCCAAGGACTTAACAAAGTGGGTATAAGTCTTGGAGCCCTTATATGTCAATTTGGAGGGCTCATAATGTAAGAAATAAAGTAGAATGCCCTTTCGAAGGACCAAGAGCCAAGATGCAACAACTAGAAAAGTTCTTAACCTGACAGCATGACTCAGGCGGGCCGCGTAAGCATTAACAGAAGCTTACGCGGGCCGCTTCCGATCCCCAGATGCAGAAAAGTGAGACAGCAGCCTGTTTATGCGCAATAACCAACTTAAAACAGATATTTTCACTCCATGGGCGACCCCTACATGCTTTTTAGACCTAGGGGACATCTGTGGATGATCCATGACCAATGGTAGACTTGGTTGTCAATGATCTAGTGAGTTTTAAGCACTATATAAAGGCCCTCATGTTGTAACAATTGATCACACCTTCCATCTGCATTCTTGAAGACTTCTGGAGCTCCAAAGCAGACCCAAGTCATCCCTAGTCGTGCATAGGACTTTGGTAAGTACCCTTGACCTTCCTTAATTGAGTTTTTACATAGTTTTAGCTTAAAAGTCAAACCGTCGTAATTACCGTTTGACTTAGCGATTAATCATTAATGGTCCAGTGATTAGTCGAATTGAAGGTAGTTATAAGTTGGTAATTATGTGGGCAATAAACCCTTAAAAGGGCACCCTCTGATTCCCACTCTATCTAGACCATTTGTCGGGTTAAAGTTGATTAGAAAAAGTCAACAGAATGCTAATCTTCGAATTTACGCATAATTAACAATGTAGAAGGCATGTAACCTATTTTATCACTCATATAACTTGGTAATAAGTATAATAACTGGTCTAAGCTTGTTTGATCCGACAATTCGTTGTTTAGAACCGGTTCGGAACCGAAAGTCGCAAAACTTTGACTTTTGCTTTGACTTCAGTTCTGACCCGATTTAGCAAGATTTAGAAATGCCTTAGAGCTTCATTAGGACCAAGTTTACATGCTAGTATAACCCTCTGTGATTATACACCTTGGTTCATTAGTTATCCAATTAATATGCATGTTTCCGTTAAATGCCTAATGTTGACCAATATGCCCTTTTGACCATAAAACGAGAATTTTGGATATGTGAAAGGACAATAATTTTTGTTACTAATTTATAAACATGTCCCTAAATTTTCACATCATTTGGAGGTCTAGATTAGGAGTTATGCTCATTAGCGTAATTAGAACGCCTTTTTGTAATTAAACGGCGTCATTAGCATAAAGCCTATTTAACCCAATATTTGACACCAAACCTTTTACCCACTGATGTAATATAATATTTTGGGATTTTTAAAGATTTTTAATTATTTTTAACCTGCTCATAACCTAAGGTTATGGCATTAATTCGGTAAATACCGAATATACCCTTTTTGGCTATAAAATGAGTTCTACAAAGTATTTTGATGCCAATCTAGTTGCTACTGATTTTATTTAATAAATGAAGTATTTTGAACTTTATAACCTGTCCAGAAAACTCAGATTTCCGGTATAACCTGAAAATCGCTTAAAATGACTTTTAAAGCGTATTAAACACATAGTATATGTTTAAAACCATTTTTGTCATACAAGAATTATCACAACTAATATGACCTATTAAAATAAGTTATTTTACTGAGGTATTCAGACCCGAATCTCAGAATTATAAAATAACCTCTTTTATAATCTTTAAAATGACCAAAATACCCCTACGGGGCTTAAATTGAGATTAAACTCGTTTTGGGCATAATGGAAGATATCCTACTGATATCACAACATATTTAAGGCATATTAACTTAGGAAACCTGTATATGACTCTCATGTTTACCCGTTACGCTTATGGCGCGTTCGGTTCAGTTTATGTAACTGGTTTGCATAAATTAGCCGAGACAGGTCAAACCTTATCATTTTTATCTCAAAATCCAGAATGTGTTTACATTACCCATATTATACAAGTCTTCAAACTAGTCGGGTCTAAATCACATTCTATTCCGGTCTTCGCTAAATCGTGCGTTCGAACCGTGTCTTTAAGTAAAACTAACCGGTCTAAGCTTAAGCTTAACTAAAGACCGTTAGGATTCTAATAGGTTATTATAAACCTTCGTTCCAGAATAGGAGACCCGGTAAAAGCTACACACACTTGCTTATTGTGATTATTACTTTGCTCAGGTAAATACTTTTAACTTATTTTCCCTTATACGGGCTTGGGGTACGTTATATAAAATACCGCTTGGTCCGGCATTGAATCTTTAATCGAATAGAGGTTAAATCATTGAAATGCCTGTTTTGAAATGTTTTGTTTGCTTAAAGCCTTTGGGGGGTTAATGACCATGTCCCGGATATCCTTGGCATCATTTTACGAAATGGCCACGACCTAAGCGCGGGGTGTTGGCGTACACCCGTCAGTGCATAAATAAATAATGTGGTGTGTCTATTGATCTTTAACCCGGTCTACGGATCGGGCTACTGAACGCATAAGGAACATGTAATTCTTTTACTTGTATTATATTCAAATAATTATCCCAAGTTATAAAACAATTTGTGCCACGTGCATTCAAATCTATTTTATTAAACTTTTAAAAATGAGTCGGTTGAATGTATTTACCAGTGTAAACTGACGTATTTTCTCAAAAAGGTTAAGTGCAGGTACTATGCGAACTAGGCTGGCTTTCTCCTAGCGTCCACAATAAGTCTCGCCAGCTTGGATGTCAAAACTGTTGAACAATGTTTCCTATTTATTTTTGATCCACCTGTGGATTAATTTCAACTATTTGTGATACTTGATATTACAATTATATTCGGTTGAAATATATCTTTCTTTTGCTTCCGCTGTGCATTTAAATATTGTGTTGTTTGACTGTAATGTTACCAACTACGTCACGATACTCCCCCACCGGGCCCACCGGAAATACGTGGAAATATCGAGGTGTGACAGGTTAGTATCAGAGCCAACGCTGAGTGAATTAAACACTAGCCTTTTGTGTTTAATCTCAGTTACACAATTGCACATTCATAAATTTTCGAGTCTAGACAAAGAACATAGGAACAATCCAAATTGTTGTTTTTAAATTTTTACTTTGTCTTTTATTTTATATATATTCTTGCTGTTATCTTTGTTTATATTGACAGGTTTAACAATGCCGCCAAGATTTATACGAGGAGGACGAGGCAAGGGGCCAATCACTGCCCCTAACGATCACGAGGCCGGACCTTCTCACCGGCGAACTCCTTCCACTACAATGAGTGCCGATCCGCAAGGAAACAAGAGGAACCTTTTTGAGCCCGCCAGACGATCTGTCTCGCACAGCTCAACGCCTCCCTATCGTAACTCCTATGGGCCATAGTCAGAAAACGAGCCCGATAACCCACAACCTTCATATATACCTCTTCAGCGATCCCTTTCGCACAATTCCTTTGGTAACCCCACTCCTCTCTTTTAGGGCCGGTTCAACCCGGAAAATTATATTCAAGAACCAGCGGGTTTTAACCCATTGGGACCAGATGACCACTTCTCAGAAGATAATGCTATGGATATGGACGAGGACATGGATCCCGTCGAACCTGCAAGCGGTACTCCCAACCATCCCATCGAGATCTCTGATGGATCTTCTTTCCACGGATCACCCTACGGTGGTCCAGACAGTTATCAATCTAGGTTTAACCAACATGAATGGTACTTCACACCTTCTCACCATTCATCACCTCACCAGCAGCAGCAGCAGGATCCCTCTGGGGATTCACGATTCGTGGCAGTCACGCCACCGCCTCCACCGCCGCCAGTTCATCAAGCACCTCCAGAACCACCAAGGCGTAGGAGAACGGGCGCACGTATGTCTGCGCGAGCAGGGAATTTCCACTTTAGCACCCCTCGACACTCCAGTGGCAGCCACTATCCGCCACTGCAAGAGGACCCACAAATGGGTAGGCCCTCAAACCCAATTCCTGAGGTGAGTTCTGCACCAGTTGCACCACAGCCACCACCGATGGGTTTTGATAACCCGATTCCTGCGTACGCCGGTTCAATGGTGTACAATCTGTTTGAGCAGCCGGCTCACACCCATTATAACTATGTTGAAGACCCTTACCAAGTGGCATCAAACTACCTCGCCCTTCACCCTGAAGGACCGTATGGAGCTCCATGGGGAGTAGGATATCCAACTCATGGATATCAAGTACCAGCTCGACCACCGATTCGGCAACAATCGCAGCCGCCACGGTTTTCCCCGCCAGAACGGGAAGAAATTCTTCAAAGATTGGACCAAGTCGAGCGAGATTTTCACAGAGATCGCAGGGAACGACAAGGTTTCCTCAAGGGCTTAGCAGGCTTGCTAAAAGGGAAGAAGAAAAGGGATCATTAAATCCCTACATGTGTTGTTGTATTATCTATTTCAATCAAGTCCCTGCGTGGACATTTATCTGTGTATTTAGTCCCTGCGTGGACTTATCTTTTTAGTCCCTGCGTGGACATCTATTCGAGTATTTGGTCCCTGCGTGGACTTGTATTTTAGTTAAACCCCTGCGTGGGTAATTTGTCTATTAAAAGTCCCGTTTAGGGCAAAGTGTACTCTTTTAAATGGTAATGGGATGTTAAGATTATAAATTTCATTTTTGTCACTATATGCATAAATATATTATACATGAAATAAATAAATCAAAATCATTCCTTTTAAAATAATCTGCCTATTATATATTGAATAAGAATCTCAAAGGTATAACCTAGCTTACATGTCATTAAAAGACTTGGCCAAGATGGTAAGACCTGTTTAAAAGATTCGGATCCCTGTTAACATCTGAAAACATGTTAACGCTCCTGGCAGACGTGATTCGTTAAAATCACACACGTCATTCTTATATAAGGATTCTTCAAAAGATTCCTAACCTAACTTAATGATCTATAAATCATGGGTTTAAATCATCAATTAAGATGATCATATTTTGACCATACATTGGTAATATAGTGCCTACGGGCCATACTCATTGTCATATAAGACAAAAGACAGTAGTAGTCTACGACTCCCTGTCAGAGAAAGGTAATGAACTATGTTCAAGCCTTAATGCCTTGATTCTCCGAAATCATGGCTTATAATTTAAAAATGTCCCTGTGACTAGGCCTTTTGTGCTAATAATACTGTTATTATTTGATAATTAGGATAAATTATAATAAAAATCCTAAATAAATGTGAGTAACAAATTAACCAAATATGGTCTATGTTTACCATGGTTAATGAATTGCCCTAAAAGACAATTCCATAATAAACTCCCAAATAAATTATTGTCGATATCTTATGTAACAGTTCAAGATACATGGCGGACTCTGATGAAATCAATAGTTGGCCAAGGGAGAATAATGACACCACCAGGTTCAATGTGTCTGGTGCTGAACTCCAGGCATTAATCGACAATGCCGTCACAAAAGCCTTGGATAGGCAGTATAGTGAAACAAGTGGTACTCGGAGCAGAGTCCAATCGGTACCCCATTCAAAGCCTAAGACTCAATCTGAGGCTCACAGCAAGCCACCATCCAAGAAGGAAGAACCCAAGAAAGATGATGACAATCGTCACTCTTCAAACCAGCAAAGTGTCCCATCTCAAAGGGTAATGCTGAATCAAGGACCCCGTGATAAGGGTTGCTCCTACAAATACTTTGTGTCATGCAAACCCAGGGATTTCACTGGGGAAAAAGGGGCTATAGATTGCATGACATGGCTAGATGAGATGGACACAGTGGTTGATATCAGCGGGTGCGCTGATAGAGATGTGGTAAAGTTTGTGTCTCAATCGTTCAAAGGTGAGGCCTTAGCCTGGTGGAGATCGTTGATTCAAGCTACTGGGAAGATTCCACTGTACAATATGACATGGGAACAATTTGTTGCCCTCATCAGAGAAAACTACTGCCCTCAACACGAGGTTGAAAAGATTGAGTCTGATTTCCTATCGTTGGTGATGAAGAATCTGGATTGCCAAGCTTACCTTACGAGCTTTAATACAATGTCTAGGTTGATTCCTTATCTAGTGACCCCGGAACCCAAAAGAATAGCTCGTTTCATTGGGGGTTTAGCCCCAGAAATTAAGGCAAGCATGAAAGCCTCTCGGCCAGCTACTTTCAGATCAGTAGCTGATATATCCTTGTCCCTCACACTGGACGCGGTCAGGCAGAGATCGTTGAGGAACACGGATGCCGAGAAAAGGAAGCGTGAAGATGACAATTCACGAAGGTTAGATAAGAAGCACAGGGGAAACAATGACCACAAGAAGGGGTCTGGTTCTAAGAAGGATGGGCATCAATCTGGAGATAAGCCCAAATGTAAGATCTGTCAGAAGCACCACTTTGGGAGGTGTAGACTTGAGTCAAAATCCCAGTCTCAGTCAAGGCCATGTGGGATTTGCAAATCTTCGGAACATAAGACCCTAGAGTTCAAGAAACTGAAGGACGCAACGTGCTACAGTTGCAACGAAAAAGGGCACATTAAGACAAATTGCCCAAAATATGCAAAGAAAGCTGATGAAGGAAAGAAGACCAATGCTAGGGTCTTCAGGATGGATGCGAAGGAAGCTGTGAAGGACGACAATGTGATCACCTGTTGCTAGAGCACCTTATAGGTTGGCACCAACAGAGATGAAGGAATTGAGAATGCAACTAGATGAATTGCTAGCCAAGGGTTTCATTAGACCTAGTTCGTCTCCTTGGGGGAGCACCGATCTTATTTGTCAAGAAGAAGGATGGATCGATGCGTCTGTGCATCGATTACCGCGAGCTTAATAAGGTCACTATCAAGAATAGGTACCCATTGCCCAGAATCGACGATCTGTTCGATCAGCTTCAAGGGGCAAGTTACTTCTCCAAGATCGATCTGAGGTCAGGCTATCATCAACTGAAGGTTAAAGATGAAGATGTACACAAGACTGCATTTAGAACTCGTTATGGTCATTACGAGTTCCTAGTGATGCCTTTTGGGCTCACTAATGCACCTGCCGCATTCATGGATCTCATGAATCGCGTCTGCAAGCCCTACTTGGACAAATTTGTCATCGTCTTCATTGACGCCAAATTTTCGAAGTGTGAATTCTGGCTTCGAGAAGTCCAATTCCTTGGACATGTGGTTAGTGAGCGTGGTATCCAAGTGGATCCCGCTAAGGTTGAAGCTTTCATGAATTGGCAAGAGCCGAAGACGCCTACAGAAATTCGCAGTTTCTTGGGATTGGCAGGATATTATAGGCGTTTCATTGAGAATTTTTCAAGGATTGCTGCACCCCTAACCTCTTTGACTAGGAAGAAAATAAAGTTCGATTGGGGCCCTAAGCAGCAAGAATCCTTTGATATCCTTAAACAGAAGTTGAGCAACGCTCCTATACTTACATTGCCTGAAGGTACCGAAGAATTCGTGGTTTACTGCGATGCATCACACACTGGCATGGGATGTGTGCTTATGCAGAAAGTGTCACACCCCGAATTTTCACGTATCACCGGTGGACCCGGTGGGGAGTATAGTGACGTAGTTGACATCATCATAGTCAAACAACACAATATATAAATGCACAGCGGAAGCAAAAGATAAATATATTACAAACCGATATAAAGTAATATCAAGTATTACAAACGGAATGTATAGAATCCACAGGCGGATCGAAAATTAAGGAAACATTGTTCAACATACTTTAAGGCATCCAAGCTTGCGAGACTCTTATTGATGCTAAGGAGAGGCCAGCCTATTACGAGTAGTACCTGCACTTAACCTTTTTGGAAAATACGTCAGTTTACACTGGTAAATACAATTTAACTGACTCATTTTAATAAGGTTTAAAAATTGATTTGAATGCACGTAGCACAAAATATTTTATAACTTGGGATAATTATGCAATATAATCTTGTAAGGGATTTAAATGTTACTATTGCGTTCAGTAGCCCGATCCGTAGACCGGGTTAAAGATTAATAGACACACCACAAAAATTGAGTTATACACTGACAGGTGTACGCCTACACCCCGTGCTCAGGTCGTGGCCATTTCGTAAGATGATGCCTAGGATATCCGGGACATGGTCATTAACCCCCCAAAGGCTTTAAGCAAACAAAACACATTCAAAACATAGCATATCAATAAATTTAACCTCTATTCGATTAAAGAATTCAATGCCGGACCAAGCGGTATATTATATACCGTACCCCAAGCCCGTATAGGGAAAATAAGTTAAAAGTATTTACCTGAGCTAAATATAAATTCAATCCCAGCCGTATACCACCAAGCAAGTACAGATAGCTTTTACTGGGCTCCTAAATCTGGAACGAAGGTTTTTAATAACCTATTAGATTCCTAACGGGTCTTTAATTAAGCCTAAGCTTAGACCGGTTAACTTTCAACAGGAAGACACGGTTCAAACGCATGATAAAGCGAAGACCGGTTTAGAATGTGGTTTTGACCCGAAAAGCTTGCATGCTTGTTTAATATGGGTAACTTAAACACATTCTGGATTTTGAGACAAAAATGATATGGTTTGACCCGCTTCGGCTAATATATGCGAACTAGTCACACAAGCCGATTCGAACGCGACAAGTGCGTAACGAGTAACCAAAAGAGTCATATACCGGTTTCCTAAGTTAATATGTCTTTAATATGTTGTGATATCAGTAGGATATCTTCCATTATGCCCAAAACGAGTTTAATCTCAAAATAAGCCCCGTAGGGGTATTTTGGTCATTTTAAAGATTATAAAAGAGTTTATTTATAAATCTGAGTTACAGGTCTGATTTGTCTAGTAAATATACTTATTTTACTAAGTTATATCAGTAGAGTATGACCTATATGTGAAACTTATCATTTAAAACCAAACTATGCACCTTAGGGGTATTTTGGTAATTTCACTTAGGCTAAAAAGGTCAAAACTGGAAACCTGAGTTCAAAAACTTGTACTTACTGTTATTATAAAAAAATATTAAAAATATCAGTAGGTATCAACCTTATATGTTTAATATGGTTTTAGCACATACTATGTGTTAAAAATGCTTAAAGAGGCGATTTGGAGCCATTTCCAGGTTTTTAAAGGAAGGCTGATATTTTTATAATTCCAGAAGGCTCAAAATACTCTATTTATTATTTTAAATCAGTAGAAAAAGGTTTGGGGTCAAAAGGATTTGTAAAACTCATTTTATAGCCTAAAAGGGCAAAACCGGCAATTACCGAATCATAGCTAGAGCCCTATGTTATGCTCAGCCTAAAATTAAATAAAAATATTCAAAAATCCTAAAATATTATTTTATATCAGTAGGTAAAAAGTTTGATATCAAAAAGTGGGTTTAAATAGGCTATACGCTAATTACGTCATTTAATTAACATAAAGCTCTCAAATTACGCTAATGAGCATAACTCTTAATCTAGATCTCAAACTGATATCAAATTTTAGGTGCAAGTTTATAAATCAGTAACTAATGTTTCTACTCTTTCCCTTTTTCAAAAATCACGTTTTATAGTCAAAAGGTATAACGGTCAACGTTTAGGCATATAACGGAAACACGCATGAACTAGGATTTCTATGGAACCAAGTTGTATAACCTTGGAGGGTTATACTAACTTATAATATGGTCCTAATGGAATCCTAAGGCATATCTAAACTAAACCAAATCGGGTCAGAACTGAAAGTCAAAGCAAAAGTCAACTTTTGCGACTTTCGGTTCCGAACCGAGCCTATACTTAGAATTGTCGGGTTGAACATGCTTAGACATGTTCAACAAATATTTATCAAGTTATTAAAGTGAGAAAACTGATTATATAGCTTTTATATTAATAGTTATGTATTTTATTTAAAACTAACCCGTTTGACTTTCATTTGACCCGACAATTTAACTAAGTAAACGCGGTAATTAGGAGGTGCCCTCTTGAGGGTTAATCACCTACCTAATTACGGTCACGTAGCCATGTTCGTTACGAACCATGGTTCAACCGTTTAAAAGTCAAAGCGTTTATCACAACGCTTGACTTTTCGGCTATAAACGCTAAATAACTAACTTAAGCACGATTGAACACTTACAATGGGTCCAAAAGGCTGAAGGAGGTTCTCAAGAGACTCAAGATCCTCCAGGAATTCAGAGAATAAGCAGATTAGAAGAGAAAGGTGTGAAGAACAAATGAACTCCTCACCTATTTATACTTTTCGGGACCTCACGAGATCGCGACAAGTGTCGGGGACATGTAATCAGATTAGGACAGGTGTAAAACCACCTTTGAAACCTGTGGGCTGCCCCTAGAGTCGGTTATGTGAGTTAGAAATCAGTTTTGAGCAAAACCCAGCAACGAACAGGCTGTTACCAGCTGTTCTGCATTTCTGATGGACTCACGCGGCCCGCGTAAGAGTCAAAGAGATATTACGCGGCCCGCCTTGTACCTAGTTCAGCAACAGCAACTTTAATAAACGACAGAAATGGTCCCTGTGAGCTTTAAAAGTAATTTTAGGCACGTTTAAGGCCCGTTAACCACATTTTAAGGCTCCACAATGATGTTTAAACATAGGGGACATGAAACATGCTCAAAAACATATCGGATGTCGGTTCGTTTGGCCGTACGGTCTTGTTGTGCGTCGAATTACGATGAAACACGGACGCACGCTAAAAACGGTCCAAATTCCGCGACGAGTGGAATTTTATCAAGACGATCACTAAAATAAAATATTTTAGTGCTTACATAAATTTTTGGGTGTCCGGGGATATCCAGAATGTGAGATATGCGCGAAAGTGCAAACTTGTGCACTTTTTGACACTTTTAGTCCCTGAATGACATAAAAGTTTATTTTTGCGCACCAAACACCTCTAAACCTATATCTAAGCTATATAAAGGATAAATAGGGTATGTTTAACTTATGTACATATTCCGGAAGGTCCGTTACCATACGATTTGACCTCCTTTTATAGTTTGGCGTAATTAGTCCCTTAATTGCGCAAAGTGGCGCGAAATGCCGTTTAATGATATCTAAGCCTTCCATAACCCATAATAATCATTACCAAGCATATATTTAAATAGTACTACACTCCCGTTTGCTTAACTGGTCACCAAATGGCGTAGATTCAAAAGTTGACGCTTTAGGTCCCTTTATTGCGCAAACTTGCGCATTTCATCATTTAATAGCATTGAAGCCTCATCTAATCCATATTAGACATTCTTGAAAGTATTATTAAACATCACGATGCTTCGGGTTTGCTAAAAGGTCATTCAGAGGTATAATTAAACATATTGACACTTTTAGTCCCTCTAACTTGCAAAGTTGCGCTTAACTTTACTTATAGGCATAAAAACCTTAAACGGCCATTATTTGGCATTCCCGAGAGTATAATTAAATATTATGAAGCTCCCGGTTTGTTAAAAGGTCACTCAGAGGTAAGAATTAACATGTTGACGCTTTTAACCCCTTTATTGCTCAAACTTTCAATTAATTATGCAAACGGCTACACTTATTCCTTAAGTGGCACATTTGTGAATATAAACATCGTAAGAAACTTATTTTTAGGTATGTTACACTTCCATTCCTTTCATAATCAAAGTTTTCGATTTTTCGAAAAATTAGTCCCTAAATTTCAGTGTTTGACTTCATTAGGGTTTATTACACGTGTCAATACATCATTGGACGTGATTTTATGAGGTGTTACATCCTCACCCCCTTAAAAGAAATCTCGACCTCGAGATTTTCTAAAATGCTGGAAGTACTTTTTGTCACATGACGGACTTAACTTCTATAGCATATCTGGAGTCTCTCCAAGCTCCCAAAGTGACCTTTTATAATTGGTACATGTCTCCTTTTGGAGCTTCTTAACCTATCGATCCTTAATCGATATAGGTTGCTCATCATATCATAAATCTGCATATCAATATGTGATAATGCTTCTTGACTTATTTGTGAAACACATCCTCAATTCATTAGTGTACAATGCATTGCATGCTCCGTCAAGCTCCTTAAATAAGTTTTAGCTTATAAGTTATTTGATCTTGATACATTCAATTTCCTTCGAATGATTCTATATATTCAGAGCTTAACTAGCCTGATAATTTAACAAACTGGTACACCTTTCCAGGGTGATGTCTTTTGTTGAATCTTCTTCCTCAACAAGAATTCAAGAGGGTTGATATTCTCATTAATCCTTGATTTTCTGCCGAATACTGGCATCTTACTGATGATCATGGGTTTGTTTGATCTTTCTCGTCAAGGCAACTTTCAGATCCTGATAATTGGACTTACCAATCTTTTGTCTACTAGTAGATGCTTAACATTCCATCTATACAAGGTCTCCAAAAGAGCAGCCTTGATACTTATATATCAACTATTATAGAAAAGCTTAATTTAAGGTGAGATGGTTATTCCAACTATTGCTTAAAACTAATCTTAAGGAATTAGCTAATCCTTTCCGTTAGTCGAACAAATCGACGATCTTGGGCAGCTGATGGAAATTCTTAATTGTTGCCTAATTTGGGTTGCAGTAATCAATGCATAAGCAAAATGAACCGTCTTTCTTAATTAACAATGCCGAATTCTTAGAATATAGGGTTAGGCCATATGAATTTTTTTTTTATTTCAAAACTTATTTAATTAGGGTTTTGATTCTTCCGATAATGGCACTAGCCGTCTTGGAGATTTCATAATGATACAGCCCTAATGGGATATAAATCTTAATTCTACCTGCCTTTCAGGGGTAAACAGGGTAATCTTAGGAGAAGATAATCAAGTTATAAGGAGGTTACAGAGGTTTTCAAATCTCAGGCTCCAATTCATCTATCATAGTTTGTGTCAGATAAGTGACACATTTATGTCACAAGTCCATGAATTCCTTAATCGGGAACATTTACTTTGACAATTCCATTCTGGATATCTTCTTTGAATACCATTAGTTGACTTTAGTACCATATGACTATTAGAATATCCTTGCGGTTCCATGCATTAAACCTCCATACTGATCAGGCATGGAAGCAATCTATGGAACTTATTAAGATACATCAATCCTCATATGGCGCTTTTATCATACTGTCTGGTTTTCGCAATCGATAGAGATCAAGGAGATATCAACTATATATGCTGACGCACTTCCTCTTAGAGGGAGGATACTTTTGGAATTCTATGACTGGAGGTTTCTGATAGGAACAGAAGAAATGGTTCTTATGATTTCGTCTGTAAGTCTTACCTTACACTTAATATCTGGGGTTCTTACGAGAAAATTTCTAAAAGTTTGCTAAGCTTAAAATCTTATGAGAGACTTAGCAATACCTGAATCCATACGTAACTTTTAGCCCAAAAAAAAAATCACAATAAGGGTTTATCTGGCGTCATTATTAATGTGAACTGCCTTTAATTATTCCTCTGGAGGGTTAAACGCCTCCATTCTTAATCCTTTTAAACTTAGCTATAAAATCTTTGACAAACTTTTAGGGCAGTCTCAACTTTGACTGGTTATTTCTTAATCTATATAACATGAGTAGCTGAGTTAGGTCCATAATGGATTTATAATGAGCAGGTTTTGAAACCCTAAAGTTCCCTTTTATAGCCGATGCTAAATCATCGATATATATAGTGCATTATGCTTAAGTTCTAGGTTAACCGAATAAGAGCACTATTTCAACCAATGAACCAAGGTTTGCAACCTACTGCCGATAGTTTATAGCTCTTATGGGGGAGTCGGAAAAATTCTTATTCCATCTTTTCCATTTCGCAAAGCGGATACCAGGTTTTTTCTAATAAGGTCCTTAGAATTTGGACCATCCCATACTGTATAAGGGGATCTTTCTTGTGGACTCCATTAGTGTCCTCACTAATAAAGGGTATTTCCACCGAATGATTGTGACGCACACCTTACCGTGTGCTTTCCAGCATAACCACTGATATACCTAATGGTTTCTACTTCTTTCAACAATTCCTTGCAATCAATGGCCCCTTTAAACTATTGAAGTCTCTTGACTTCCAAGAGACGAAGTACTTTTTAAGTGCATCCTAAAAAGAATGGGCTCCTTGCCACATATGATTTTATTTGGGTCATTCTTCGCATATGGAGTATGAATAAAGCTCTTCTCATGAGCAGTGTCATGAGTTTTAGGGCGAGCATCGTTAGGCTTTTCATGGCTTTTCTCATAGCCCTTCTCAGCAGTGATAATTATAATTTTGGAGATTAACTCCGTTAACATTGAGGTTCACACTTGATGCACTATTAACATTTGTCGCATCTCTAGCATCGCGACTGTTGTTTGTCTCTTCTGAGTTTTCCATACTCAAATCTTTTGGTATTAAATACCAATTTAACAATTAATTGAGTGCATTTCACAGCTTAGTCATCATCCTGACGACTTATCGTACATCAACCATGGTATTATTAAACCATATGAACATTCCAAAGGAGTGTTATTTAATTGTACATTAATCATATTCAGCCTAAGTCACAAAAGGATCATTAATGGCCTTTAGGGTTTTGACCGAGTCCGTTACCCTTCTGAAAGGGGATCAACATGTCCCAACTGTCTTCGGTATGTAGATGATTTCAGATAGCTCGTAGGCTTGCCATAGTGGCTTCCTAAAATACAAAACATTTTGTCCGTCAGGAAGGACATAACTAATCATATGGCACGAAGGCCTTGTCGCAGAGGACGTTATAAGGTATGGAAACCCACTCCTATTGCGGAGGACAGTAGTTTATAAAACGCAATCTATTAGATTAGGGGTTTTAAGATTTGAACCTAGTTTTCACCGTTGAACAGGGAGTTATAGACTACAACTGCCATCGGCTTGAAGGACGATTCATTTCGGCACATAGGTAAATCATAGGACATTATTAGCGGTTGCCTACATATATACATGTATGTATATATATAATCATCGTTATTGAGTATATTAGTCATGATCTTATCGATCTTATAAACTATAAGGCTTAGGCATTGCCCATTACTTCCGACGATGTACCAAAATGGTTATATTTAATAATGTTTCTAATGGACAATATAATATAAAACTCGTAGGCGTTATAGACCCTATCGGTGATTCAGGATAACGCCACGAATGGTAATACAATAAACACACTTATATATAGGAAGTACCAGCGGCGTATCCACCATGCGTTTATGGTATTACTATAGTTTCTTTATCTAAATCACCGTCAAGATACATATAATCATAACCATCGAGTCGGAAAGTACTTCTTGAGATCCTACTACGAAGATAGGAAGACTTAAGACCGTACTGCAAATATCCTATAAGATAATATGATCATTGTATCAGACGATTTTAGTTACTATTGCACTGATCATATAGACTGTTAGGGTTGGGTATAACCCACCACTTTGAACAGGGGATCCTAAAGACCACCACCAACCTTGTCTTAATTCTAATAGAATAGAGTATAACCCATAGGAATTTCATTGCTAGGGGATGCTAATTAGCATGATCATCATTTTATACGATATTAGTCACGATCGCATTGATCATATAGACTATTATGTTTGGACATAGTCCATCATTTTTAGACAGGGAGTTAAAGACCACCACTGTCGTTGTCTTATCGGACAATCAGTTTAGCCTGTTAAGCTCAGTCTTGCATTATTATTCTGACCAATTGGATGAGTGTGAGCTTCAGATGGGTCAGCCATGGTGAAGCTTTGAAGGCTACAGACCATGTAGTAATAATTTGCTGATTTGTCGAATCTTGATGATTAAATAGCCATGGTGTAAATCAACCATATAGGCGAATAGATAGTATTAAATTTATTTGATTATGTTTTGCCTAGGTTTTTAAATAAACCATCTTTGGCGTTTAAACGGAATAAAATCCTTTATGTTTATTAGACAGGGGACCTAAATCACGACTATCAATGTCGTATCGACATTTTATATAGCACAAGGGCTTGTTCCAGAGGACTTTTGATGGCATAGAGGCCTTGTCACTAGGGAAAATTTAAAACATAATCAATGATTCCTTTGGATTGGAAAAATTTCATAGTTCATTGTCTTGACAAGAAGTTATGAAATAAAACTATCTTTGTCATAATTACATCTTTGCCCGTAGGCATATGTTTTGATGTATACATCATGTTCGACGTTTATTAGCCATGATTCCTCTTGATCATTTAGACTAAATAAGGGGTTTGGAAAAAAAATTCCTAATATAAAGATGACAAGTGTGATTTTATCGCGTCACAGTTGTCAGGAGTGTTAATATGTTTTCAGATGTTAACAAGAATCTGAATCTCTTTTAAACAAGTTTTACCATCATAGCCAGGTCGTTAATGACATTCAAGCTAGGTTATACCTTTTAAGATTCTCTTTTAACATGTATACTGGCAGGGAAGGAATGATACTTATTTTATTCAGGATTTCATTATAATTATCCGAAATTTAATTAAAATATAATTATGGCACAAAAAGCCAAGTCACAAGAAGAAAATTATAAGCCAAGATTTTATAGAATCGAGGCATTAAGGCTTGAATCAGAGTTCATTACCTTTTCTTGACAGGGAGTTGTAGGCTACGACTGTCTTTAGTCTCAGAGGACGTTAATTATAGCCCGTAGGCATTATATCCCTAATGGATGTTTAAATCACAAAATAAGAAAAGATTTCGGGAGAATCCAGTATAGGGATGATTTATGTGACTTTATCGAACCACGTCTGCCAGAAAAGTTAATATGTTACAGATGTTAACAAGGATGTGAATCTCTTGAATAGGTCCTACCATCTTGGCCTCGTCATATAGGCTAGGTTTACCTTTAAGATTCCTTTTTAATAATTAACGCAGAATAATCCTAACTCGGGATTTTATTAAGGATCTGAACCTAAATTTAGGAACTGCCATCTTGGTCGGGTCTTAATAATGACACTAGGCTAGGTCTCGTCCTTTTTAGATTTTTCCATTTTATTGAAATGGTAGATCTTATAAAAGGAATGTTATTTTAATTTATTTCATATATTATATTCATATATATTGAATAAATGAAATTTTGATAAAGCTTTCCAATGATTTTAAAAAGAGGTACAGAATTGCCCTAAAAGGGACTTAAAAGAAACGATGTTGTCCTCAAAGGGACTGAAAGATAAAAATGCCCTTATAAGGACTTACTAAGGAAACGAACTTCAGCAAAACGAGTTTCTTCTTTATTTTATTTCTGAATGCTTTCTCCTTGGTTGCACGTTCATCCTGGTCGCAGTACGAAGCTCGGCCTTCCCTAGGCTTCAAATAGGGAGAATTTCCATTACAGCTTCTTGCTTGGCGACATATTAAAATATAATTGAAGGTAATAATCCACCGAATAGGGACGAGAGTATTCCTATGTTAAGTCTAGACTCAGAAAGTTAAGGAATGTGCTACTGTTTCATTGAGATTAAACACAAAAAGCTAGTGTTTAATTCACTCAATGTTGGCTCTGATACCAACCTGTCACACCCCGAATTTCCACGTATCACCGGTGGGCCCGGTGGGGAGTATCGTGACGTAGTTGACATCATCATAGTCAAACAACACAATATATAAATGCACAACGGAAGCAAAAGATAAATATATTACAAACCGATATAAAGTAATATCAAGTATTACAAACGGAATGTATAGAATCCACAGGCGGATCGAAAATTAAGGAAACATTGTTCAACAGACTTTAAGGCATCCAAGCTTGCGAGACTCTTATTGATGCTAAGGAGAGGCCAGCCTATTACGAGTTGTACCTGCACTTAACCTTTTTGGAAAATACGCCAGTTTACACTGGTAAATACAATTTAACTGACTCATTTTAATAAGGTTTAAAAATTGATTTGAATGCACGTAGCACAAAATATTTTATAACTTGGGATAATTATGCAATATAATCTTGTAAGGGATTTAAATGTTACTATTGCGTTCAGTAGCCCGATCCGTAGACCGGGTTAAAGATTAATAGACACACCACAAAAATTGAGTTATACACTGACAGGTGTACGCCTACACCCCGTGCTCAGGTCGTGGCCATCTCGTAAGATGATGCCTAGGATATCCGGGACATGGTCATTAACCCCCAAAAGGCTTTAAGCAAACAAAACACATTCAAAACATAGCATATCAATAAATTTAACCTCTATTCGATTAAAGAATTCAATGCCGGACCAAGCGGTATATTATATACCGTACCCCAAGCCCGTATAGGGAAAATAAGTTAAAAGTATTTACCTGAGCTAAATATAAATTCAATCCCAGCCGTATACCACCAAGCAAGTACATATAGCTTTTACTGGGCTCCTAAATCTGGAACGAAGGTTTTTAATAACCTATTAGATTCCTAACGGGTCTTTAATTAAGCCTAAGCTTAGACCGGTTAAGTTTCAACAGGAAGACACGGTTCAAACGCATGATAAAGCGAAGACCGGTTTAGAATGTGGTTTTGACCCGACAAGCTTGCATGCTTGTTTACTATGGGTAACTTAAACACATTCTGGATTTTGAGACAAAAATGATATGGTTTGACCCGCTTCGGCTAATATATGCGAACTAGTCACATAAGCCGATCCGAACGCGACAAGTGCGTAACGAGTAACCAAAAGAGTCATATACCGGTTTCCTAAGTTAATATGCCTTTAATATGTTGTGATATCATTAGGATATCTTCCATTATGCCCAAAACGAGTTTAATCTCAAAATAAGCCCCGTAGGGGTATTTTGGTCATTTTAAAGATTATAAAAGAGTTTATTTATAAATCTGAGTTACAGGTCTGATTTGTCTAGTAAATATACTTATTTTACTAAGTTATATCAGTAGAGTATGACCTATATGTGAAACTTATCATTTAAAACCAAACTATGCACCTTAGGGGTATTTTGGTAATTTCACTTAGGCTAAAAAGGTCAAAACTGGAAACCTGAGTTCAAAAACTTGTACTTACTGTTATTATAAAAAAAATATACTAAAAATATCAGTAGGTATCAACCTTATATGTTTAATATGGTTTTAGCACATACTATGTGTTAAAAATGCTTAAAGAGGCGATTTGGAGCCATTTCCGGGTTTTTAAAGGAAGGCTGATATTTTTATAATTCCAGAAGGCTCAAAATAATCTATTTATTATTTTAAATCAGTAGAAAAAGGTTTGGGGTCAAAAGGATTTGTAAAACTCATTTTATAGCCTAAAAGGGCAAAACCGGCAATTACCGAATCATAGCTAGTGCCCTATGTTATGCTCAGCCTAAAATTAAATAAAAATCTTCAAAAATCCCAAAATATTATTTTATATCAGTAGGTAAAAAGTTTGATATCAAAAAGTGGGTTTAAATAGGCTATACGCTAATTACGCCATTTAATTAACATAAAGCTCTCAAATTACGCTAATGAGCATAACTCTTAATCTAGACCTCAAACTGATATCAAATTTTAGGTGCAAGTTTATAAATCAGTAACTAATGTTTCTACTCTTTCCCTTTTTCAAAAATCACGTTTTATAGTCAAAAGGTATAACGGTCAACGTTTAGGCATATAACGGAATCAAGCATGAACTAGGATTTCTATGGAACCAAGTTGTATAACCTTGGAGGGTTATACTAACTTATAATATGGTCCTAATGAAATCCTAAGGCATATCTAAACTAAACCAAATCGGGTCAGAACTGAAAGTCAAAGCAAAAGTCAACTTTTGCGACTTTCGGTTCCGAACCGAGCCTATATTTAGAATTGTCGGGTTGAACATGCTTAGACATGTTCAACAAATATTTATCAAGTTATTAAAGTGAGAAAACTGATTATATAGCTTTTATATTAATAGTTATGTATTTTATTTAAAACTAACCCGTTTGACTTTCATTTTACCCGACAATTTAACTAAGTAAACGCGGTAATTAGGAGGTGCCCTCTTGAGGGTTAATCACCTACCTAATTACAGTCACGTAGCCATGTTCGTTACGAACCATGGTTCAACCATTTAAAAGTCAAAGCGTTTATCACAACGCTTGACTTTTCGGCTATAAACGCTAAATAACTAACTTAAGCACGATTGAACACTTACAATGGGTCCAAAGGGCTGAAGGAGGTTCTCAAGAGACTCAAGATCCTCCAGGAATTCAGAGAATAAGCAGATTAGAAGAGAAATGTGTGAAGAACAAATGAACTCCTCACCTATTTATACTTTTCGGGACCTCACGAGATCGCGACAAGTGTTGGGGACATGTAATCAGATTAGGACAGGTGTAAAACCACCTTTGAAACCTGTGGGCTGCCCCTAGAGTCGGTTATGTGAGTTAGAAATCAGTTTTGAGCAAAAACCAGCAACGAATAGGCTGTTACTAGCTGTTCTGCATTTCTGATGGACTCACGCGGCCAGCGTAAGAGTCAAAGAGATATTACGCGGCCCGCCTTGTACCTAGTTCAGCAACAGCAACTTTAATAAACGGCAGAAATGGTCCCTATGAGCTTTAAAAGTCATTTTAGGCACGTTTAAGGCCCGTTAACCACATTTTAAGGCTCCACTATGATGTTTAAACATAGGGGACATGAAACATGCTCAAAAACATATCGGATGTCGGTTCGTTTGGCCGTACGGTCTCGTTGTGCGTCGAATTACGACGAAACACGGACGGACGCTAAAAACGGTCCAAATTCCGCGACGAGTGGAATTTTATCAAGGCGATCACTAAAATAAAATATTTTAGTGCTTACATAAATTTTTGGGTGTCCAGGGATATTCAGAATGTGAGATATGCGCGAAAGTGCAAACTTGTGCACTTTTTGACACTTTTAGTCCCTGAATGACATAAAAGTTTATTTTTTGCACAACAAACACCTCTAAACCTATATCAAAGCTATATAAAGGATAAATAGGGTATGTTTAACTTATGGACATATTTCGGAAGGTCCGTTACCATACGATTTGACCTCCTTTTATAGTTTGGCGTAATTAGTCCCTTAATTGCGCAAAGTGGCGCGAAATACCGTTTAATGATATCTAAGCCTTCCATAGCCCATAATAATCATTACCAAGAATATATTTAAATAGTACTACGCTCCCGTTTGCTTAACTGGTCACCAAATGGCATAGATTCAAAAGTTGACGCTTTAGGTCCCTTTATTGCGCAAACTTGCGCATTTCATCATTTAATAGCATTGAAGCCTCATCTAATCCATATTAGACATTCTAGAAAGTATTATTAAACATCACGATGCTTCGGGTTTGCTAAAAGGTCATTCAGAGGTATAATTAAACATATTGACACTTTTAGTCCCTCTAACTTGCAAAGTTGCGCTTAACTTTACTTATAGGCATAAAAACCTTAAACGGCCATTATTTGGCATTCCCGAGAGTATAATTAAATATTATGAAGCTCCCGGTTTGTTAAAAGGTCACTCAAAGGTAAGAATTAACATGTTGATGCTTTTAACCCCTTTATTTCGCAAACTTTCAATTAATTATGCAAACGGCTACACTTATTCCTCAAGTGGCACATTTGTGAATATAAACATCGTAAGAAACTTATTTTTAGGTATGTTACACTTCCATTCCTTTCATAATCAAAGTTTTCGATTTTTCGAAAAATTAGTCCCTAAATTTCAGTGTTTGACTTCATTAGGGTTTATTACACGTGTCAATACATCATTGGACGTGATTTTAAGAGGTGTTACATCCTCACCCCCTTAAAAGAAATCTCGACCTCGAGATTTTCTAAAATGCTGGAAGTACTTTTTGTCACATGAAAGACTTAACTTCTATAGCATATCTGGAGTCTCTCCAAGCTCCCAAAGTGACCTTTTATAATTGGTACATGTATCCTTTTGGAGCTTCTTAACCTATCGATCCTTAATCGATATAGGTTGCTCATCGTATCATAAATCTGCATATCAATATGTGATAATGTTTCTAGACTTATTTGTGAAACACATCCTCAATTCATTAGTGTACAATGCATTGCATGCTCCGTCAAGCTCCTTAAATAAGTTTTAGCTTATAAGTTATTTGATCTTGATACATTCGATTTCCTTCGAATGATTCTATATATTCAGAGCTTAACTAGCCTGATAATTTAACAAACTGGTACACCTTTCCAGGGTGATGTCTTTTGTTGAATCTTCTTCCTCAACAAGAATTCAAGAGGGTTGATATTCTCATTAATCCTTGATTTTCTGCCGAATACTGGCATCTTACTGATGATCATGGGTTTGTTTGATCTTTCTCGTCAAGGCAACTTTCAGATCCTGATAATTGGACTTACCAATCTTTTGTCTACTAGTAGATGCTTAACATTCCATCTATACAAGGTCTCCAAAAGAGCAGCCTTGATACTTATATATCAACTATTATAGAAAAGCATAATTTAAGGTGAGATGGTTATTCCAACTATTGCTTAAAACTAATCTTAAGGAATTAGCTAATCCTTGCCGTTAGTCGAACAAATCGACGATCCTGGGCAGCTGATGGAAATTCTTAATTGTTGCCTAATTTGGGTTGCAGTAATCAATGCATAAGCAAAATGAACCGTCTTTCTTAATTAACAATGCCGAATTCTTAGAATATAGGGTTAGGCTATATGAATTTTTATTTATTTCAAAACTTATTTAATTAGGGTTTTGATTCTTCCGATAATGGCACTAGCTGTCTTGGAGATTTCATAATGATACAGCCCTAATGGGATATAAATCTTAATTCTACCTGCCTTTTAGGGGTAAACAGGGTAATCTTAGGAGAAGATAATCAAGTTATAAGGAGGTTACAGAGGTTTTCAAATCTCAGGCTCCAATTCATCTATCATAGTTTGTGTCAGATAAGTGACACATTTATGTCACAAGTCCATGAATTCCTTAATCGGGAACATTTACTTTGACAATTCCATTCTGGATATCTTCTTTGAATACCATTAGTTGACTTTAGTACCATATGACTATTAGAATATCCTTGCGGTTCCATGCATTAAACCTCCATACTGATCAGGCATGGAAGCAATCTATGGAACTTATTAAGATACATCAATCCTCATATGGCGCTTTTATCATACTGTCTGGTTTTCGCAATCGATAAAGATCAAGGAGATATCAACTATATATGCTGACGCACTTCCTCTTAGAGAAAGGATACTTTTGGAATTCTATGACTGGAGGTTTCTGATAGGAACATAAGAAATGGTTCTTATGATTTCGTCTGTAAGTCTTACCTTACACTTAATATCTGGGGTTCTTACGAGAAAATTTCTAAAAGTTTGCTAAGCTTAAAATCTTATGAGAGACTTAGCAATACCTGAATCCATACGTAACTTTTAGCCCAAAAAAAAATCACAATAAGGGTTTATCTGGCGTCATTATTAATGTGAACTGCCTTTAATTATTCCTCAAGAGGGTTAAACGCCTCCATTCTTAATCCTTTTAACCTTAGCTATAAAATCTTTGACAAACTTTTAGGGCAGTCTCAACTTTGACTGGTTATTTCTTAATCTATATAACATGAGTAGCTGAGTTAGGTCCATAATGGATTTATAATGAGCAGGTTTTGAAACCCTAAAGTACCCTTTTATAGCCGATGCTAAATCATTGATATATATAGTGCATTATGCTTAAGTTCTAGGTTAACCAAATAAGAGCACTATTTCAACCAATGAACCAAGGTTTGCAACCTACTGCCGATAGTTTATAGCTCTTATGGGGGAGTCGGAAAAATTCTTATTCCATCTTTTCCATTTCGCAAAGCGGATACCAGGTTTTTTCTAATAAGGTCCTTAGAATTTGGACCATCCCATACTGTATAAGGGGATCTTTCTTGTGGACTCCATTAGTGTCCTCACTAATCATGGGTATTTTCACTGAATGATTGTGACGCACACCTTACCGTGTGCTTTCCAGCATAACCACTGATATACCTAATGGTTTCTACTTCTTTCAACAATTCCTTGCAATCAATGGCCCCTTTAAACTATTGAAGGCTCCACTATGATCTTTAAACATAGGGGACATGAAACATGCTCAAAAACATATCGGATGTCGGTTCGTTTGGCCGTATGGTCTCGTTGTGCGTCGAATTACGACGAAACACGGACGGACGCTAAAAACGGTCCAAATTCCGCGACGAGTGGAATTTTATCAAGGCGATCACTAAAATAAAATATTTTAGTGCTTACATAAATTTTTCGGTGTCCGGGGATATTCAGAATGTGAGATATGCGCGAAAGTGCAAACTTGTGCACTTTTTGACACTTTTAGTCCCTGAATGACATAAAAGTTTATTTTTGCGCACCAAACACCTCTAAACCTATATCTAAGCTATATAAAGGATAAATAGGGTATGTTTAACTTATAGACATATTCCGAAAGGTCCGTTACCATACGATTTGACCTCCTTTTATAGTTTGGCGTAATTAGTCCCTTAATTGCGCAAAGTGGCGCGAAATGCCGTTTAATGATATCTAAGCCTTCCATAGCCCATAATAATCATTACCAAGCATATATTTAAATAGTACTACGCTCCCGTTTGCTTAACTGGTCACCGAATGGCGTAGATTCAAAAGTTGACGCTTTAGGTCCCTTTATTGCGCAAACTTGCGCATTTCATCATTTAATAGCATTGAAGCCTCATCTAATCCATATTAGACATTCTTGAAAGTATTATTAAACATCACGATGCTTCGGGTTTGCTAAAAGGTCATTCAGAGGTATAATTAAACATATTGACACTTTTAGTCCCTCTAACTTGCAAAGTTGCGCTTAACTTTACTTATAGGCATAAAAACCTTAAACGGCCATTATTTGGCATTCCCGAGAGTATAATTAAATATTATGAAGCTCCCGGTTTGTTAAAAGGTCACTCAGAGGTAAGAATTAACATGTTGACGCTTTTAACCCCTTTATTGCGCAAACTTTCAATTAATTATGCAAACGGCTACACTTATTCCTCAAGTGGCACATTTGTGAATATAAACATCGTAAGAAACTTATTTTTAGGTATGTTACACTTCCATTCCTTTCATAATCAAAGTTTTCTATTTTTCGAAAAATTAGTCCCTAAATTTCAGTGTTGGACTTCATTAGGGTTTATTACACGTGTCAATACATCAGTGGACGTGATTTTACGAGGTGTTACAGAAAGGCAAAGTATTGCCGATGCTTAACGACAGTTAAAAGTGCATGAAAAGAATTACACCACCCATGACTTGGAGTTGGGTGCCGTTGTATTTGCACTGAAGCTATGGAGGTACTATTTATATGGTATCAAGTGTGTGATCTATTCTGATCACAAGAGCCTCCAGCACCTGTTGAACCAAAAGGATTTGAGCATGAGGCAACGACGATGGATAGAGACGTTGAATGATTATGATTGTGAAATCCGATACCATCCTGGCAAGGAGAATGTAGTCGCCGATGCCTTGAGTAGAAAAGAAAGGGTGAAACCCATCCGAATCAATGCCAAGAGCATTGAGATAAAGAACAGTTTGAATGAAAGGTTGTTAGCTGCACAGAAGGAAGCTGTGTTGGTAGCTAACTATCCTAATGAAAAGCTAGGAGTAACTGAAGAACAGTTATCCTATGGCAAGGATGGAATGTTAAGGCTAAACGGACGAATATGGGTTCCAGTGTATGGAGGACTCCGGGATGTTATCCTCCAGGAAGCCCATAGTTCTAAATATTCCGTTCATCCTGGAGCTGATAAGATGTACCAGGATCTAAAGGCAAACTATTGGTGGATAGGCTTGAAGAAGTCTGTAGCTGCCTATGTGGCTAAATGTCTGACGTGTGCTCAAGTCAAAGCAGAACATCAAAAGCCTTCAGGGTTGCTACAACAGATTGAACTTCCCATGTCGAAGTGGGAAATGGTGACGATGGATTTCATCACCAAGTTGCCCAAGACAAGGAAAGGAAATGATACGATATGGGTGATAGTAGATAGACTGACTAAGTCAGCACATTTCCTACCCATTAAGGAGACCTATAGCTCCAACATGTTAGCCCAATTGTACGTAGATAAGATTGTATCTCTACATGGCGTACCTGTGTCTATTATCTCTGACAGAGATACTAGATACACGTCACATTTTTGGAAAAGTTTCCAACAATCTTTGGGCACGCGCTTAAATTTCAGTACGGCTTACCATCCTCAGACGGACGGACAGAGTGAGCGTACAATCCAAACGTTGGAAGACATGCTTCGTGCATGTGTGATCGACTTAGGTGGTAGTTGGGATAACCACCTGCCATTAATCGAGTTCTCATATAACAATAGCTACCATTCGAGCATTAAAGATGCGCCTTTCGAGGCCTTGTACGGTAGAAAGTGCAGAACGCCCGTTTGTTGGGCGGAAGTTGGAGATGTCCAACTGTCAGGACTGGAAATAGTCTTTGAAACGACGGACAAGATTTTCCAGATTCGTGACCGCCTGAAAGCTGCCAGGGATAGGCAGAAAATTTACGCAGATTTAAAGCGTAAACCTTTTAACTTCGAGATAGGTGACAAGGTGTTGCTTAAAGTATCACCCTGGAAGGGAGTGATGCGATTTGGTAAGAAAGGCAAGTTAAGCCCAAGGTACATAGGACCATTCGAAGTCATCGAACATGTCGGATCAGTTGCCTATAAGTTAAACTTACCTGAAGAGCTCAGTGGTATTCATAATGTATTCCACATCTGCAATCTAAAGAAGTGTTTCGCTGATGAATCACTAGTCATACCACATACAGATGTGCACATAGAAGAGAGCTTGAAGTTTGTCAAAAAACCTATGTCGATCGAGGATCGACAGGTTAAGAAGCTTCGAAGGAAGCATCTGCCTATTGTAAAGATAAAATGGGATGCCCGTAGAGGTCCCGAGTACACGTGGGAGGTGGAGTCCACAATGAAAGAAAAGTACCCTCATTTGTTTCAGTAAATCTCGAGGTCGGGATTTCTTTTAAGGGGGTGAGGATGTAACACCTCGAAAAATTCACGTCCTATAATGTATTGACACGTATCATAAGCTTAAACGTGTGAAAGAATACTTTAGAGGGACTAAAGTTGACAAACATGGAAAGTGTGTGAATATAAGGGTTCAAAATGTCAAAAAGGGATAAATATACTTTACAGTAACCCTACATGATGCTCATACCTTCAAACGAATAAATCATGGATCATACGAAGCTAAATATGAAAGAAAGTGAGAGATTACAAAACTGCAGGGGTTAAATGTGTCAACATGTTTAAAGTATACCTCTCAGTGACCTTTTAGCAAACCCGAAGCTTTGTAACGGTTAATTATACTCACTAGAATGCACGATAAAAATTTCATAAAGTTTCGTTATCGTATGAGAAAGTTATGACCAAATTCGTATACGAGGGGTTAAAAGCGTCAACGATGAAGTCTATGACTTTTCGGGTAATAACAAAGTGGCCAAGGACTTAACAAAGTGAGTATAAGTCTTGGAGCCCTTATATGTCAATTTGGAGGGCTCATAATGCAAGAAATAAAGTAGAATGCCCTTTCGAAGGACCAAGAGCCAAGATGCAACAACTAGAAAAGTTCTTAACCTGACAGCATGACTCAGGCGGGCCGCGTAAGCATTAACAGAAGCTTACGCGGGCCGTTTCCGATCCCTAGACGCAGAAAAGTGAGACAGCAGCCTGTTTATGCGCAATAACCAACTTAAAACAGATATTTTCACTCCATGGGCGACCCCAACATGCTTTTTAGACCTAGGGGACATCTGTGGATGATCCATGACCAATGGTAGACTTGATTGTCAATGATCTAGTGAGTTTTAAGCACTATATAAAGGCCCTCATGTTACAACAATTGATCACACCTTCCATCTGCATTCTTGAAGACTTCTGGAGCTCCAAAGCAGACCCAAGTCATCCCTAGTCGTGCATAGGACTTTGGTAAGTACCCTTGACCTTCCTTAATTGAGTTTTTACTTAGTTTTAGCTTAAAAGTCAAACCGTCATAATTACCGTTTGACTTAGCGATTAATCATTAATGGTTCAGTGATTAGTCGAATTGAAGGTAGTTATAAGTTGGTAATTATGTGGGCAATAAACCCTTAAAAGGGCACCCTCTGATTCCCACTCTATCTAGACCATTTGTCGGGTCAAAGTTGATTAGAAAAAGTCAACAGAATGCTAATCTTCGAATTTATGCATAATTAACAATGTAGAAGGCATGTAACCTAATTTATCACTCATATAACTTGGTAATAAGTATAATAACTGGTCTAAGCTTGTTTGATCCGATAATTATCTGTTTAGACCCGGTTCGGAACCGAAAGTCGCAAAACTTTGACTTTTGCTTTGACTTCAGTTCTGACCCGATTTAGCATGTTTTAGAAATGCCTTAGAGCTTCATTAGGACCAAGTTTACATGCTAGTATAACCCTCTGTGATTATACACCTTGGTTCATTAGTTATCCAATTAATATGCATGTTTCCGTTAAATGCCAAATGTTGACCAATATGCCCTTTTGACCATAAAACGAGAATTTTGGATATGTGAAAGGACAATAATTTTTGTTACTGATTTATAAACATGTACCTAAATTTTCACATCAGTTGGATCTAGATTAGGAGTTATGTTCATTAGCGTAATTAGAACGCCTTTTTGTAATTAAACGGCGTCATTAGCATAAAGCCTATCTAAACCCAATATTTGACACCAAACCTTTTCCCACTGATGTAATATAATATTTTGGGATTTTTAAAGATTTTTAATTATTTTTAACCTGCTCATAACCTAAGGTTATGGCATTAATTCGGTAAATACCGAATATACCCTTTTTGGCTATAAAATGAGTTCTACAAAGTATTTTGACGCCAATCCAGTTGCTACTGATTTTATTTAATAAATGAAGTATTTTGAACTTTATAACCTGTCCAGAAAACTCAGATTTCCGGTATAACCCGAAAATCGCTTAAAATGACTTTTTAAGCGTATTAAACACATAGTATATGTTTAAAACCATTTTTGTCATACAAGAATTATCACAACTAATATGACCTATTAAAATAAGTTATTTTACTGAGGTATTCAGACCCGAATCTCTGAATTATAAAATAACCTCTTTTATAATCTTTAAAATGACCAAAATACCCCTACGGGGCTTAAATTGAGATTAAACTCGTTTTGGGCATAATGGAAGATATCCTACTGATATCACAACATATTTAAGGGATATTAACTTAGGAAACCTGTATATGACTCTCATGGTTACCCGTTACGCTTATGGCGCGTTCGGTTCGGTTTATGTAACTGGTTTGCATAAATTAGCCGAGACGGGTCAAACCTTATCATTTTTATCTCAAAATCCAGAATGTGTTTAGATTACCCATATTATACAAGTCTTCAAACTTTTCGGGTCTAAATCACATTCTATTCCGGTCTTCGCTAAATCGTGCGTTCGAACCGTGTCTTTAAGTAAAACTAACCGGTCTAAGCTTAAGCTTAACTAAAGACCGTTAGGATTCTAATAGGTTATTATAAACCTTCGTTCCAGAATAGGAGACCTGGTAAAAGCTACACGCACTTGCTTATTGTGATTATTACTTTGCTCAGGTAAATACTTTTAACTTATTTTCCCTTATATGGGCTTGGGGTACGGTATATAAAATACCGCTTGGTCCGGCATTGAATCTTTAATCGAATAGAGGTTAAATCATTGAAATGCCCGATTTGAAATGTTTTGTTTGCTTAAAGCCTTTGAGGGGTTAATGACCATATCCCGGATATCCATGGCATCATTTTACGAAATGGCCACGACCTAAGCGCGGGGTGTAGGCGTACACCCGTCAGTGCATAAATAAATAATGTGGTGTGTCTATTGATCTTTAACCCGGTCTACGGATCGGGCTACTAAACACATAAGGAACATGTAATTCTTTTACAAGTATTATATTTAAATAATTATCCCAAGTTTAAAAAATTTGTGCCACGTGCCTTCATATCTATTTTATTAAACTTTTAAAAATGAGTCGGTTGAATGTATTTACCAGTGTAAACTGACGTATTTTCCCAAAAAGGTTAAGTGCAGGTACTATGCGAACTAAGCTGGCTTTCTTCTAGAGTCCACAATAAGTCTCGCCAGCTTGGATGTCAAAACTGTTGCACAATGTTTCCTACTTATTTTTGATCCACCTGTGGATTAATTTCAACTATTTGTGATACTTGATATTACAATTATATCCGGTTGAAATATATCTTTCTTTTGCTTCCGCTGTGCATTTAAATATTGTGTTGTTTAACTGTAATGTTACCAACTACGTCACGATACTCCCCCACCGGGCCCACTGGAAATACCTGGAAATATCGGGGTGTGACAGAGAACCCTTCAGTACCTGGGGTGCTGACCTTAGAACCTTTCCTCTTCTTGGAAGTAGAAGCACGGGTTCTCGGGGTAGGCTTGGGAGCCGGAAGCGGTTTGGAGCTGGTAATAACAGGAGTTTCTTTCTTGACATCAACTGGAGTGGGGTGGCTATCAAGCTCATCAAGGTCCAGGAAGATTGGAACTTTGCTGGAGTCTGCATACAGGGAGTAAAACTCTTTCCTAAACATATCAAATAAGAAAATGTATGCAGGATATTGTGCAGGATCCTTACCAGACATGTTTGAACTAGAGAGTGGACTTGGAGATGCTGGAAACGGGTTGAAACTTCTTTCAGCCTCTGGGAGGAATCTGATGGCGTCGATTCTCTTCTGTGAGTCAGCTAGGGGAGGTGCAAGCTTCCTGAAATCGGCTGTGTACAAGAAAATGAAAAAATTAGTACAAGATATGAAACAGGATATAAGACAGGATCATCCTTAAACCCTAAATCCTACCCTTTCTCAACCACTTCACCGGATATTCCGTTCCACCAGGGATTGAGTCTCTTTTTACAAAGAAGAATTTGGATTGCCATTTCTCCTCATTCCTGGTGGCACGAAGTATCAGTGGATCGTCGGAGGTAGAATAGAACAAGAATCTACAGGAACCATGGCATCTAAGCCGATATGCTAAGGGGAGGTCATGAACGGAAAGAACTCAGTGATGAAATCCGGAAAGGGAAACTGCAATCCTAAGGTAAAGGGAAATGCATTAAAACACAACCACTCGTCAGAAACTGTAAGTCCAGGAACACTACACAATCGGATATCAAACACTAATCAAAGCGTGGAATACTGAGAAAAGTGTTAAGAACAAGAACAATCAATCGATTATAACAACCAAGGTGCACACGGTTTCTAGAGAACCGTCTGGTACACCAACACAGAAATCGAAAATACTGAAGAAGCTCTAAAAAAATGTCTAACCTAATAATGAACTAGGTTCACCCTATTTATAGTTACATAGGGTGACCTAGTTACAGACTGGGCCAGGCCTACCTGTACAATATTACTAACCAAACATCATGTTTACCAATGGCTTATCCCAATATTATCTAACCCACTACAAGGCTAAGCCTATAATTATGTTTGATAAAGATAGGGGTAAACCTACACCATTATATGGCCTTACAATATCCCCCTAGGTTTATGCTGTCTTTATCAAACTGTTGTCAATATTATGTCTCTGTGGGAAGATACTTCATCTGTTAATCTTCAAACTTGGGCTCTTTGTTCTTCTTAAACACGATCAGCTTTGCGTGAAAAACTTGTTGAAAGGAATGTAAGTGGAGGATTCTCAGCAACTCTTTTCTTTGTCAATGTCTTCAATTTCAAGCAGGTTCACATGTACTTCTTCAAATTCACTATCACTGTCAGATGATGACTTGTATCTAGTTCTTCTGACTCAGGCACATCTTGTTGTTGTGATGCTTCATGCTTTATCAGCAGCCAACAACATCTCTTTCTTCAATAACCCCTGTTTCTTGATTTAAATCTAATTCTGCACATGCTCAGAAATTTATAAGCAACATTTCTAAACAACAGAGGGAAAGTACCACATGAACACTCAGTACATCCAAGTATTTGTACTTGGATTTCACAATTCAAATTTCATTCAATTTATGATGATCAATCAAATCTTCAAGAACGGTTAATATTTTTAATAAAACAAATAAGCACTCTATTTTTGGATTTTTGATTTTATAAAAACTAACAATATAAACTAAAACACCAATAAACAAAGAAACTAATATACAATTACAATTTGCAACGGGATCAAATCACCGTGTTTCATGCCAGACTACACTTATCAACACTAATTTACTTTGGGTGATCCGAGCGATTGCCAGTATGTTTATCCCCTTAAACTTATCTCCCTAGGCCTTTTTCAAGTGATGGTCTGCAACTGATTTCTCATGTTTTCCAATTTAAATTAATATGAACACTCAATTTAATCACAATAAATTCCCGGAATTTTAATTCGAACACGCTATCATACGTGTAGTTTCCCTACCATATTTCTAGGATTCTGAAACCTTGACTGGGACTGGATTGAGAAGAGAACATAATAGATCATTTGCTGAGATGGATATAATATATAGATCAAATGAGATTTTCTCAGTTTAATATAGGTTTTTATTTTTGGGTTTCTTTTGGGCACTAGAGGGCCTCTTTCGGGTGTAATTGATCTATAGCGCGACAACGTACAACTAGGTCAGCATGTATCTGGATGCAGCAGAAGCTGACGTTGCCTAGCATCTCCAGGTCTTTGCTCACACAAAACAAAGGAGATACACGAGTTGAACAGAAAAGATTTCAGAACTAGAACGAAATTGTGTGTATCGGGACGTTACACACGCATACAAATAGCCATGTCCTAATTCCAAGTGACGTTCTTTCCTGAGGTCATAGAATAATATTAGTGTTCTGCACAGAACCATTCAAAGAATCCAACCATCAGGATAAAGCCTACCAACATATCGCTCTAGAGTCAGACCATTTCAGTATTGGTCTTACATGAGTCAGCCTTAATCCAGATAGTGAAGTTATTTCATTTCCCATTTATGCAATAAAATATTTTTGATTTTTCTGTTTTTCAAATGTTTTTGTATTTTTGATTTTTTTTATTTACAGATATCCCAAGATATCCCCCTAAATTTGTGCATAAATCTTATGCGCAAATTTACCTGACAACGAAAACGTATGTACAACGAGAAACACAAAAGAAAATGAAAATATTTTTGTTGTTTTTGTTTAACCGTTCCATCATTAGACTAATCAATATCAAAATTCGAATACGAAATTCAAATGTGTACCTTTTCGTTGATCTTGTCTTACTTTTCTTATCTCCTTCAAACGAAACATATCAACTGTAAAGAAATATACATTTTGCAACAGTGAGATGTTACCCGTTTTGTCTATGGAACAACCGCTATCAACATCCAAGGATTGTCAACAGCTCCTCCTTAGTTGTCACTTAAAAGTGAGGAGATTAGTAAGACATTGGTACCCAGGCCATCGTGGTCCTGGGTATTCCTGAAGCATCAACGTACGACACTTCTCGAAAACACATTCCCCTTTTTGATTCAAGGACTGGTGATGTCGCTGCTTTGTGTTTTGCCTTCCAAATTTGTTTAGGCTTCTCTAATTTCTTAGGAACCTTGGGCAAAATAGTTTGCTTTTCAACCTTTTTGTTTTTCAAAACTTGTTTTGGTTTCAAAGCTTGTTTTCGTTTTGTTTTAGCAGCATTCTAGTCCCCATCGGATGGTTTAACCTAGGGATGCTTATTCATCATTACCTTAGGTTTTTCAACCTTCATTGGCTTAGAATAAGAGCTGTCCCTTGGTGTAACCTTCTGATGTTGTGCATAGTATGGCACATAAGGTTGATGTGTGCAGTTTCTTGCTATGTGACCGGGTATGTCGCAGTTGTAGCAAGTCTGGTTCTTTACATAAGAGGCATATCCCGATCCATTCCATCCAACCGATGCTGAGTATGACTTATACGATTTGTTGGATGATTTGTTTGCAAACTTTTCAGACTTTCTCCCCTGCTTCTTATGTCTCTGTTTACAACAGTTAGCACATTCACTAGATTTAACATTTTCATTTCTAACTGTTGGCTTTGGAGGCACATATTTATTTGAAGGGCCTCTCAAAGCTGCCTCAGAAGCATCCTTTCTCACATAAGGAGGAGCATCAGCAGACAAATTTGATGTTTTTGGACAAACATCGTCAGCTTTTTGACAAACAACCTCATCCTCCTCAACCCAATCCTCTACTATTACTTCAACTGCACATGAAGTAGATGCATCAGTAACGTTCACTTGTTCACAAACGGTGTTAGGCGAAGCCATAGTAACATTTTCATTCTCGAGTGACACCGTTTGTTCAGTAGATTCAGAATCATTGTCATTCGAAAGAGCAGCAGGGGCTTCTGTAGTCGTTTTACCATTAGACTCAACAGAAGCTCCTGAAGTCGATTCTGATTCTTCTTTGATCGAATTTGAATCAATTGTTTCAGATGATTCATTTGTTGATTCCACTGAAGCAACTGACTCTGAATTATCACAGTCAGTCTTTTCATAGGAGTCACTGGTTGAATCAGATGAAGCTGATGATTCAGTTTGAGATGCCTCTGCTTCCTCAGGTGATGCACTGTTGACACTAGGTGATTCGCCCATTTCTGATTTCTCAGAAGTGGATATCTCAGAAGTGTCGCAAGATGTGTCACATGACGAAGCAGATTCACTTTGTTTGCTCCTATTGAATTCTTTCACAAACTCAGTCAAACCTCTTAACATGGTAAACTCGATGTTGTCTACATTAACTCTAGGCTCTGTTAATTCAGACTCTTTTGTTTGAGGTTGCACTTCAGATGAATTTTGAGAAAAACTTGACACAGTATTATCTAATACTTGAAAATGTTTGTCAATGTTCACATTATTCTCAAAATTTAGAGTCTCGGTTTGCTTTGAAACTTCAGCAGGTTTCACAAAAGTTTTATTAAACGCCTGTTTTTCTAGAATAATTTCGGTTTTATCAGGCCTTGTGATTTTAACTTTCTTTTGATTAACAGGCTCAACCTTCCTATCCCCAGGCTTCCCATATTCCATTTCAGGCAAATCGGCTATCTCCTCATCAGTCATGGGAATTGAGGAATAGTTATGGTTGTATGGTGGGGGTATCGCCACAAAACCAAACCCCTTATTCCTCATTTCCTTTTTGCTATACTTTAACTGTTGATTTATCATTTTCTCGACCTTTTCGCTTGAAACATCAATTTTTTTGAAATTAAATTCAGTATTTTCGAAAGTCGATTTTAAGTTGTTTAATTCAACAGTTAATTTTTCAGATAGCTCCTTGAAGTGGAGATATCGACATTTTGCTTCGCTTAGATCACTATGCAACTGTCGAATGTCACGTTTTTGAGCCTCTACCACTTCCTTATACCCATCCAGTTTCTTTTTAACTTCGTAGCTACTGGATTTGGTACATTGAAGTTGCATAGAAAGCGATTGAGCCTGTTCTTTAAAACCTTTTACTTTCTCTCTACATTTTACAGTACAACAAACATCATCTACACATACCTCTTGGATTGTGGGAGTGAAGTCGTGAATTTGAATACCTTGAGTGGACTGCTTGTCAGCGTTGTCATATGATTTGATGAGTGAGATCAACTCATCCGGCTTCATTTTGTAACAGTAGAAGTCGGTTGTCACAATTATCTGATTAACATTTCTAAACCAACTACAGTTTGCCTGATTTGGAATCCTTTTTATAACATCTAGAAGCTTTGTGTTGCTCGTGCGATTTGACACCTCAATCTCAGCCTTCTCCATTTCAGAGAGCAGTTTAGCAAACCAGCTTGTAAGTGCTTCTATAGATTCACCATACGAGCATTTGAATCCTTGAAATTCCTGCTCAAGCACCTCTCTCTTAGAAGACATTTTTAAGATTTGATCCCCCAAAATGTGATCCCCCAAAAATGTGCGCCTTTAACTGTTTCCACAACACAAGCCCAAAGCGAGAACCCGTGTACTTGCTAACTCAGACCCGTTGCCACACACACAAATCAACAATTTGTACCGCACCTTCAAATCTGTCAAAACTTATCACCAAAAATAACCAAGATTTTTGTTTTAATTTTAATAAAACCCCCTTATATATATATATATATATATATATATATATTAATTACTAAACTTTTTTTATATATTAAAAGAAAATCTAATAATTAATTTAACTATTATTAATAAAAATATATTATTTCTAAAAATGATTTGGTAATGATTATTATTATTATAATTATTTATATGATTATTATTAATATTAAAACAAAACCTAAATTAACGATGAAAACAAATACAGATCGTCTTCTTCTTCGAATCAACTGAACCAAACCCTAATATTCAATTTCAAAAACGGCCGACTTCCTCTTATTTGTTTCAAACTACCGTGGAGACAGATGGAGAAGATATTTGTTTCGGATGATGATCGATGATGAATGATACGAAACAGTGAAGAGGTAGTCGGAGGGTTGATGAAAACGGTTGTCAAGGTTGTCGGAGATGGTGAATGGGTGCGAGTTTACGACGGTGGTAGACGATGATGATGATTGATGATAATAAACGGAGATGAAGGTTCGTCGGAGATGGTGCTTGCGATCGGAGTACGGTGTCGGTGTCGGTGTGTAACAGAGATGGTGAACGTAGGAGGTTTCAACGTGATGGAGATGATGATCGATGTAGTTGGTGTTATGATGAAGACGGTGACCGGAGAATGAGATGAACTCGAAACCGACAACTCGAAAACTGAGAATTTTTCGAATGGAATTCGACTGATGATGTCTGAGATGATTACAATGATCGATGATGATGGACTGTATGATGGTCGTGGTGTGATGATGATAATGAATCTGTGATGGTTTTCAGATGCAGATGATGATGAACTTCTGATCACACAAGCCAAAGATAATCGCACAAGATACGTAGTCGCACAATTTGTGTTGAAGATGATGATGAATGTTTGCAGTCGCACAAGAGTTAGTTCAGTCACACAAGAAGAAATGAGAAGATGTTGACTTTGGAAATCGCACAACTTGTTTCAGTCGCACAAGATGATTGGTGATGACTGTTGGTTTTGGTCGCACAAGTTGTAGTCGCACAAGAAGTTGTTGAATCGCATAAGATTTGACTTGAAAATGACAATGATGACGTACTAATCCCACAATTTGAAACAATATCACACTTTTTTGATATAGTGGTAGTCGCACAAGATATATTCGTTGACTTTGGAAACAATAAACCAAATTAATCCCGAAAATCAAGGACCAATTCGAAATTCAATCTTCAATTGATAGTTTCCACCAATAACTTCCAAAATAGTAGGAAACACAATCTCTCTCTTCCCCAAACGAATCAAACCACCAATTTTTTACTGTTCTTTATATCTTCAAGTGTGTTCTTCACGTTCTTCGAATCTTCAAAAAAAATTCTTGTTCTTCGAATGATATCCAACACAACCGAGCCTTCGTGAGACTACTTAGGCTCTGATACCAATTGTAAGTCCAGGAACACCACACAATCGGATATCAAACACTAATCAAAGCGCGGAATACTGAGAAAAGTGTTAAGAACAAGAACAATCAATCGATTATAACAACCAAGGTGCACACGGTTTCTAGAGAACCGTCTGGTACACCAACACAGAAATCGAAAATACTGAAGAAGCTCTCAAAAATGTCTAACCTAATAATGAACTAGGTTCACCCTATTTATAGTTACATAGGGTGACCTAGTTACAGACTGGGCCAGGCCCACATGCACAATATTACTTAAATAGCCCACATGGCTTATCCCAATATTATCTAACCCACTACAAGGCTAAGCCCAATAGCCTATAATTATGTATGATAAAGATAGGTGTAAACCTACACCATTATATGGCCTTACAGAAACCATGTCCGACCGGATTTCCCGGTCAAACGGCCGGAACACCGTCCCTTTCGGGAAGATGCCGGAGGATTTGAGAGCCGACAAGTGGGCACTATCGAAGGAGCATATTTCTTTCTCCGGTTCTTGGAGAAGATTCTGGCGGAAGAATGTAGGAGCGGAGTCACTAGAGTTGGATCTTGTCTGCCTTGCCATATGGTCGGCTGAATTTTTGATCGGAATGGGAGGATGAAGATGAAGATGAGAGAGAAAGTTTTTACCTTTTTTCTCTTCGGTAATGGTTAAATGAGGATGAGGATGAGAAGTTATAGGAGGTAATGAGTAATTATAGACTAAGCGGTTACAAGCTGTCACATCAAGGTCTAATCTCTTAATTTCCTCGTTATTCGTAAAAAATATAACCGTTAGTATCAGGATACTAAACGGTAACATTTTTTAGGGATAATTGTTATGGGTGAAATTCTGAGCTCATATCCTGGATAATATCTTAAATTATATCTTGGTTGTATGATATATGTTCATGCCTAGGATGCTGATTCAGGATATTGGTAACATCCTGAATGGTATCCTGAGGATCACTAACGGATTATGTGCAGGAATACGAGTCCAATCTTGTAATGTTCTTGAGGACCCTTTCCCCGGAAGACTCGGTCTAAGTCGTTCGAAGGAAGACGTTGAAGCCGCTTTACTCGGCCTATAACGTTAACTATGGAATATTCGGAGGCATCCCCCATTTATAGAAATTTTTGTTTGTATTTCTTAGCTATAAATAGATGGATGAATCAGATCGAATAGGACACAACAACACTCACTGCTCTCTAACACTTTACTCTCTCGCAACTCTCACTTTCACAAAAAGCATTGTAACACTTAGCGATCTGATCAATATCCTGCACTGTATCCTGACGTTTAAAGTAATAAGAAGAACAAGGCAGCTGCGATTGTCAGCTCCCGAGGTTTTGTGCCGGCGATCTAGATTGATCAAGGGCTTTCCTCGTATATCTCGTGTCACTTCCTTTACTTTTTGCTCATTGTTTGATCGCAGATACATCTCAATATCCTGAGCCGTATCCTGAAAATTGTTTTTGCAAACAACTTAATTAGCATATTTTCAACACACTTTCTTAGCACACTACCTCACTTAACTAATTTGATCACTTAATTGCTTCGGTAATTTTTGACCAAAACAGCTGCCTCAGGGAGAACTCCTATTATGGCTTCTAATGATGAAATTCTAACTTTTTTTGGCAGTATATAGGATCAGATGAAGCAACAGCAGGAGACCAACCAAATGCTGATAAGAGAGATACAGCTCTTGAAATCCAGCTCAAGCAGGCCTGCTGAGGATACCGTCACTCCCTTGCAGCCCAGAGCTTTGAACTTCAGTTCGGCAGTATATACTGAGGACCACATATGCAATATTGTGCCTAGCCATTCCCAGAGTCATACTCCTGAGATACCCTCTTCGGTCAGAGTGTCAACTGTGAAAAGTTCAGGATATGCTCCAGGATATGGCTAGAACCCTCAGACTGGTAACGTGTCTAATAATAATAATACTCTTGCTACTAATGGTATTGGATCTTTGCAGGATGCAGGTATGACGTCAGCATTCTCTAGGGAGCTTCAGAAGATAAAGGATATGATATCCAGTGTACCTGGGGTGGTCCAGCCAATTCCCGAAGTGTCCCAGGATAGCCGCAGGATATAATGCTTTGCATATCCTATTTGTGATGCTGAAATCCCGAAAAGATTTCAAACCCCTGACATGAAGCTCTATGACGGAACCACAGATCCTGAAGAGCATATTGCTCAATACAAGGAAAGGATGAAAATTAACCCTATCCCTCCGGATCTCAAGGAAGCATGCCTTTGCAAGTGTTTTGGCTCTACTCTGACAGGATCAGCCTTAAAATGGCTCCTAAATGTTCCACCCCATTCAATTACATCATTTGCTCACTTAGTCAATTTATTTAACAGTCAATTTTCTTGTAGTCGAAGTTTTGAGAAACTAACCAGTGATCTCTACAGGATAAGTCAAGGACCTCAGGAATCCTTAAGGGATTATGTGAACAAGTTTAGCAGGGAATCTCTGGATATCCCACATCTTGATGTTGCAATAGTTGTGCAGGCATTCAAAATGGGGTTGCAAAAAGATTCCCAATTTTATTAGGATAATGAATCCTTGCAGGAACCTGGATGAGGCTCGGAACAGGGCCTTAAGATACATTCGACTGGAAGATGATAAAAAGATGCAAGAGAGGATGAATTCATCCTTAACTTATGAATCAACTAACAGGAAGTCAGAATCCTCATACAAACCATATCGCTCTAAGACATATGGTAGAAATGACAACAAGAAAGTGAATGCTGTTGAAGACGAGGATCCTGAGGAGTATCCTGAATTGTCATAATATTGTTTTTATGTTAATATACCTGACCTAATGTATGCTATGCAGGGTTTAGGAGACAAAGCGAGGTGGCCTAGGAAGAACCAACAAAAAGCTGATTGGAAGGATAAATCCAAGTGGTGTGCCTTCCATGAGGATTTTGGACATGTTGCGGAAGATTGCATAGCTCTGAGAAAGGAAATAAGCTATCTGCTAAGCAAAGGATATCTGAAGGATCTTCTGGGAAGAAAGAAGAATAAGGGTCAGCATACTGAGAATGATCCTGAACGAGCAGCATATCCTCCTGCGGATGCCAAGATAATTAACTTTATTTCAGGAGGATCCGACATTTGTGGAACTTCTTACTCTGCAGCAAAAAGACATGCAAATGAGGCAAAGTCAGAAAGAGGAGATAAGCCAACCAGGATGACAACCCTCACAACCGATAAAGTGATAACGTTTGACAGTGATGACAGGGATACTGTCCAGGATCCCCATCATGATGGTTTGGTAATAACTTTATATGTTGCTAATCACTTTGTGCGCAGGATACTGGTGGATAATGGCAGCTCCATTAACATTATTCAGCTAGAAACGTTGAAAAGGATGAATGTTTCCCCGATGGACATCACTTCAAAATCCACTGTACTTGTTGGGTTCAGTGTAGAGGCCAAGAATAATGTGGGAGAAATAAAGCTGCCAGTATATGTTGAAGGAGTCAATTTAATGCAACGCTTCTGTGTCATGGACTCCTTATCCTGCTACAATATTATATTGGGTAGGCCATGGATCCATGATATGAAAGCTGTGCCATCAACCTATCATCAGTGTATCAAGATCCCTACCCCTTGGGGGGTTGTCAAGGTGGAAAGTGATCAACAGGAAGCGAAGGAGTGTTATTCTTCTTTGATGAAATCCTCAACAAAGTCCAAAGCAGGATAGCAATTAAAGATGCGAGCCTAGGATCTCGCGGAGGCTTCAGAGCAGGATGTTAAGAAAATTATCCTGGATCAGGATAATCCAGATATCTCGGTGCTTGTAGGAACCAATATCCCTCAGGATATTGAAAATCAATTGACTAACTTTTTGAAATGCAGGACGTCAACATTCGCATGGAAGCATGAGGATATGACAGGTATTTCCAAGGATATTATAACTCACAAGCTTGGAATTGACAGGTCTTTCAAGCCGATCCAACAAAAACGAAGGAAGTTTGCTCTTGAACGAAACACAATTATTCAAGAAGAGGTGGAAAGATTATTGAAGTCCAAGATGATTAGGGAAGTAAAATTTCCCAAATGGCTAGCAAAAGTGGTCGTGGTTCAAAAGAAAAATGGGAAATGGAGAGCTTGTGTAGACTACACAGACTTGAACAAAGCATGTCCTAAGGACCCATTCCCACTGCCTTTTATAGACTCAATGGTGGATGCCACTGCCGGTCATGAAATGTTAACCTTCATGGATGTATCCTCAGGATTCCAACAGATACAAATGGAACCTTCGGACCAGGAGGATACTGCTTTTATGAGACCAACAGGTATTTATTGTTATACTGCTATGCCTTTTGGTTTGAAGAATGCAGGTGCAACATATCAAAGATTGGTAAACATGATGTTTAAAGACAAACTGGGGGACGCCATGGAGGTGTACATCGATGATATGGTGGTAAAATCCAAGAAGGCTGAGGATCATCTCCGGGATATTGAAGGAGCATTTGTTATCCTTGACCAGTACAATATGAAACTAAATCCTGCCAAATGCCATTTTGGAGTGGGGGCAGGAAAATTTTGGGGATATATGGTGACTAAAAGGGGGATTGAAGCAAGCCCGGAACAGATCAAAGCTATCCTGGATATCAAGTCACCTTCAAACATGAAAGATGTACAAAGATTAACAGGGCGAGTAGCAGCATTAAACAGATTTATATCGAGATCCTCGGAAAAATGCAAGAATTCTACGATATCCTGAAGAAGAATAAGAAATTCGAATGGGGAGAAAAGCATGAAACAGCCTTGCAGGAATTGAAGCAGTATCTTTCAACTGCACCTCTATTGATGAAGCCCGAGGATGGTGAACCATTATCCCTGTATCTTGCAGTATCAGGGAATGCAGTAAGTGCTGTTTTGGTAAAGGATCATGAAGGTCAGCAGTATCCTGACTATTATGTTAGCAAAAGTCTATTAGATGCTGAAACTAGATATTCTCATTTATAAAAATTGATATTGGCCCTAGTTATGGCATCAACAAAGCTTAGACATTATTTTGAGACACATAGGATCCATGTTAAAACCATTTATCCTGTTAAGAATGTGCTTAGGAAACCTGAGATGCCAGGCTCTAGCAGACTTTGTGACTGATTTCAGTAGTGATATTCAAAATGAAGTAGACCTAAAAGTACAACAACTAGGGGAAACCTTAGAATCCTGGACATTATATACTGATGGTGCATCTAATGTGAGAGGTGTAGGATTCGGTATACTACTAAAATCACCACAGGGGGACATATTACCCCAGGCCATTAGGTGTGATTTTCCTGCCACTAATAATGAAGCAGAATATGAAGCTTTGATTGCAGGATTAGAGTTGGCCAGGAATATGAATATTAAAAGTTTGCAAGTATTTGTTGATTCCTTGTTAATTACTAATCATTTTAATGGAACCTATGCAGTCAAAGGAGAAAGGTTAATCGAGTATCTTGAAATTCTTAAAAAATTAGCAGGATATTTTGATGTTTTTACACTTGAACAGGTACCAAGAGAGGATAATGTTGAAGCAGATGCCTTGGAAAGCTTAGGATATTCAGTCAGAATACCAAAAGGAACTCAGATACCAATACTACATATCCTATATCCTGCAGTGGATCTTTTCAAATCTCAGGATAAGGAAGTAGCAAGTATTCAGGATCCTGATCATGATGAGTATCCTGAGGAGGATCCTAAGTCCTGGACGGCCCCAATCATGAAATATCTCAGAGAATGACACATCCCAAAGGATGAGAATCCTAAGGCTTTTAGGATGAAGGTATCCCGATTCACTATTATAAATAATGTTCTATATAAGAAATCTCTTGCAGGACCATACATGAGGTGCTTGGAGGATCCCGACACTAAACAAGTGCTTCAGGATATACACAAAGGGGATTGTGGTAACCATACTGGGGCATATCATTATTCTCGAAGGTATTAAGAACAGGATACTATTGGCCGGCGATGAGGAAAGATGCTGCAGAATATGATAGAAGATGTGATGCGTGTCAAAGGCACAACAATAAACTTCATCAACCTGCTGAACCGCTATATCCTATTGCTTCCCCTTGGCCATTCATGAAGTGGGGTATGGACATAGTGGGAAAGTTGACAAAAGCTCCAGGAGGAAAAGTTTTTATGCTGGCAATGACGGATTATTTCTCCAAATAGGTTGAAGCTGAGGCATTTGTCCAAGTCAGAGACCAAGAAGTAGTATCCTTCATCAAGAGGAATATCCTGACCAGGTTTGGGATACCTGCCGAGATAATTTGTGACAATGACTCTCAGTTTATCAGTAAGAGGACTACCGACTTTTGCAAGAGTTGGGGAATCAAAATGATCACATCTACACCAGTATATCCTCAAGCAAATGGACAAGCAGAATCCTCGAACAAGATAATCATTAACAATTTGAAGAAAAGATTAGGAGCTAAGAAAGGAAGATGGGCAGAAGAGTTACCTTTTGTTTTATGGGCTAATAGGACAACAGTAAAGAGTGCAACTGGGCAAACCCCATTTTCTTTAGTATTTGGAGTAGAAGCAGTAATCCCAACAGAGATGGTGATACCTACAGCAAGATCCAGCCTCCGGGATCCTGAGAAGAATCCTGAAGCCCTATGTGAAGAATTGGATACTATCGATGAGACAAGGGATGCGGCAAAATTGAGAATGGCAACATACCAACAAAGGATATCCAGAGCATATAACAAGAACCTAAGGACTAGAAGGTTTCAAGTTGGAGATTGGGTATTAAGGAAGGCTTTTCAGAACACTACTAATTCTGCTAATGGAAAATTAGCTCCAAAGTGGGAAGGACCTTATGAGATTAAATCGGAGTCTGGGAAAGGAGCATACCAGCTTAAGAATATGGAGGGGGGATATATTGCCAAGATCCTGGAATGCTATACACCTCAAAGCCTACTTTAAGTGAGTTTAGAATTTAATTTCTAACTCAAGATGGTATGAATTATATCTCTTTTAAATATAATTTTATTTTATTGAACCCAATACTGACTTAGGCATCGGAGGGGTGTTAGCCAAGCTAACACCCACCTTAGTTTAACGTTGTTTTGCAGAATATGCTTCGGGATGCCACTCCAGGATATACACTTAGGATGAATCGAAAGATTAGAGGATTGGCCCCCTCTCTCACGTTTAAGGGATCCTGATCCCTTCACAGGTTTAAAGGTATTCGCCTTTCTCTCGAATTGGGTTTAAACACCCCGCCTGGAGCACAAGTTATCCAGGGATAGTTCAAGATAGCGGGACCATTCGTCCATGTAAAAGTGGTTGACAATTTCGTTATTGTTGGCTGAATCCTGGATCCTAAAGGTATATGAGGATTGATCACCCTCTCTCACGAAAGGGAATTTTCATACTCTCTAAGGTTTAAAGGTTATCACCTTTCTAAGTCTTGGAGTTTATACACTCCCGCCTGTAGCGCACAAAAAATTGGGATTTTCCCCAGCATACTCAGGGTTTACCCAGAGAATATTGAGGATCTATCTCCAGGATATTTTGGATTTATTCCCTGTAATACTAAAGTTATACACAAGTGTACAATCAGTTGCATTTGATGCCCAAAAATTCCTAATTATTTAAAGACAATGTGCACAAGGGACATTCCTACTAAGGCGCTGCTAAAGGCTTAAAGGGTCAAGTTTAGACTTTGTTCACTAAGTTTTCCAGACCGGGGACATTTTCGATGGAAATATTGCAAGAGGATTGAAGTTCAAGGATTGAGATGTCTTCTATTTTTGGTATGATCTTTCCTTTTTTGTTCTTTAAGAGCCTTATCTAAATTTTCTATGTTTTAAAACTCTGTTTGACAAAAGTCTTGGTAGGATATTTGTGAGTATCCTGACCAGGATATATTCTGAGGATATTTGGTCAGAATGTTTGAAACATAATACTTAGATTAAAAATTGAAACTACATTCGAATCTAACAACACATATTAAAATTTGCAAAGTAAAAATGAAGAACAATAAATAAGGCCATAAAAGGTTAGTTTATTTCATTGCAAAAGGTTGTGCTTTAGGTTTCATCTCAATACGAGATCCATCCAACAAAAGCACAATTAGTCTTTAACCATATTTACTTAACAATTGAAGGCTTCGTCTTGAAACTCAAGATACCTCCACCTTCATTTGTTAAACTGTTCAAAATAAAGCATACTAATTGATGACCAAGGGCTTCGTCCTGAAACTCTGGATCCCTCCACCTATGGCCATCACATTGTCTAAGTGCAGGAAAGTAAATTGTTCAACAGACAAGCAAAAGAAATTGTTCAACAACCACAACCATCAGAAATTAAAAAGTGGGCTCCGGCCTAGGCTTAAATATCCATCATCGCCCACTTCGCTGCTTTCAAGGAGCAGCACCTTCTTCACCAGCAGCATTTCCTCCAGCACCCGCACCAGCATCACCGACATGATTCTTCTCAGCATCACCACCAGCATCAGCCGCCTCCTCTGCCGCCTTGGAAGGCTCTTCACCAGTAGGCTTCGCAGGATGTTCCACGGGACTACCTCTGAGATCCTTTAATTTCGCCTCCCCAGCGTTGACATTCCAGGAGGGGCATTCAAAGCCCAAGGCTTTGGCCTCACAGGCTATCTTTAACCTGGCTTGAAGAAGGGAAATTACGACGGATCCTTTGAGGCCATCCCAGTAAGAATTCATATCCTGCTGGTATTGAAGATGGGTGGCGTCTAGCTTGGCTTGAGCATCCTGGTTAGCCTTGTTGATAGCAGCTTGATGCTCCTGGGTCATCACCTTGAATTTGTCTTCGTAATGCTGGGATTTGGCGGCAGCAATCATTCCTTGATCAGCGATGGTGACTTCGGCCTTCTTTAGCTTGACCTCTAGCATTTTGTTGAGCCCACAAGCTTCTTTGTATAAGTGCATGAGACGCTCGAGGCCCTGCAATCAGGAATACAGGTATCAACATATATATAGGTTGTTCCGAATAATAGTTCAACATATATGTGCAGGATACCAGATGGAGGTTTTTACCTGATTGAGGAATGAAGTCATGAACCCGTTGGCTTCATTGAATCCGTGGTTCTCGTAAGGAAAGGTCTCAGAGGTTGCAGGAGAGTCCATTTCCTTCCTCTTCCGGGCACTGGAAGCACGTGTCTTGGTAGCTGGATGAGGCTTAGGGGTGGTAGCAGCTTTCGAACCGGTGGGCTTGGATGACGTGGTTGCTTTAGGGCTTGGCTCTTTCTTCACCTGGATAGGAGCAAAATAGTTGTCCAACTCATTGAGATCAAAGACCTATGGAACTTTGACTGGTGCTACATAAAAGGGAGAAAAACTTAACTTTTGAATATTTATAAATTAAAATTTGTTTCATATATACAAATGTACTTACCAGACATATCAGAACTTGATCTTTGGCTTGAACTTGCAAAGGATACAGAAAAAGTTCTTTCACTCTCCGGGAGATGGTAAATATCCTTGATCTTCTGCTCTGATTCTGCGCTTGGAGGGGCTAGCTCTTTGAAGTTTGCTGCGCAAGAAATGAAGATATCAGTTCAGGATATGGTTTCAGGATACATTTGGGGATATTCCTAAAACCCTAAATCCTACCAGAGGTCAACCACTTCACTGGGAGGTCAAAACCCTTAGCAATAGAATCCCTTTTTACAAAAAAGAACTTTCGTTGCCACTTATCCTCATTTTTTGTGGCCTTGAGGATAAGGGGATTTTTGGAGGTTGAAAAAAAGAGAAAACGGCTGTTGCCGTGAGAACGAAGACGATAGGCGACGGGGAGATCCTCGATGCAAAGATCAGGAATGTGACGAGATCTGATTTTGTCCAAGGTAACTAGCACATGCCAAACCATAGGCATGGTTTGGGCATAACTGAGGCCGGTAAGTTCAAAGAAACGGGAAATGAAAGCCGGAAAAGGATATCAGAGCTCTATGGAAAAACGGTAAGCCATAAAGCACACCTACTCGTCAGAAGAAACATCTGATCAGACCTCTCGGTCAAAGGGATGAATGATCGCGTCAACAGGGAAAGCACCGGAGGCTCGTAGGGCGGCAATATCGGCATTATCAAACGAACAGACTTCTTTTTCAGGTTCTTTGAGAAGGTTCTGGCCTTCGAAAGTCGGAATAGAATCAGCAGTGTGTGATCTTGTTCGACGAGCCATAAGGAGCGATGAAGTATTACAAAGAAAAAACAAAGAAGAAGAAGAGAGAAATACCTGAGAATTCTGAGGAAGATGGTTGAATATCAAAGAGAAAATTACAAGATATAGGGACGAGATAGATAGCCATTGAGTATTAAGCGCGTTAGAAGTTGCACGCTGTCACTCCAATCGTCACTTCCATTTAATTGCCTCAATCTAAGAGATAAGGTTTAAAATATATCTGTTGGAAATTAGTATCCCAACAAATATATTTTGGGGACAATTGTTATGGGTGGTTTTCCGCTCATATATCCTGGATTATATTCTGACTCTATTACTTTAAATTGTGATCAGGATACCGGATCAGGATATTGGTAACATCCTAATGCAGTATCCTGGTAATGACTAATTATTCACATGCAGATTAGCAAGGAATGCTTATAACAGTCGAGAAGACTTCTTCTCCTGAAGACTCGGACTTGATGGTTGAGAAGAGAACGTTGAAGCCGCAAAGAGGGGTCTCCAACGTTCCAAAGGGAATATTCGGGGCATCCCCCATTCTTAGAATAGTTTGTTATTTCCTTTTGCTATATATAGGAATGATCGGATCAGATAGAACACACACAATTTTTACACAGTCTTGCTCTCTATTAGCTGCAATCACTCACAAACACTTACACTTGTACCCGAATCTCATTGTAACACCTAGTTGATCCGTATCATATCTTGCACTGTATCCTGATATTTGAAGTAACAAGAAGAATAAGGCAGCTGCGATTGTCAGCTCCCGAGGTTTTGTGCCGGCGATCTAGATTGATCAAGGGCTTTCCTCGTACATCCCGTGTCACCCTTTACCTTTTTTGTTCATTGTTTGATTGTAGATATAGCTCGATATCCTGAGCTATATCCTGAAAACTGTTTTTGTTAACAAGATAATTAGAATATTTTCACCACACATTGCTAACACACTACCTCACTTAACTAATTTGATCACTAAATTACTTAGGTAATTTTTGACCAAAACAGGGTGGACCCATCTCTTTTTGAGTTTTTATTCTTTAATTGCTTAGGGACAATTTAGTCGATTTTTGATCAAAACAGGTAATTTAGAGTTACGGACCACCCGATTTTAAAAATTGCAACCACTGGGACCAAGTCACTAAAGATGTCCATGCAGATATCACTAGGGATTTTGATAAATAATATAACTTTTTTTTATTAAAATGTCTTTAACGAAACATATATCCATATATAATGGAAGTATCTATAGAAAACCCTTATAATTGAGAAAACTTGGGAAACTCTAACCTCTCGATTTTTTTTAAATTACACATGTTATATACATGTTTTTAAGGGTTTTAGGCAAAAAAAAATAAAAAAGCGCCGAGTGGATATTTTAAAAAAAATAAACAAATTTCTGGGGTAACATATGTCAGACGAATGTAACCTATGTTACACCAAAACTTGTTTATTTTTTAAAAAATATCTACTCGGCGCTTTTTTGATTTTTTTTACCCAAAACCCTTAAAAACATGTATATAACATGTGTAAATTTTTTCAAAAAAAAAATTCGGGAGCTTTGAGTTTCCCGGGTTTTCTAACCAGAAGTGGGTTTTCTATACATATATATATATATATATATATATATATATATATATATATATATATATATATATATATATATATATATATATATATATAGGACAAGGATCCGTTAGGAACCACCCTTTATAGCGAGAACCGCGAGAATCAATGTGAACACAACAAAAAATACCTAAAAATAGTTAAAAAAAAACACAAAATTTTTTTTTAATATTTTTTTATAGAAAAATCGCTACTTTTAGTAGCAAAAAAAAACTTACTTTTAATTTTTTTTGGCTACTAAAAGTAGCGATTTTTCTATAAAAAAATAAAAAAAATTATATGTTTTTTTTTTCTTTTTTTAGTTTTTTCGGGAGTTTAGTTTTTAGCATTTTAGCTTTGCGGGGGGGGGGGTGTTGGGGTTTTTTAGGTTTTTTGGAGGGTTTAGTTTTTAGCATTTAGCTTGGGGGGGTTAGGTTTTTTTAGCTATTTTTTGTTGTGTTCACATTGGTTCTCGCGGTTCTCGCATGAACCGTACCCTATATATATATATATATAATGTAAGTATCTATAGAAAACCCACTTTAATTTAGAAAACCCGAGAAACTCTAACCTCCCGATGTTTTTAAAAAAAAAATATACACATGTTATTAACATGTTTTTAAGGTATTTGGGCAAAAAAAATCAAAAAAACGCCAAGTAGATATTTAAAAAAAAAATAAACAAGTTTTGGTGTAACACGTGTTACAAATATGTCAGATGAATGTAACACGTGTTACACCAAAACTTGTTTATTTTTTTTTTAAATATCTACTCGGCGCTTTTTTTATTTTTTTGGCCCAAATACCTTAAAAACATGTATATAACATGTGTATATTTTTTTTTTTAAAAACATCGGGAGGTTAGAGTTTCCCGGGTTTTCTAAATTAAAGTGGGTTTTCTATACATCCTTCCCCTATATATATATAGGAACAAGAGAAAACGCCCAAAATTGTGAGAATGGTGAGAACGGATGCTGGCGTAACACGTGTCACACGACATAGTGAAGGGTGGAGGAGTTTTTTTGTCCTTTTATATTCTTTTTTTAAACGTGTCTTCCATCACCTTTCCATTTTTTGGCGTTTAACAAATACGCGGCGTTTTTATTGTTTTTTTAGATCATGAGCATAGTAAATATTTTGGCGTTTTAACTAAGTATGGCTTTGATTGTTGTGCCAAGTAGGATGCAAGCCTATAATGTAAAAAACATCAGTAATTTTCTTGATGTTTATTTTTTTCTATCAATTGTTGTGCAATGTAGGATGGAGGCCTAAAATCTGACAAGCAATTATGGCGTTTTGAAAAGATAAACAAATTCAATATTCCATGTAGTGGCTTTTAATATAATAAATGTTTGGCAATAATGTTACCGTCTCTTCATTTTACTGTGTTTGCAATTATTGTTTCGTTCAGTTTCATCTGTCAATTAGTGTTGCTTTTTCCAGTAATACTTTGGTTGGCATTTTTTGGCATTTTATATAGCAAGAACGTGCTTTGTTAGCATCCGTTCTCAGAGTTTTCATACTATCAGGCATTTTGGTGTTTGTAGTTTTTGGCGTTTTATACTCATTTTTTTATTAATAGAGAATTAGATAAAATAAACAACAGAGAATTAGATAACAAACAATAGAAAATGAAAAAAAAAAATTCTAATCTAATTTCTCATCCAAATCTTCACTGTCATCAGCCTCTTCTACTTTAACTTTTTTGGTGTTTTGAACCTGTTTTGAATACCTTATCTAGATCCTTATTTTCCTACATAATGCCTGTCTTTAGAAGATGCTTATTTTTAGTGGCATCCTGTATTGTGGTTTGATATATACTTGTTTGGTGACATGTTGAAGATCAACGCATGCTCGAATGTATTGATCCCTTCATGCCATCCATATATCCATCAAGAACAAAGTGACATGATGACATATCAGTGTCATCAGTCACTTTTTCATGAATATTTGTCCATCTCATTCAGCAAAAGCTTATAGAGATACCCACCTCAGAGAAAAATCCATTCAGTGAAACTTCATTCAGAACAATACACAATATAGAAGAAACAAGGTTTCCCATCTGTGGTTTTTTTTACTATTTTTTTGGCGTTTTTAAAGTGAGTGGTTTCTAGGAAACATGGCGTTGTTTTTTGGTGTGATCAATTGATTGTGCAGAGACGTCTCTCTTATAGGATGTTTTTGGCGCGTAGTTTAGGCGAGATTTTATTTATAATAAATGATATTAATAAAGTAGCCGTCTTTTCAGTTACTGTGTGTATTTTTACTGTTTTTGTTCAGTTTTTTTATGAGTTTTTAGGGTGATAGACGTGCCATCTTCCAAGTTTGGCGTTTTTTATGGCTTTAAGTAGTTTTTGGCGTTTTTTTTTTCATTTTTAGCTTATATTAAGACTTCTCCAAATTACTTTTATTATAGTTTTGGAGTTTTTGGCGTTTTATGGCATGATGGCGTTTCACAATCATTATGTCTATTTGGCGTTTTTATTAAAATAATGTATTTTTTTGTTCTTAGCTGAAAAATACATAACAAACAACAAAAAAATAAAAATAAAAAAATAAAAATAGAAACAATTCATCTTCCAAATCTTCACTGACATCAGTCTCTTTCTTCTTTGAAACATGTTCATTGACGGTTTGACTTTGGCATGCTTCATTTAGTGTTTTTGTTGTTGAAGTAGCTTTTTTGTGTCCGTTTGGAAAGACAAAATGACGTGAGTTTTTTGTTTGAAGTTCATCTTTATTTTCATGTTTATCTTCAAACCACTCATCAGTGTCTTTCGTCTCTTCATGCCATTATAATATTCATAAAGAACAAAACACAAAAAATAACATAAGTCTGACACCAGCATCTTTTTGTTGAAGATATGTCCATCTCATGTAGCAGAATGTTATTGAGTCACAGCTCCTCAAGCAAGAATGCATTCTGCGAAACTTCGCGTAGAACAATATTGAATATACAAGAAACGATGTTTGCCATTTTGGCGTTTTACTGAGGAAATAGTGTATCTAAAAGAAATGTCGATTTTTGAATCTTTGATGTTTGAGTTTTTTGGCGTTTTTTAAGATGATTGGTATATAGTAAAATATGACGTTATGAGTTGATGTGTTTGATGTTTTAGGTTTTTTGGCGTTTCTAAGATGAATGGTATATAGTAGTAAATATGGCGTTTCCGGTTTGAGGGGTGTGTTTAATGAATGTCTGAGATATTTTGGTTATATTGTATGTGTTTTGGCCCGTAATGGCGTTTTATTCATTAGTTTGGCGTTTTTGGTAGAGAAGTCTAAAGACCCGTTTACCCTTAATGAAGTGCGTCCACTTAATAGAATTCGTGTTATTTACGAAAAAGCCACTGCGCCAATCTAGTCCATAGATTGTTTTGATCGGACGATCCATAAGCGTTCTCACACTTTCCACCGTTCTCTCTAAATCCTGCCCCTATATATATATATATAGGGTCAGGATTTACAGAGTACGGTGGAAAGTGTGAGAACGGTGAGAACGATTTTGGAGTTGACATGTGGCATTGATGCTAAATTACACTAAGGGGTAATATTGTCAAAAAACACACACACATGAACTGGGTGTTCAAATAAAACGCCATAAAAACACCAAATTCAGAAAAAACGTCGTGAAAATACCCAGTTAAAACGCCATAAAACACTCAGTTCAGAAAAAACGCCATGAAAAACTCAGTTTAAAACGTCATAAAACACTCAGTTCAGAAAAAACGCCATGAAAATACATAGTTAAAACGCCATAAAAACACATAGTTCAGAAAAACGCCATAAAAATAACTAGTCTAAAACGCCATAAAATACCCAGTTCAGAAAAACGCCATAAAACCCATTTCATTTTTTTTCGAAAAGTATATCAATAGTATACTCGTTGGAAAGATAAAAAAAACGCTGAGTTTTATGGTGTAATTTTTTTAGAAAAATAATCACATATAAAAAAGTTATTGGCATTTAAATATGATGGGGGAAAATGGCATATGATTAGCATGTGCACCCTTATTTGGATCTTCCAATTTTACCCCTCCTGCTACTTATAAGGTTCTCATTATTTACAAAAATGCCACCGCATCATCTTAGCCACAAATCACAAAGATCATATGGCTAAAAATCATTCTCACTGTTTCTCACACTTCAAATCGTTCTCTCCTAATCCCATTATATATATATATATATATATATATATATATATATATATATATAGGATAAGGATCATGTGAGAAGTAGTAGGCTATTTGAGAAACTTGAGAAGTATTCTGGACCACACATTTTCCCTAAGCAAAAAAATGCAAAAAAAATGTAAAAAAAATGCAAAAAAAATGCAAAATTTTATTTATTTATTTATTTTTTTTTGAGAAAATCGCAGCTTTTTCTTTAAGGATTTAATTTTTTATTTTTTTTTTAATTTTTTTTTTGTGAATTATACACATGTGTATATTGTTAATCTTCTAACTATACATATATGTATATTGTCAATTATACATATATGTATATACATGTTTAAAATTGAAAAATAAGTGTTATTTAGGGTTTAGCATTAGTATTTAGGGTTTAGCTTTATGGTTTAGGGTTTAGCTTTAGGGTTTAGCATTAGGGTTTAGTAATAGTATTTAGGGTTTAACATTAGGCTATGGGGTGTGGATGGAGCCCCATGGGGCTTTATAGGTGCCAACTAGGAGCCACGTCATCGCCATGTCAGCATGGGGGCTTTATCATGCCCCCCTTTAATTTGGAGGGTGTGGATGGAGCCCCGTGTCATGATTACCTAATTATTTTTTATTTAAATATTTAAATAAAAACACTACATAATTTCATTTAAAAAATAAAAACACTACATAATTTCATTAAAAAAATAAAAAACACTACATAATTTCATTAAAAAAATAAAAAACACTAGATAATTTCATTTAAAAAAAACACTACATAACTTCATTTAAAAAATAAAACCACTACTCGTCGTCTGTGTCAAGTCCTCCTTATTCACGATAAAACCATAGGTGCTCTGTCAGATCGGCTCGAAGGTTTTGGTGTGTGTGCCTAGCCCGTATCATTGCTCGGATATCTTCTTTCTCAGCGTATGTTAGTATTGGGTTCATCGGTTGGATACTTTCATCATAGCTTTCTCCACAAAATGCTCTACCAGAGTCCTCCAATATCATGTTATGCAAAATGATACACGTATACATAACGTTTCTCATTTTACTTTTTTCAAGTATCCTCGAAGGTTGGGTGATGATAGACCATCTTTTCTTTAACACACCGAAAGCCCGCTCAATATCTTTTCTTGCTGACTCTTGTTTTTTCTTGAAATACAATCTTTTTTCGTCAACTGGACACGAAAGACTTTTTACCAACGTCTCCCACTCGGGATAAATACCGTCTGTGAGATAATAGCCATATTTATACTGCACGTCGTTTGCATAGAATAGTATCTGGTGCAACACCGTCTATGACATCGTCGAATAGATTCGAGGTCATTAAAACTGTAATGTCATTGTTCGTACCAGCCATGCCGAAGTACGCATGCCAAATCCATAAATCTTGAGAAGCGACCGCTTGTAATACTACGGTTGGACCATCGTGGTCACCACGATGATGTTGCCCTTTCCAAGCGGTTGGGCATGCCACCCATTCCCAGTGCATGCAATCAAGACTTACCAACATTCCAGGAAACCCATGTAAGCGTTGATGGGCCTCGTATAGAATTGGAACGTCGACTGCGGTTTGCATCCTCAAATATCGTCTCCCGTAAAGAGAGATTACACCTGATAAATTATTGCTAATTTAAAAATAATAACGACGTAAAATAATAATAAATACTAGTGTTAATAAAAGTTACCTTCACAAAAATTTTCAAGAGACTCACGACACATTCTTGACGACATCCTTATATACTCATCCCACACATCACTCGATGTGTCATAGGCTAGTTGCCTAATTGCTGCCGTACACTTTTGTAGTCCAGAGAAACCAACCTTGCCACTTGCACTTACCCTTTGCGTGAAAAAAAGGGGATTCGCCCGCAAGATCATTGGAAATTTTAACGAATAGTCGTCGGCTCATACGAAACCTATGCTTAAACTGATCATCATTGTACACGGGAGTTTCACAAAAATAATCTTGCACTAGACGTTGATGAGCAGCTAACCGATTTCGTTCAATAGGCGGTTGTCTGGTATGCGATGCAGAGGATTTGGCTTCTTGCAAATAATTAATCGTCTCCTGCGCCATGGCGATAACCATATCATCAAGAACACCGTCGGATGACGAGCTCGAAGAAGACATTTTTAAGTTGTGATTGGTGTGTATTTTTGTTGTGATTGGTGTGTGTTTTGGTTGTGATTGGTGAGTTTTTTTAGTTTAGAATAGGTTATATATATATAATAAAATTAAGATTTTTTTTTTAAATTCGACCGTTTCACAACGGTCATGTTTGACCATTTCAAACTCGTTCAACGCGTTGCAGCTCGTTACCACGATGGCGGAGGGTCAATGGCGCCTCGGCTATGGCGCCGGGGGTGTGGGCGATGGCGGAGGGGGCGCTATGGTGGTCCAGGTGGCTGAAGGGTGGGGCCCCACACCCTCCAGCCTTAGGGTTTAGCATTAGGGTTTAGCTTTTGGGTTTAGCATTAGGGTTTAGCTTTAATTTTTGGGTTTAGCTTTATCTTTAGGGTTTGCATTAGGGTTTAGCATTAAGGGTTTAGCTTTAGGGTTTAGTTTTAGCTTTAGGGTTTAGCATTAGGGTTTAGCTTTAGGGTTTAGAATTAGGGTTTAGCTTTAGGGTTTAGCATTAGGGTTTAGAATTAGGGTTTAGCTTTAGGGTTTAGGGTTTAGCATTAAGGTTTAGCTTTAGTGTTTATGGTACAAGGTTTAGGATTTATAACACATATTTTCAATTTTAAACATGTATATACATATATGTATAATTGACAATATACATATATGTATAGTTAAAAGATTAACAATATACACATGTGTATAAATAAAAAAAAAAAGTTTAATCCTTAAAGAAAAAGCTGTGATTTTTCCAAAAAAAAAAAAAATTGCATTTTTTTCACATATTTTTGCATTTTTTGCTTAGGGAAAATGTGTGGTCCAGATTGCTTCTCAAGTTTCTCAAATGGGGTGGACTTCTCTTAGGATCCCTACCCTATATATATATATATATAGAGAGAGAGAGAGAGAGAAAGGTTAACATACAAAAAGCCTTATCGTACATTAACATACGCGACGCCCGTAACCATCAGATCAGGGATGTAATCATGCATGGAACAGTTAATCACGCATGGATCCGTTGGTTTTGTGATAATCACGCATGAGAGTCACAAAATCACGCATGGAACCCTTATTAATCACGCATGGGAGCCTTTATTATACAAATCACGCACGTTATATGTTAATTACGCACGTTGTATTCTTGTCGCGTACGTTAAGGCTTTTTGTACATTATACTTTCTCTATATATATATATATATCGAAGAAGTTATTAAAAATAAGAGTAAATTGCCATTTTGGTCCCAGTGGTTTGGGTAGTTTTGCCATTTTAGTCCAAATTTCAAACTTTTTTAAATCTGGGTCCCTGTGGTTTGCATTTTGTTGCCATTTTAGTCCAAAACTTAAAATCTCTCATTTTTTACTGTTTTAAGGTCCCTTTTTTTGTCTTTATCTGCAGGGGTACTTTTGTCCATTTAATTTTCATTAAACCAATTTCTTTATTAAAAAACCCATTTAATATAAATACCCCCTATGGCAGACCAATTACATCATCATCTTCAACCTCCCAAGCGAAACCCTAACCAGAGATCAAACCCAAAAAAAAAACCCTAGCCCACAGGAGATCAAAGCAACGACAATGGTGGTTTGCACTTTTGGAAGTCATGTTGCGCCTTTTTTTTTGGATCTTTTACAGTTGGCATTCTTTTGGATGATGGCAATAAATCGAGTTTCCGCTGCTGCTCAATAACAAGAACAATAATCGATGAATCATTCTCTCAGTATTATTCTGGTCAGAACTCTAGCTGTTCTCTGTTTTGTCTTTATTAATAAAATCATTCAAGTTGAAATTTATTTCTTAACTGATTGTTCTTGTTCAAGTTAATCGGAAATTAATATTCTTGAAGGATTGTTGATTCATATAAATGAACCACTGACTTTAAATTGGGATATAATAGTTTATGTGTTATTTAGATTGTTTACAAGAGTTGATTTGACAGGATTCAAGAAATTATTAAAAGATAAAGATGAAAACAGGTTGAATATGAATATGATGGATACAATTGCTCATCACTTAAAGCTACTCTTTAAAAAAAATTGATACTGATGATAAAGATAAAGAAGTTATGGCTTTGGTTGACTTTGATCTCAAAAAAAGGGAATGGGTTTCAGAGAACTTTAACACAACGATTATGAAAGTAAGATCGAAATTGAAAGGGGATGGGGAAATGTATTTGGGAGGAAGAAGATGGGGAAATGTATATTAATAAGGGTATTTAAAGAAATTAAATGTATTTTTAAATTAAAAATATGTTAAATGAAAATCAGTTGGACAAAAATACCCTTGCACTAAAAGACAAAAAAGACAGGTTGCAACTGTAAAAAAATGGACTTTTTGAATTTTGGACTAAAATGACAATAAAAGTGAAACCACAGAGACCCAGATTTAAAAAGTTTGAGATTTGGACTAAAATGACAAAAGTGCCCAAATCACAGGGACCAAAATGGCAGTTAAAAATAATAAACATTAAGTTATATGAAGGGGAAACAAGTAATAAAAAGCATAAAACAAAAATGTAAGAATAAAATGCGAAAATCGTCCATGAGGTTTCATATTTGCTTGTTCCATTCAAAAGGACAAAAATCCCCTCATCTTAATAGAAAAAAATAAATCGAGGTAGTGATTTGGATGTAAATGAGATTAAATGACAATAAAAGGCAAACCTAAAGAACTTAAAAAAAAAAAAAAAAAAAATCATTTTAAATGAGACAAACAAATATAATCAAACCTCCGGTAGATTTTGACATTTTATTCTTAAGCTATTTAATAAGTAATTTGGACTCTGTTGAACAATAAGTGGCTTCGACCCAGGCAGAGACTCAAGCATGTGGGTTAGTTGTAAGCCCATACACAATGAAAAAGAAAATGAAAGAAATACAAAAATAGCCATTTTAAATAGAGTAAACTGCCATTTTGGTCCCTGTGGTTTGGCCAGTTTTGCCACTTTAGTCCAAATCTCAAACTTATTACATCCACGGCCCTGTGGTTTGCATTTTGTTGCCATTTTGGTCCAAATTTCAAATTTGGCCAGATTCTCCTACTTAAACCCTTCTATTTTGTCTTTATCCTCAGGGGCATTTTAGTCATATAGATTTATTATAACTGATTATTGATTAAAAATAATAAAATCAAAATCAATCAACCATCTTCTTCATTTCAACCAGAAAATAAAACCCAGACCCTCTATCACCATCTTCTTCATTTCAACCCTAACAACAAAATCAATCAACCTTAAGACCTGCAATGAACACCCCACCACCACCACCTCCACCACCAGACCTCCACCGACGCACCTCCAGCCCCGCTGCAAAATCACCACCGCCGCACCTCCAACCCTGCTGCAAAACCCCCACCACCGCACCTACTCCCCCATTGTAAAACCCCCACCACCGCACATCCTCCCCTGCTGCACAACCCCCACCACGCACCTCCACCACTACAATCAATCACAAACCACAAAACCCTAAAACTCATCAGCCATCAACCCACCCAAATTCATACCAAACATATCTAAATTTCACTTACCAGGTTAATCTTTCTGGAGATGAAGCTAGGGTTCCGGCAAGAATTTCACCGGCAAAAATCACCATGCTCACCTTCAACAAACCCAAAACCATTATTCACTCTATCCACTCTCAAATCACTTCACACCCTCTAATCTCCCTCTTCATCTTCTCCCTTTTCCTCATCCAGATCACCCTCTTCTGTTCCCACTCACCGCCGCCACAACCACTACTCCCACTAACCCACGACAACCTCTGCACCGACGGCACAATCTACGGTTACGGCACCACCGCCACCGAGCTCGCCGGAATTGTACCAGAAAGTTTAGCATCCCATTGTTCGAGAGAGAGGAGAGAGATGATGGCAGTGGGATGGTGGTGTTGGCGGCAGTGGGATGCTGGTGGTGGGGGTGGTGGTGGCGGTAGTTAAGAGAAGAGAGGTTGAGAGAGAGAGAAGAGAGAGAGGCGGATGTTGAGAGAGAGAAGAGAGAGAGAGGCAGATGTTGACTATATAATAAAACCAAAATGACTAAAATACCCCTGACCATAAAGACAAAATAGCAGGTTCTTTTTTGAAAATCTGACCTGATTTCGTTTTTGGACCAAAATGGCAACAAAATGCAAACCACAGGGCCCTGGATGTAATAAGTTTGAGATTTGGACTAAAGTGGCAAAACTGGCCAAACCACAGGGACCAAAATGGCAGTTTACTCTTTTAAATAATATACATCAACAATCTATAACATATTATCACTGATATTGCCATTAGACCATTTTGCCATAAACACCAACTTAAACCAGAAGTTACGCTACGCAACAGTATATCATATATAAGTTGTATATTCACGCAGCGATGCATATCATTCCCTTTCTTCGCGTATCAAAAATGGACTTGGCCGCACATAAGTCACGTGTCATTCACCAAAATTCAATATAGCGACTTAATCTAGACTTATCATACTATTTATATTCACGTAATGTAGCCTGTCATTCACTTTATTCGTGTATCAAAGATGGATATGGCAACACAATTTTAAGACTATCAAACCTCTTTATAAATATTCCCCAACATCTTGTGAGTTGTGATATATGTTGGTAAATTTGTTGAATATGAATACACAATACATTATGGACACATAAACATGATCACAGACAATGAAAGATGTGTCAAGTTTGGTGTTACAATCTTATTTGGAGGATTGTTGTTTCACCCACATATATTTAAACTTTTTTTCTAGTACTTTGACTCCCCTCAAAGTAAAAAAGATCACAAAATTGAAAGACGCCTTCTTCGAGATCGTCTGAAATAATCCTTGACATCTTAATATCATGATCAAGAGCAAGAGAAGATGAAAAAATCCTACTTTTTTCATAAAGAATTATAAGTGTCGATCACAATCTTAAAAGTGAGACAAGTTAGTAATTGTCCCTGGTATTGTAAACTATGGAGAACTTAAGAGAACCCCTACCTCATTAGAAAGAATATACTACATGTATACGGTGATAGGGTCGGCTCAATCATTTTGAGGGCCCTAGGAGGAATTTGGAGACCTTAATTCTTGTGGGGTACCTAGACATTGGCCTACTTTTTGAAACAATAGGGCCGGCCCTAACGGTGATCTAGTACCCCAACTTAGTGAGAATGGAAGATTTATTGCTATCTTGCTTAGTGAGACAAAAAAAGAGTGATCAACCTCATTAGCGAGACGTGTAAAGTTGTTAACTCTCGCTTTAGAGAGACGTCAAATGAAGATCACCACCTGGTAGAAGGCCAAAGATTTATGAATAAGTGTAAGGTGAACGAGTTCAAATCCACCAGAACCATCCTTTGTTCATGTGGTGACTTGCTCGTATATTTATATACTAGGTTATAGACATGTGTATTATACATGGTTGCTTTGTTTATAGTTATAGTGAAAAAAAGAGTATCAAACTCATTTTGTAGTTTATGTCAATGAAAAGCTTGTGATCGTCATACATAAATAAACATATATGAGGAACTTCGTTCTCGTTATATATTAAAAGTATGAATGAGAAATTACGGAAGCTTGATTACGGCTTGTGGAACAACTATAATGTTCAAAATCTATATGTATAAAAATTAATCCTTATATTTTTCTAACTGACAACATTAATGACAAGGTTATAAATTTTTAAATTAGTTAATTTAAATAGTAATCAAAATACTGTTTCATGGTTTATGAAAGTGGTTGCCCCAAGAACAAAGATGCCATATTAAGAGTCTAAGGGTAGAGGGGCATCCATCTAGGAATCCACAATAGAATTTTGTCACATCATTTAACCCACTCCAACCCACAATAGGATTTTGTCTATCTCATTTAACCCACTTCAACCCAAACAGAAGAGGGCACCCATCTAGCTCTATATACACTCACAAATCACAACAATCAGGTTCACACACCTCGCCAAACTTTTACACAAACGAGTTCCCATACTCGCAAATCAAACTCAGGACCACAACTTGCCGGAGTTGCAGCAGTGTACCGCATACCCGGCATACGTGGATCAACTCATATAGATTGCGGGTTATGCACCCCCACCTCCCTAATACAGAAAATTTCATCTTGGATAGGGCTGCAAACGAACCGAACAAGCACGAACAAGACCTTGTTTGTGTTCGTTTGTTAAGAAATTTTTGTGTTCACGAACAGTTCATGAAAACTTATCGAACGTTTATGTTCGGTTCGTTTGTTAAGGAAATGAACTTGTTCGTGTTTGTTTGTTAATTTTACGCAATGAATGAAAACGAACGTTAATAACACAAATGAACACATATTAATGCTCATAAACACAAATGGAAACAAACGAACACAAACAACAGTTCATGAACAGAATATATAATACATTGACACTTATTAAATATTATTTCTCGGAAATTTTGAAGTATATAAATAAAATATAAAAATTAAAAACTCTAGTGAACTATCGAACACGTTATCGAACGTTCACGAACATAAATGATCGAACACGGCCTCTGTTCATGTTCGTTCATATAACTAAAACGAACGAAATTTCTTGTTCGTGTTCGTTTGTTTAATAAACGAACAAACACAAACGAACTTCCCGCAGAACAGTTCATAAACAGTTTGCCAAACGTTTGGTTCGTTTGCAGCCCTAATCTTGGATATCATATAAAATAATGAAAATCAACTAATCAAGTAAAAATAGCTATACATAAAATTCATGTTAAATGAAAACCCAGAGAAAGAAGAAAAAAAAGGCACACTATAAGAAAGCTTCAACTAACTCGTTGTGGCGTGATGTAGCGGGTGAAACCCGAGCTTTAAGGTGTCTATTCTGTGCGTTTTATGCGGCGTTAAGTAATTAAATGCGTTGAATAAGATAACTGCGAGAAAGTGTGGTTTTGCAGATTAATTGCTTAATTCGGAGAAGTTAGCGGGTTTAAAGACGAAGCGGGATGTTCAAGATTAATGAATGCATCACTTGGTAATTTTTGGGATGCGTTTCAGGTTATAAAGTGTAGGAAATGTGCAAGAGAAAGGAAGCATACAATAACAAAACGAAACAGCAACTCTCACATGCCGGTTACGGCCGAAATTTCGTAACCTACGGATTGTGTGCATGGCCTCACCAAAAAGAACAGACACCTTGACATGTTACTTATGGTTTCGAGCATAGGAATATAAAAAAAGAAAAAGAAACAATATTTCGAGAAACAAAAGGCTTTGGAGGGCATTTAATTAACATCATCATCATTACAAGAGAATGCTCATCATGCAGACATTGACCTTGGAACATCATGTGATCTTGGGGGTACAAAAGAATTGTTAGAGGTTTTGTTTGAAAATCACATCAACAACTTATTAACATATCACGTGAATAAAAGTGGCCAACATTAATTAACTTGGTGGGCTCTTGAATTAAGGATTGTCAGCCACAACACAACTTTTGGCAGCAAAGAGGACTTGGGTCACGAACAAACTATTGGAGCAGACTTCATTATTTGGGCTTGTCAATTGGCAGCCACCATCATCGATTTTGGGCTTCCTGAATTATCGAAAAGATTGGCAGCCGTGTAACAATATGGAGGAGTTCCATTATCATCAGATCATCGAGTGGTGGGCAGCAGAAAAAAATACTTTCTTTTTGGCTCTCAATCATCACCAACAACATCATTGTACATCATCATCGATCAACCATACCACTCAACCAATTCGATCATGCATTCAACCTCAGCTCGAGCCTGTGAAGATCAACCCACCAACATGCGCGGTTAACCCTCCAGTGAACACTCCGGGTGATGATTCTTGTATTTCACTTTTAATTTAGTTCTGTTTGTTTGAGAATTAGATTGTAATTAGGTGTTGACCGAATTGCATTCACATATATATATATATATATATACAATTTGTGTGACAGACAAATCCTGGTGATAACCAGAGAGACGTATTTATGTTGAATCTAATTGTGCCTTTGCTGATTGAATAATTATTTATGCTTGCGGTTAATATCTCTCTGATCAATTGGTATTATGCTAGGATCTTGTATAACTAATTGGTTTATGTGACAGATTTACCATTTAATCAATGGCATCCAAATAAACAATAATTAGATTATTAGGTGTTTACAGAATCTGAATCCCGGAGTGGTCACGTTCCTATCATTATTTTCTCATTTTCACAATACTTATTCATAAAAATTACAAAAATAGATAAACTAGCAAATTTCATAAAGTAAGTTTAGATTAGTTAAATGGTATTACACTGACCACATGCTCCCCTGGATTCGATACCCGACTTACCCTGTCTATAGGTAATTTTAGGTTTTTGCATAGACCCGACGACAGTCTATCAAAATGGCGCTGTTGCCGGGGAGCTAGTGCGCTTAGTGTTATATCGTTTATTTGATTTTTTTTATTTATTTTTTTTCAGTACTACTTTTAGTTTGTTACTTGTGCAGCAACTATGGAATGGGATTATGATGTTGAACCATGCTCATGTTGCGGGAGTCACAGTCACTGGGCTCAAGATTGTCCACGTTCTTACCACCCGGATCATGGCTCCAGAGGATATCAAAATTACAATCAATCCGATAAAGGCGGTAACGAGCAGAATCGAAACGCAATTGAGGAAGATAAGATTTTAGAGTTATTCAAAACCCTCCTCAAGCATGTAGAGGAACTCACCCAGTCTCTCAAGGAACAGCAAAATATTAATGAATCACTTAACCAGCGAATTGAACTACTAACTAATCAGTTTGACAATTTTGCAAAAAGAAAAGCTACAGTTAGCCTGGTTGAGGATGCTGGATCAGAGACAGATAGAGATCCAGGGGAACCGCTCATCCCAATTCAACTTGGGGATCTCAAGACAAATAACGCTTCATTGAATTTTGGAGTTAGTATGAGTGTTCTTCCCGGGTATATTTATGACAGGTATGATTTGGGCCCATTGCAACAGGTTAATGATCCTATGGTTTTAGCTGAATACTCACGAGGAAGGCCCCGAGGGATTTTGAAGGGATTGACTGTAAAGGTAGGCGACTTTTATTATCCTGAAGATTTTGTTGTCTTAGATCCATATACAGAGAAGGAACAACTGAGGGTGATACTTGGCAGACCATTCTTGGCCACTGCAGATGCTCAGATCTGTTGCTGGAAAGGTACAGTTGATATGACATACGGTAGCCGTAAGCTTTCTATTGACTTCCTTTCACATTCTTTTGATTATTCATTTATAAATACTTGTTCATGGGATTTTGTTACTAAGATGAGTTATTCTCGAGTGTGTGACGATGGCCCGAAAGAGAGTGTTGCTATGATTGACAGGTCTAAAGATGACAAGATCGTGAAGGATAAAGAGGCCAAGTCACCTTGGTGGCTCAAATTGAGAATTAAAAAGCAATTAGCCAAGCGAAAAAAGAAGCCACCAAAGGAAGCAACCAAATCCAAGAAGAATCCCATAGAGACACGTACGGGCGAGTTATTATATTCTTTCGATGATGCAGATCCTGATAACCCGGATCATTGGGATGCCATAAGAGATGATGGATGGATGTGGGATGATAACCATGTGTTTCATACACAGGGGATACTATATGAACCACCATGAGCTTAACCAGATACGGGCTGGCTGAAGACTATAAACTTAGCGCTCTCGGGAGGCAGCCCGAGGATGTAGAGTAGTGTATTTTTTTTTTGCGTGATTATTGTTGCAGGTTACCAGGTTATTAATCTTTACGGATGCAATGGTCCAAGTGTGGGGATGTTTGGTGAAGTCCCAATACGTTCTAGTGCAGTGGCGGACGATGCACGGATTAGAGTTCAGTCAAAACTGTCCATACTCAATCTCCATTTGGACGGGGATGATTTGTACACTAATTGTAGAGATTGACCCGAGTACTTGTTGGACACGGCCGCGAATGAAATGCTATACGGTCGTGGTGGAACATGACACATGAGGATTCTACGCTTTAAACTAGGGGAGTCTGTTCCATTTTTATTATTGCATTTTTATTTTTGTTTTTGGTGGTGTTGAACTATTTATGTTTAGGGAATGTGTTTACGTTATTTGTGTTAGGGATAGCCACTCAGGGGGTTGTTAGTTGGTATTCCCGGGTTTTGTTTTAAAAGCACTATACATTGGGGACAATGTCACCCAAGTGTGGGGATATGGGAAACCCGGGAAGGGAAAGGTTTGAAAGAGGTTAAAAGTGATTGAGAACGATGAAAAGTGAAAAAAATTGAAAATTTTGAAAAATTTCATCGCCTTAAATAAGCTAAACGGATAAAAAACCGAATGTTTCAATCACTAATGGGTTCCTTGCCGGTAGTAAACTAACATAGTCCCTTGTCATGGTCGTTCCTTTAAGTTTCATGAGAGTAGGTCCGAAAGGTGTTTTTAGGATAAAAGAATTGAAAAGAGATGTCTATTTAGGGGTAACATGTTTTAGATTGCATATGCTACGTGTCGGCAGCCTTTTTAGCCTTTCTTGGTGAGAATTTTGAGCCTGTAGAATGATAGAATGATTTACATATTGAATTTATTTGTTGAGAGCAGGCCACATGTTATTCTGTGTTAGAACTTGTATGATTTGATGCATGCTGAGACTGTGGTTTGATATGTGCACGTAAATGATAAAGGCATTAGGATATACTTTTCACCAGCTGTGTGTTGTTTTATGTTTACCTAATCATTACCCCTAGTAGCCCTGTTGAGCCTATTTACCCTTTCATTTGTCCACCCGATGTGAAATTTGTGATACCGACCGTGAACGACAAGTTATGAATAAAAAAAAGGGGGAACAAAGAAAAGAAAAAAAATAGAAAAAGAACACAAAAAGAAAGTTTCGTGAATAATGTTATATTGTTTTGGGTAGAAACTAACCCAAAAGTGTGAGTCGTTATTTGTTTGCAAATAAAGTTGTCACGGTTTGGTCGTTTGTTTGTTCGCCACGAAAAAGAAAAAAAAAACATAAGCCAAAAATTTCCTACCTTTAGCCTAAGCCCAAAACCCGAAAGTCCTTTTGATATGTGCCATGTTATACGATGCAGTGGAGGTATGATTGTTATACAAGCCTATGATTACAGAATTTCATGTTTGGTTTTGAGTGTTATACAAACTAGCACATTACACGCTAGTTCATATTTCCAAACCTAGAGGAGAGTTTATTGTGAGGGGCGTGTAGCATGTGTATATCCCTAAGCATGTTAGTTTTGAATAGACAAGTCTTAAGTTTTATAAATTGCATCAATTGCTTGTCGGGCTGTCAATCTTGATTGTGTCAGTCTATGGAACGGGTATGACTTGGGACTTAAATTGTTAAATCGGTTTAGGGGTTTAGAGGTGTGTTACTATGGTGAGTAATTCCGTATCGTTTTGCTTGAGGACAATCAAAGGTAAGTGTGGGGATGTGATGTAGCGGGTGAAACCCAAGCTTTAAGGTGTCTATTCTGTGCGTTTTATGCGGCGTTAAGTAATTAAATGCGTTGAATAAGATAACTGCGAGAAAGTGTGGTTTTGCAGATTAATTGCGTAATTCGGAGAAGTTAGCGGGTTTAAAAACGAAGCGGGATGTTCAAGATTAATGAATGCATCACTTGGTAATTTTTGGGATGCGTTTCAGGTTATAAAGTGTAGGAAATGTGCAAGAGAAAGGAAGCATACAATAACAAAACGAAACAGCAACTCTCACATGCCGGTTACGGCCGAAATTTCGTAACCTACGGATTGTGTGCATGGCCTCACCAAAAAGAACAGACACCTTGACATGTTACTTATGGTTTCGAGCATAGGAATATAAAAAAAATAAAGAAACAATATTTCGAGAAACAAAAGGCTTTGGAGGGCATTTAATTGACATCATCATCATTACAAGAGAATGCTCATCATGCAGACATTGACCTTGGAACATCATGTGATCTTGGGGGTACAAAAGAATTGTTAGAGGTTTTGTTTGAAAATCACATCAACAACTTATTAACATATCACGTGATTAAAAGTGGCCAACATTAATTAACTTGGTGGGCTCTTGAATTAAGGATTGTCAGCCACAACACAACTTTTGGCAGCAAAGAGGACTTGGGTCACGAACAGCTATTGGAGCAGACTTCATTGTTTGGGCTTGTCAATTGGCAGCCACCATCAACGATTTTGGGCTTCCTGAATTATCGAAAAGATTGGCAGCCGTGTAACAATATGGAGGAGTTCCATTATCATCAGATCATCGAGTGGGGGGCAGCAGAAAAAAATACTTTCTTTTTGGCTCTCAATCATCACCAACAACATCATTGTACATCATCATCGATCAACCACACCACTCAACCAATTCGATCATGCATTCAACCTCAGCTCGAGCCTGTGAAGATCAACCCACCAACATGCGCGGTTAACCCTCCAGTGAACACTCCGGGTGATGATTCTTGTATTTCACTTTTAATTTAGTTCTGTTTGTTTGAGAATTAGATTGTAATTAGGTGTTGACCGAATTGCATTCACATATATATATATATATATATATATATATATATATATATATACAATTTGTGTGACAGACAAATCCTGGTGATAACCAGAGAGACGTATTTATGTTGAATCTAATTGTGCCTTTGCTGATTGAATAATTATTTATGCTTGCGGTTAATATCTCTCTAATCAATTGGTATTATGCTAGGATCTTGTATAAGTAATTGGTTTATGTGACAGATTTACCATTTAATCAATGGCATCCAAATAAACAATAATTAGATTATTAGGTGTTTACAGAATCTGAATCCCGGAGTGGTCACGTTCCTATCATTATTTTCTCATTTTCATAATACTTATTCATAAAAATTACAAAAATAGATAAACTAGCAAATTTCATAAAGATAGTTTAGATTAGTTAAATGGTATTACACTGACGACATGCTCACCTGGATTCGATACCCGACTTACCCTGTCTATAGGTAATTTTAGGTTTTTGCATAGACCCGACGACAGTCTATCATGGCGCATTAAACTTTATAAATAAATATAAAGTATTCAAAACTAAAAGTGAAATTATAAAAGATATTTAGAAAAATAATGCATTGTATTTATCTCTAAAAATAATTATATAGCTTTTCTCTTATTTTAATCAAATCATATATAATGACTGGAATATTGAGAGAAAATAAAAAGAGAAATGGAATAAGATAATATCAAAATGTTACTTGTTTTATATAGTTACATGATGATTAGTTTATCTTATATAAAACATTAATGATATGTTATAATTAGTATATAGACAACAATATAAATGAAATAAGTCAAATAACTAATAAGATATAAAATAACTCAAAGGAAAAATAATTAAAGTTAAAAATACTAAAAAATAGCAAATGGGAGATTGCCACCTTGTAATTACTGTACATCTCCCTTGTAAATGTAAGATATAGAATATTTTTGAACGACTTATACTAAATACAACTAACCTATCAATGGTGGTGGTCCATTCGCAAAGGCAAAACCTTTAAACAACTTGAAAAAGGAAAGTTTTGTGTTCAAGTCTCATAGACGACATGGAATAAAAGAAATTTGCCTTAAAAAAAATACAACTAACCTTGTAATATTAAAATCCAGCATTAATGTTAGGTTCAGTATCATTTAAGGGTGAAGGGAGTGGTTAAACAGGTGAAAGTGGCAAACTTTAAAATGGACCAATCAGACTATGCCATGTCAGCAAGTGTGAAGAGTTTAAACTTTGGTGAAAAGTGTTGGCAGTGGTGTAGACACTTGAAAGTGGCAAACTTTTTTTATTCTTTTTTTATTTTTTTATCTTTAAACAACCCTTCACCACCACCACCACCGGTTCCACCACCACCACCACCGGTTCCACCACTACCTCCTGTTCCCCACCACCGGTTCCCCACCTCCTGTTCACCACCACCACCTCCTGATCACCCCCACCGGTTCCACCACCTCCTGTTCACCACCGCCGTAGCAACACCACCACCGCCACCGGAAACCACCGCCACCAGTCGCCGTAGCACGGAAAAACATGCTCCAATCATGCTCCAATCATTATTGCCCCCTCTCTCTTCTTTGGTCACTCGGCAAATGTATACCGAGTTGTTTGGTTTGCCGAGTGGCAAAGGTGGCCGGCGGCAATGTTGCCGCGCGGCAAACACCTTTGCCGAGTGGTTTCCCGCACCACTCCCTTCACCCTAAGAGAATGTATAGTTAATGAATATAGTTGTACTGTAGCCATGAATTGTGGAAAATGCTTAAATTTCATAATCTCTATTATTGTTTGTTGTGGGAGATTGAAGTGTGCTGAGTTCTTGGAACCAAGAATTCTTCAAAATGCGATGTATAGGCCTTCTAAGTTCTATATTATTGAAACTTGATCCCGAACCTTAACATCATACACATATTTAGGCCATGCGTAGTGGGGTTATATAGCACTATATTGGACTATAACGCACCATGACACCCCGGAACACCCCCCCTCCCCCCGACGTTATGGGGGGTTATGGATTATGGCCGTGATACGCATAGCGGCGAGAAATATGGTTTCTCTCTTTCACATGCATATATATAGGGGAGCGCTAAAATGAAAACCACCTTCACTTGTAAGAACCACGAGAACCACTCTCAACCAATCAGATTTTGCCAAATAAAAGGGTATTTTGGTCTTTTACCCCAAATATCAAATCTCCCATCTCTCTCCATTTAACGATTGTCTCTCTCCTCCTTTTTATTTCCTTTCATCTCTCTCTCCTAATTTCTTCCAAAAGGAGAGTTTCATCTTCTTCATCCCAACCCATTACCCACCACCATATTCATACCACCCACAAAACCTCTAATCTCTTCCAAAACCTTCACTTCCTTTATTCAATTTTAAAAACCCTAAAATCCTCTCATCTACAGCCGCACACCCCTCTCTAGTCCGAGCAGAGATTCTAGCGACTGCTCCGGCGACCGCACAGTGACTCAGGTCACACACCCCAACCTGCAAACCCCCACCCTTCACTTAAAACCCTACCTGCAAACACACCAGTCACACAACAACCTCATCCCTCCCCTTCCTCTCCGAAAACTAGTCACTGAAGGTAATTTCCGGCAAACCTTCTTACACCTAAATCTCCCAGCAGATCAGACCCCCACCTCCCTTCTCCCGGTATCTTTCTCATAACACCTCACCCACAACCACCTCCCTTGAAACCCTCTACTCACAGATCAGAAATGGAGGTTCACGGCGGCAGTGACGGCGTCGGATTGTTTCGAGCACGAGAAAATACAGAGATAGAGAGAGAGGGGGAGAGAGAGACAATGGAGTTGGCCAGTCAACGACAACAGCAGTGGCGCCATCAGCGACGGCGACGACAATGGCGTGTTTTCCAGTCAAAAGGACAGCAGTGACGGGATGATGACGATGGTGATTATTTTGGGTTGCACAACAAGGCCAGATGGTGTATTGGTTCGAGTAGACGGCGATAGTGGTTATGATTGGAGGATTGCTGATTCGGGTCTCGGTTTGGGAAAGGAGGCACCGGTAGCAGTCAACTCCAACGATTGCCGCACACTTCCCCGATTCACAACTCTCGGTCAATAGATGACTACCTGGAACTGCTTTATACTTTGTGATTTTTGATGTTTGTTGATTTTTGGAATAAAGTATAAAGTGTGCTGCAAATTGATTTGAATGATGTTCGGTTCGTTGAGGTTATAAGATAACATGTAGAACGTAAACGTTAAAACCGTAAACTTTTTAACGTAAAACGTAAACTATTTAATGTAAAATCGTAAAGATTTTAACGTAAAACGTAAATTTTTTAACGTAAAACGTAAAAAGTTTACCGTAAAATGTAAAAACGTAAAATGTAAAACGTAAAATGTAAAACATAAACTTTTTAACGTAAAACGTAAACTTTTTAACGTAAAACATAAACTTTTTAACGTAGAACGTAAACTTTTTAACGTAAAACTTTTTTATGTAAATTGTAAAACTAAAAAACGGCGCATTAAAAAAAACGACACGTGAAAAAGCTGGGCGTAAAAACGGCGCGTTAAAAAATGACGCGTGAAAAAGCCGAGCGTAAAAACAGCGTGTAGAAAATGGCGCACAAAAAAATTTGTTTTGTTAAAAAATTTGAATTTAAAATGGTTTTTTTAATAAAAAAAATTTGTTTAAAAAATAACAATTAATATAATAATACAAAAATAGTAATGAAAAACAATAAAGACAAAAAGACAAAATTGTGTAAATTTACTAAACTAACCTTTCAGATTAAAATATTAAAGAAATAATAAGACGAAAAATATTTAATAATACTTTTTAATTACTTTTAATCTCATCCGTTGATCTTCAAGATCTAATGGTTGAAAAGTGGTTCTCTCAGTTCTTACAACTGGAGGTGGTTTTCATTTTAGCGCTCCCCTATATATATATATATATATATATATATAGGACAAAGATCCGTTAGAATCCACCTCTTATTGCGAGAACCGTGAGCACCAATGTGAACACAACCAAAAATGCCTAAAAATAGCTAAAAATCACACATTTTTTTTAATATTTTTTATAAAAAAATCGCTACTTTTCGAAGGAAAAAAAATTTAAAATTAAAAAAAAAAAAATTTTGGCTACTAAAAGTAGCGATTTTAACATAAAAAATATTAAAAAAAAATTAGATTTTTTTTAGATTTTTTTTAGGTTTTTTGGGGTTTAGTTTTTAGCATTTTAGCTTGGGTGGGGGGGGGGGGGGGGTTTAGGTTTTTGGGGGATGGGGGAGGGGGGGTTAGGTTTTTTTTTGGTGGGGGAGGGGGGGGGGGGGTGGGGGTTAGGCTTTTTTAGGGTTTTTTTAGGTTTTTTTAGCTATTTTAGGTTGTGTTCACATTGGTTCTCGCGGTTCTCGCAATAAGGGTATATATATATAGGACAAAGATCCGTTAGGAACCACCTCTTATTGTGAGAACCGCGAGAACCAATGTGAACACAACAAAAAATGTCTAAAAATCACACAATTTTTTTTAATATTTTTTATAACAAAATCGCTACTTTTCGTAACAAAAAAAAATTTTCTTTTAATTTTTTTTTGCTACTAAAAGTAGCGATTTTAACATAAAAAAATTATATTTTTTTTGAATTTTTTTAGATTTTTTTAGGGGTTTAGTTTTTAGCATTTTAGCTTGGGGGGGGGGGTTAAGTTTTTGGGTTGGGGGGGGGGGGGTGGGGTTTGGTTTTTTTTAGGTTTTTTTGGGGTTTTAGTTTTTAGCATTTAGCTTGGGGGGTGGGGGTTAGGTTTTTTTTTTTTACCTATTTTAGGTTGTGTTCACATTGGTTCTCGCGGTTTTCGCAATAAAGGTGGTTCTCGAATGAACCTTACCCTATATATATATATATGTATGTATGTATGTATGTATGTATGTATGTATGTATGTATGTATGCATGCATGCATGCATGCATGCATGCATGCATGCATGTATGTATATATATATATATATATATATATATATATATATATATAGGGGACCGCTAAAATAAAAACCACCTCCAGTTGTAAGAACCGCGAGAACCAGTTCCTAGCCATTAGATCTTCAAGATCAAAGGATGAGATTAAAAGTAACTAAAAATAATATTAAATATTTTTTGTCTTATTATGTTTTTAATATTTTAATCCAAAAGAGTAATTTAGCAGCCTTTGGCAGACATAGAAGTTTGAACCCACCTCAATACGCATCGTATAGGCCTATACGATGCTTATTGAGTATGTCGATTTAATCCCCCAAGGTGTGCCAATAATAAGATCCTTTTTGAAAATGCAACACATCAATAGAACCTTCATGAAGATTCCATGCGACTTTTATTATACCTACTTTATGGCCTACTCTACTACCCACTTGGCTACTTATTGGGACCTCTACGATCCCATTCGATAAAATATTGGATAAATTACATGTTTTGTCCTTTAGCTTAACATCATTTTGCAGGTAGTCTCCTTTTTAACGAATGTTGACAGGTTTTTCCCTTTATAAAGAATTTTGTTGCACGTTACGTCCTTTGGCCCTAACCTAATTAGATTTTCTTGCTAAATCTGGTCACATGCAAGTCACATGAGGGTATTTTAGTCTTTATACATATAAAGGACAATTTTTGTAAATACTCATAAAATCACCTCACCAAATCTATCATCCAATGGATTTTCCTTTGTTCATTTTCTTTCTCTCTCTAAAATTTCTCTCCACTGACGTTTCTTCTTTTCAGCCATATCATCTGAAGGGGTATGGTCCCAAAAAGCTGCGCAGACCAATTAGGTCACGCGCTGGACCATACTGCTTACTCAGCAAAGCTGACCAATCTCTTAGACCCGCGCGGGCTACTCAAGCAGAATAAGGCCTCGCGCGAAGTCCAAACAAGAGACGACATTAGTTTCAATACTTAGTATTCTGGATATGAGCCTTCAGCCCCTACAACCCAGTGCGGGCTAGTTACGTGCTCAGCAAGGGTCGCGCAGGAGTTAGGGCGCAAGGCCACCACAGAGAGTACGAAAGGTACAAGTGGCAGAAGAATAAGCCAATCAGCATCCTTCAGGCTGTGCTCTATCGTGCTCCACGATCGTCTGACGTGCAGGAGACAGAGAGTACACAAGGATGCTTACATGGCACCAATCAGGGGCGGCGACACCTGCCCCACGATCTCCACTTACCTGCTGATGGCAGAGGGACAACAAGGCCGACAACTGGGATAAGTGGCTCCAATCACAGTGCGCCAACACTGGGGATCTTCTAGAAGACACTAACGGTCGATACCAATGAGACAAGGAGGAAATTCCCTGTTTGTCGCCTCCCGGCCCAAGGCCCATCAGCCCACCTCCTCTTACACCTCTCCGGCTATAAATAGAGACCCTCATACACAGGTTAAACATTCTATTCCCTCTACTCTCACTCCTAACACACACTTATTTCCTCAAAGCAGATACTTATTCTCACGCCGGAGTCTGGTTAAGAGGGAAACCCCCATATTCCCCTTTTAACGAGCTAATGGTGTTTCGGTTTTGCAGGAAGAACGGATCAAATCGGAGCTCAGGAAGGTTTAAGAAGATTAACCCTTATAACTGAAACATAAGCCAAACTAATTAACCTTAAAATTAGTTACGTGTTTCTTCATTGGCGCCCACCGATTTTTGCAATCACTTCATCTTCTTTTTTTGAGTTTTTTCTGAGTTTTTGTTCCTTTGACCATGGCTGGTCAAGGGATTATTCCTGATTTCGGTTTTGGCATGAACTCTAACGCAGGATTGGGGGAGGACAATCCGAATGTCCAAGTCCAACCTACCAAAGAGATAGGTGAAATCGAAGTAAGAAACACTGGGGGACCCCGCACGAGCTTCACTTGCATCACCCAAATGGGAACCCCAATAACTCATGTCGCTAGTCCTTCAAACCCAGCTCCAAACCCGAACATTTCGGCGTTACTAGGGCTGCCAGAAGGCGACACTTTAGCTTCCTGGTACGCCAAACAGATTGCTACCATAAATACTGCGTATCAGTCATTGAGCGCACAACAAGCAATTTACAAGTGGAACCATCCTTGGTTACTCCTCTGGGTCCAAGTCAGGGGGCGCGCCAGACACCCCCGTAGCAGAACTTTCAAGGAAGAATCAGCAGACCTCCCCCAGAGAAGGCCAAGCGTGCATAACACGCGCGATACACGAGGGGAGACAAGCAGTTATTATGACCACCCTTCAAATGTGCAAAGGGGTCCAGTTCACAGCCGGCTGGGGCTGCGCAACAAGAACAACGAATGGGACGACACGGATCCGGATGATTACACTTGGCAAGAGGATGAAGGTTCCTCAGTCTTCAACCGTCTATAGAAAAATCATGAATTTTATAGGTCAAGACAGCGCATCGCATACAACGAAGAAGCAAAGCGAGATTTCAGTCTCATATATAGACCAGCTGAAGCTGCTGAACACTCGAAATTCATTCCAAAGATTGATCTAGCCCCGCTATCAAAAGAAAAATTGCCTCCAACAGTGGGAAAGTTCAATGGTCTATCCGACCCTGACGATCATGTTCGAGTATTGATGTGCGTGCGGTGGTATATATTTTTATGTATATTTTTAGCCCTTTTTACAATTTAGTCAAGTTTTAAATTTATAAAACACGATATTTTACTAACACCAAACACACATGTGGGCAAGTGCACCCATCGTGAGCGTAGTATAGTGTTGGTAAGATACCGAGGTCGTCCAAGGACACAAGAACTTTTTGTATCGGTTTATCCTCAGCGTCTAATCAAATCAAAAATTTAGAAAAAGGTTTTAAACTAGAAAATAAAAACAAAAAATGCTGAAAAATAAAAATAAAACAGATAAACAAGATAAATAACTTGGATCCGACTCGCCTTTAGTGTAACCTTTGATTATTTCCGCACTTTTGCACTTTTTAAGAGATTATCTTAGTTATAGTAGTAGGCCCCTCTTTTGAAGGTGACGTTACTCTCAACTCAGTAGTTTGAGTCAGCAAGGATACAATCCTAAAGGGTTGGATTATTGAAAGATAATTAATTAAGTTATTAATGCGTAATGTGGTAGGCCCCTCTTTTGAAGGTGACGTTACCCTCGGCTAAGTAGTATGAGTCAGCAGGGATACAATCCTAAATAGCCGGGTTAAAGTTTTAATAGTAGTTTACATATGAGGGGGTCAAGAAATTCGAACCCCCGCCATCCAATACCAGTGGATATTGAAGGAGGTCCTACTAAGCTTGACCTAGGTTCTTGCAGGATCTATACGCTGAACAAGGCAAGACTCTTACCAAACCATTCCCTTAACCCCCGACCAGATAGCCAACATATCTCCATATAGACCGTGGAGATATGAATGGTGTAAATCTTTTATTTTATATGGACAGTAAAATAACGCCAAGACACCACAGACAAATGATAAGGAAGATTCACCTTCAACATAAGAAACTAGTTATTAAAGTCATTAATACATAACCAAATAAAAAGTGCGAAAAGATTAAAAATAAAAAAGTATTACACTAAATGCTTGTCTTCACCAAGTGATGTAAGAGACTTAGGCAAACATGGCCTTTGATTGTCAAGAACTCTTACGACCAATCTTGGATCCCGAGACTACTACACACACTCTATGATGGATGATGGTGGTGGATGTGGGTTGTGATGGTGGTGGTGGGTGGGTGTAGTATGAGAGAGGTGGTTTGCCAAGGGATGAGTTGCAAGTGAGCCAAGCACCCCTATTCATAGCCTGCACAGAAGCCCGGACACAGCCCCGTGTCCATTGGGCATGTCCCCGTGTCCACCCATCTTCTCTTTCTTCATTAATTGCAGTTTGTGTGCATTAGTTGACCACGCCCCCGTGTCCGCTGGGCATGACCCCGTGTGCAGAAGTGTATTTGTACTATCAAGATTTGCCTAGATTCTGCGAATCTTAGCATTGACCACGACCCCGTGTCCGCTGGGCACGCCCCCGTGGTGGGTGATAAAAGCTTCTACAACTTTGTCTTTTCTGCAGACTCTTGGGCACGCCCCCATTCTCAATGAGCACGGGGCGTGTTCAGCCTTCTGTTCTCTTGTTCTTGCTTGGGAGGATGCTGTCGAGGGGTCGGGCATGCCACTTTTATTCCTTGTCTTGTACTATTGTTAGATTTAGCTGCATTTTTGCTTCTTTTGTCCATTTAAGCTCTTTTAACCCTGAAAATACAAAAGGAAGACAAAAACATACTTTTTCCAACATTAGTACTAAAAAAAGGTTAGTTTTATGCCACATTTGATGTAATTTATATGTTGCATTTTGTACACATCAAATACCCCCAAACTTGAATCTTTGCTTGTCCTCAAGCAAAACTCTTTATAATGTGGCTTACACTCCCAAATGGAATGGGTAGAAGAGAAGGTTTTTTTGGGCTTGTCATAGAGTGTCGGGATTCCAAGATTTTTATTAGGTTTTATTTTTATTTTATTTACAATCCTATTCGTCATGATTTATTTAGAACATTACATATTAGGGCATAACATGCCTCTTTAAAATTCTATTTATATACAAGTTCACATACCTCACGGGGGATCACTCAACACTCGGCCGAAGATGTATTTTTGTGAAACACTCGAGAGCGGCATGGAACTTACTTCTACCATAAGCTTGCCAAACAATCAATCCTCCTCCTTTTTAACTATACACCTTTATAAGTATCAAGAGGACTTTGGGGAAGGGTTAGGCTTGGGTTAAAGGTAGGTGGTTGGGTTAGTGGTTAGTAGAAAAGGGCGAAAGGCGTAAAAAGCGTCGTTTTCGTAAAACATTTTGTTTTTTTGACTTTTTATTCTAATGAAGTATTATTCAAACAAGCCTTCTTTTGATGAGCTTTGTTTGTTTATTGCTAACTTCATTTTTCTTTTCTTCTCTATAATTTATTTATTTATTTATTTTTTTTGATAAGGAAGTCACAAGAAAACCGAGCTTTGTTACTAAAATAAAGGGTTTAAAATGAAAAAGGGTTTTGGTGGGTAAAAAGGGTGTTTGTTTGGGGTTAAGAAATGAAAAGGTTTAGGCTCAAAGGGGCAACTAGGGGGATTTTGGGTAGGTGGTAAAAAAAAATAATGGTGTTGAAATAAAAAGGGTTAGCCCTAATGTCTCCATCATTTACTTACTTGGGTTTAAGTTGGTATGGACCGGGAATGTATTGTCATGGCAAGTTCTAGAGTCCTAAGAACCAAGCGGCTATTCGCACAAGAAACGAAAAATGAGTATTTAGTGTAAAGATGTGTATTTGTATGCTCAATAAAGGCTTAAAACTCACTTTTTGTGGGAATGGGTTTTTATGTGATCAAGTATATATAATCAAATTTTAACTAGATTTGTCATGCCATTTCATAATTTTCTTATGTTGGTTCTTTTTATCACGACGCTATCGGTTGTAAATTTGTAAAAATATAACATTTTTAGAACTTGTAATTCCCAAATTAAACCAAGACAAGTAAAAAATTTGAAAAGATTTGAATTTTTTTTTTGGGGTGTTTAGCGATTCCAATAGAGTTTTGTGTAAGGCTTGTAGTTAGGACTTGCAAAATTCAAGGTTTTAGCATCCCCCCCCCCCCCCCACACTTAAATTACACATTGTCCTCAATGTGTCCCAAAAATAAGTTTTTAGGTTGATTAAATGTGTAAAAAGTATGTTAAAAACAATTTTTTTATGTTACAGGGCATTTGGTCACGGGCACGTGGTGTCCGGGCGTGGCCCCGTGTTCAGGTTGCCAGTAACAGAAATCATTAAAAAGTAACAGAAGCCTGGGCATGGGGGCGTGTTCAGTGAACACGCCCCGTGTCCAGTTACTTGAACTGGGCGATTTTCTGCAGATGGTTCAGTACGGGGCCGTGTTGGCTGGACACGGCCCGCGCCGAACTTGCTGTAATGAAGAAAAATTTTGCGGGAGGCTCTGTTTTTGTGCATGGGGTGTTGGTTCAAATTTCCCTTGGTATCCTTCACCATCCCGAGTGTGTTTTACCCATTAAAACATCATCTAAACACCAAACAAATTATAAAACCATCATTCATTCGATAGAGAAAGTTACATAATATTCCTAATAAATTAAAATCCTAGATAAATAGGTCAGAAAACACAAGAAGTCTAAACCCGGAAAGAAGTTCTAGCCTATAGTTTATTCTAATAGCAAAATTTCCGAAAAGATAATTCTCTCGGTTGGATGCGGCTCGGAAAACTTCTTTCTCCGGATAGGGGTCCCTCATACGTCGGTGAGCCATTCTTCTAACTCCCTAGGGAGAAGAAAGGCGGGCTCATTGGCATCATCATTTTGAGGGGGTGTAACTTCCACCGGGACTTCTTGCAAATTGTCAAAAGGAGGTTCCGCGGGGATGTCATCCCACCCGGTGGGATTATTGACTCCAAGTGCTAGGTTCCAATCCTCTTGAGGGAGGATTGGTTCCATGGGAGGTGTCACAAGAATGTTCAACCTCTGGTGCAAGAGGTTGATTTCTTGGAAACTGTTTTCCAACCCCACCGTAAGATAATTTATACGGTCTATGAGGACCTCCTCTACCGATGTAATCTCATCAAGAGCTTCACGTAATGCCATCACGTAGCGTACGAGAGTTGCTTCGATTGAAGAACTTCGTTCTCTTCGACTGTTTCTGGAATGTGCTGACGAAGTTCCACTGTTTTGGCTTGACATTCTACGAAAATAAACTGAAAAGAGTTCATTTTAATGAAACAGTAACCTCGGACACGGCCCCATGTTCAATGAGCATGACCCCGTGTTCACTTGTCTGCATATTTTCGAAACAAGGAATCTTGGAGTTTCAAATTATTTTCAATTTGTTAAAGCATTTTTAAGCAGAAATAACTTAAAACAATGTTGTAGAACTTATTTTTAACAAGATTCCTTGAATAAAAACCTAACAAACATCACAATAAAGCTTGGAACCATGTTGATTTCAAGCTTTAATGGAGGTGTTTTGAGGTGAAAATGAAGAAGAAGGCAATAGACAAAAGTAGAAAAGACAAGATGGTTGTTGGGAACCTTCTTTAGAATATACCTAAGATGGTATGTGTGAAGATCCACAAAATCTCTGTCTTTTGGAGTGGTCCAAATGTGCAGGAATCTTGGCTGCATTTATAGAAAATGACAGCATGCTGCAAACGGCCCCGTGTCGGCTGAACACGGCCCCGTGTCGACTGAACACGGTCTCGTGTGCGGACAAGATCCTGACACATTTTGTCCATATTCTGACAAAAAGTCATACGAGAATCTTTTGGTGGACACGGGGGCGTGCTGACCTGGACACGGCCCCGTGTCTAGAGGCTGTTTATGAAGTTTCGTCTATTTCTAAGGAATTTATCCGGATCGGGTGGTTCCTTACTGGATGGAACAACCCCGAAGTGCCTGAGATACCTTAATTGTTCTAGATTTGGACGAGAACGCAAGAGGTTGTCGGTAAGGGTGATTCCTATGCTAAATGTAGGTGGATAAGTCCAACCCTTTCCCGGGCTCTCGTTAAAGAAGGTGTATGCCGAATCGCTCAGGTCTATGTATACATCGAACGAAGTCGATGGGGAGTCCTTCACGGCACAATTGACATAGGGACGACTATCTCTCAAGTCTTCGCCAGAGTTAGAGGTGATATCGGGAACAACGAAGTTGTTTTTATCCGAATGCGATCTCAACAATTCTTCTTGGGTATCTTCTTGAGATGAATTAATGATATCTATCTCAAGTTCTTTTACCCAATTAAGAATTAAATCTTCCATTTGAAATAATTCATCAAGAAGCATTTCTCCTAGAAGGGATGATTGAGAGCATTCGAGGGAGATATAAGGATTGTTTTTACTTTTACTTTCGCCCCTCTTAAGGCTACAGGAAAACAATTGGTCTATATAGTGGGGCTTGTAATTTAAAAAAATAACATCCTAAATCTTTATGATTGCCACCACATGTTGATTATCCTCTATCGGGATTCTGCAATGAGATGGTCTTCCCACTAGGCCAGATCAGTTTCCCCGTCACGCTATCTGATGGGAAACATTCAAGAACTACACACGTCAACTTCATGGTGATGCCAGTCAAATCAAGGCATGATGTTTTAATTGGGAGAGAAATCCAAGGAGAATTGAACATGGTAACCTCCACACCCCACTCAGCCATTGGATTCCCAACTGAGACGGGGGTGGTGATTATCTATGCAAAGAAAGAGGTGATGTCAGCAGAGGATGCACGCCCAGTCAAGGCAGCAAAAATTTCAACGACCGAACCAGAAAAATGGGTTTTGAACCGCAATTACCCAGAACAAACGGTGACGATAGGCCACCCAATCTCACCAAGTATCAGAACGCACCTCAAGCAACTACTGTTCAGGAACATGGATATATTCTCCTGGACTCCGGCCGACATGACCGGTGTCCCGCGCGACATCACTGAACATTGTTTGAACACTTATCCGTCCGTCGAGCCAAAGGTACAAAGGATGCGCAGCCTAGGAGCGGATAATACTAAAGCCATGAACGAGCAAGTTTGTGAACTGCTAAAGGAAGGTATACTAAGGGAGGTGCGCTATCAAAGTTGGGTTGCAAACCCTGTTATGGTTGAGAAGTCTACCGGAGGATGGCGAATGTTTGTTGATTACACGGATCTCAATAAGGCGTGCCCCAAAGATTGTTATTCACTGCCTAAGATCGACAAGAAAATAGACTCTCTGGCACCATACAAGTGGAAATGTTTTTTAGATTGTTACAAGGGGTATCATCAAGTCCAGATGGCGCTAGAAGATGAAGAAAAGACAGCTTTCCGTGCTGACATCGGAATCTTCTGTTACACAAAGATTCCATTCGGGCTCAGGAATGCTGGCGCAACCTACAAGCAACTGATGGATACAATATTTGCTGATGACATCGGAAAACATATCGAAGTGTACATTGACGATCTTGTGATTAAAAGTCCCGAGGAGGACCAGATGCTAAAAGACATAGAGAAGACGCTTAATTCTCTAAGGAGCATGAACATGAAGCTAAACCCAGCAAAATGTTCTTTTGGTATGGAGGAAGGCAAGTTTTTAGGCTTCGTGGTTACAAACAGCGGTTTCAAAGTTAACCCCAAAAAAGTTCAAGCCATCGAGCGGATGCCGTCACCACGCACGATTAAGGAAATGCAAAGATTGGTCGGCCGCCTAGCCGCGCTTAATCGATTCTTATCAAACCACGCTGCAAAATCTTACCCTTTTATCAGTACCTTGCGCAACTGCATGAAAAAGCAAGAGTTCAAATGGACGCCAGAAGCAGAAGTAGACTTCCAACAAATGAAGGAGTGTCTGATTAAGCTCCCTACATTAACCGCGCCATTTGAAAAAGAACCACTCATTCTGTACTTGTCTTCTTCGGACAAGGCAGTTGGGTCGGTATTGTTGGTGGAAAGAGACGGAGTTCAAACTCCAATTTACTATGTTAGTAGGGTGCTTACAGATCCAGAAACACGATACTCAACCATGGAAAAGTTAGTGCTCGCGCTGCTACACGCCTCCAGGAGGCTGCGCAGGTATTTCACTGGGCATGTAATCACTGTACTCACTAACTTCCATATCGGCACAATCTTGCAAAAACCAGAGACATTAGGTCGGTTAGCAAAATGGGCAATGGAACTGGGGGGCCACAAAATCCTGTACAGGCCGCGCCCAGCAATCAAGGGCCAAATGTTAGCGAATGTTAGGAAACTTTATTTGTAAGTATTGAAGAAAAACACAATCAACTGGATCTATGAAGAGATCACAGTCCTGAAGATCATGAACTAGAAAAAGAAGATCAGATGGGACAACCAGAATACATAGCATCTACTTCAAAGAATCACAAGTTGATCAAGAGCTGAATTGGATTATCAGAAGAGGTCATTTCTGATGGATCTGATGATATTTCTGATGAAATATCATCAGTATCTGACGATTCTAATCATCAAGGATTTTCTGATGATTTGTTCATCAGAATTTCTGATGAAGTGGTTTATCAGAATTTCTGATGAAATAACCCACTTGTCTGAAATTGGCTCTGTCCTGCCATACTTACCGAAGCAAGTTGACATTTAATGATATCATGATGAAAAAGGCAACTTGAACGTTGGAATCAATAAATATGTCAATTGGCTACTTTTTGCAGGAATTATTGTATGAATAAACTATTGTTTATTCATACACCAAGCCGTCTATAAATAGAAGGCTAAACCAGGAGAAGAAAAGTGAGTTTGAAGCTTAGCATTCACAAATACATCTAAACTCCATTGCTCTCCCCCCACAGAATTCAAGATTCGTTTGTATTAGATAATAATCTTACAATCACCTTGTAAACCATTTTGTTTCAAAGTGATATAAACTTGATAATTCTGTAGGTCTTGTTTCTTGAAAGTCTGATTTCCATTTCCGCACATCTTTTTCACATCTACTGAAATCACTTGCCATATTACGTGAAAAGAAGTTGTTTTGAGCCTGAACTAGGCCTAACAATTGGTATCAGAGCCGATTGAATAAACTATTTTCAAACGATCAATCGCTCATCTTCTTTTCTCTAAATATGGCCAGCTTTCAATCCTGGAATAATGCTTTTAACATTGGTTCTATGTCTAAACCTCCGACTCTGGTCAGAGAGGAATACCCCTAGTGGAAAATCAGGATGGTCAATTTCCTTAATGGTCATGACTGAGCTCTGTTTAAATCCATTGAAAGGGGTCCACATACACCAATGACTGATATACCTGCTATTCCAGCAACTGACCAATCACCAGCAATCCCTGCCTCCCGCACTCCCAAAAGTGAAATAAACTGGAGTGCGAAAGACAAGGACCTGGTGGCTGGGGATGAAAGGGCAAAGTCACTTTTAATTATGGCCATCCCCAATGACATATTTTCACAAGTTGATGCATGTGCATCAGCTAAGGAAATATGGGATCAGTTGGAAAATCTTTGTGAATGAGGAGAAAGGATGAGAAGAAACAAGAGAACAAATAATGTCTCATCTTATGAAAGGTTTAAAAGTTTGCCAAATGAAAGGTTAAATGATACATATCAAAGATTTACAAAACTTTTAAACGAGCTAAAGAAATTTGGTATAACAAAATTAAACGATGAAAGAAACATAAAATTTCTTGATGCCCTTCCTAGAGAATGGAGAAGTCTAACCATGACTTCATCATCAACCTTAGAACTAGGAAACATGAGTCTTCATGACTTATACAGCATCTTGATCCCCAGAGAGGAAGAAATATTTGAAGAAACCATTCAAAGAGGGGGATCTTTAGCTCTAATCTCAAACTCACAAAGATCAACAACAACAAATGATCCACAACCATCAAACAGTCAAAATCTTGAAACTTCTGATGCATCATCAGACTTTTCAGCTTTTGCTAAAGCAATAGCACTGCTCACCAAAACATTTGAGCAGAGGTTGAGGGGAAGTAACCAGAGATACCAGAGGAGTGACAAAGGAAGGATGGATGGAAGATCTAAAGAAGAGTTTAGATCTAAGGATAAAGGGAAGACTGAAGTTGTGTGTTACAAGTGCAAGCAAAGAGGTCATTATGCATCAGAATGCAAGACCAAAAAGCTGAAGGATGTTGCCTATTATGAGAAAAAGCTTGAAGAAGCAAAGAAGCAGCAACAAGTAAGCTTAATTGTTGGAACAGATACATGGTTATCTGATGATTCTTTTGATGATGAAGAAGAAGAATTGGCAAATTTTTGCCTCATGGCACTCTCTGAAGGACTACCAGAAACTTCAGAACAAAAGGTAAATTTAGACAATCTTGATCTTGAACACAAACTAAACAAGCTCATGTCAGATTTTCTAAATCTGCAAGAAAAACATCATTCAGATATTAGAAAATCTGATGAGTTGCAAAGGACTTTGAATAAAATCATTCTTGAAAACCAACATCTTATAGAGGACAGTTTAGATCAAAGAGAAAAAATTGAGTTTTATGAAAATGAAAGAAAAGATCTTTACAAGAAAATCAATGACAAAGAAATCAACGTAAGAGGTTTTCAACAGGCTAAAGAATTCATAAATTTTATTGAGTCCACACCAAAGAACAAAGGAGAGGGTTTAGGCTATACAAGTACTACAAGATTAAATAGAAATAAACCCACTATCTTTGTAAAAGCAACTCATCAGATTTCTGATAATTTAGTATCAGAATCTGAATCTGAATCTTGCAAATCAATCTGTTCTGAATATTCTTTTGACAAACCAAACTTCAAAACAAACAAGAGTGAATGCAGTCAAGAATCTGTAAAAACTCCAGAAGCAGTTCACTCATCTTTTCAAAATTATCCAATCATTCCATCACAAGAGGAACTATCAGAAAATTCTGATAACTCTTGTATGTGTGTTGACATACTGAAGCTTGTCCAACACCATCTTCAAAGGAAAAATGTAAAATCTGTTAAAGGCTCAGCATATAACAGAGTTTCTAATGCAAAACCAAGAAGAAATAAAAATAAAATGTTTCAAATTTCATCAGAAACAGTACCCAAGCATGCCTGGGTACCAAAAACCCTCTAATCATTTCATTTCAGGACCATCATGTGCAGCAGATCTGGTACTGCGATTCAGGAAGCTCCAAGCACATGAATGGGGACAGGAGCTTACTCAGCAACTTTGTTTCAAAGCTGGGTAGATTGGTAAACTTTGGAAATGGTGTGAAAGGAAGGATCATGGGATATGGATGCATTAAAGGTATGGATGTCTAACCATAAAAGAGAGTAGTCCTTGTTAAAAGGCTTATCACATAATTTGCTTTGTTATGGTTAGTTCAATGGTAAAAACTACTCAAGTAATTTTATCACCTGTAAAAATGCTTGATAATTTGCTTTAGTGAATAATCAAATTCGTATGTCTGATAAATCACCAGAAAATCTGTCAAATTCTGACAACTTCATCAGAATTTCTGATAAGTCATCAGAATTCTGGTGAACCATAGGTAAAAATGCTGATAATCAGAAATATCATAGTTCATTAAAACAAAGTACTGCATGACAGCATCCACATTCATATTTCTTGTTTAATTTTTTTTTGTTTTGTGTGTTTGAATTTTTTATAATTTTCCCCATGTTAGTGCTGATAACGTCATTTAAACAGAAAATTTCTGGGAACTCGTTAAAATAGATATTTCTCTCTCCTTCATTTATTACACCCCATCATGTTTAAGAAGGTTGAAGTGACATATTGGTAGGCTACAATGATACATTACAAGAAATTAGCCACCTAGATAAATCAATGCATATGTAGTGGAGAAGGAACATATCTTTGTTATTTTTTTTGTTCTCTGATAATCATTAAAATAACAAAGATTGCGGTGAGGAAAATCCACAAGTTGGTAGCTTCCATTTATAGCAAATATTAAATTTACTATAAATATTCACCACTTTGAGTTAAAATCTGTCATCTTCACTTCTCTTCTTCATCACATATTCACACACACTCACAAAATGAACTCCATCAAAGATGAATGTTTTCCACTTGTTCTTTATCCATATCATAACCTAAGATTCAGGACAAATCTGGAAGGTCCTCAGTGGGAAGGGTGGCAAGTTGTATTCAAGATGCTCATGAATAGCAACTTGAGCTATGCCCTCACTGCTCACATAAGTGTTCATCCAGAGATTCTTCAAATCTTCTGGAAAAATGCAACACTATCTGAGTATCAAAACAGGGAGCAGATGACCATCAAGAGTGAGGTGCTAAATCAGCAAATTCTGTTAAATGAAGCCACCATCAGGACTGCTCTTCAACTAAATGATGATAATGACATTCTGATGTTCACAAGGAATCAGAAGGAAAATGTCTTGAGGGAAATGGATTATCACACACCAAACCAACAACGGGCAATCAACAAAAATGGCTTTAAAAAGCCATGGCAATATCTGGTCACCCAGATGGGTGCATGTTTTTCAAAGAAGGTCATCAATCTTCATCAAATATCTCTGAAATTGATGGAGCCTATACTAGCACTGGTACTTAAGGTACCTTACAACTTCTCTCATTATCTGATGAGTGATTTTGTAAGTAACATGTGGGTTGCCAAGCCATTCTTGATGTATCCTCGTTTTCTAACAAAGATAATTACGAGTCAGCTAGACTTTGCAGGCATTCCTGCAAGTTATCCAAGGGCTGACATGAGACTTCAAGAAAACATGGGTCTCAGCGTGCTTGTACCCACTAACAACAACTCTGGGATGATAACTGATCTATTGTTACTTTTGGAAAGGGAACATGGTGAAGGAGTAGATATTGATTAGGTTTTATTTGTTTTGCTTGTACAAAGTTTTTTTTGTATGTTAATATTTTTGCTTACTAGTCTTCTGGTTTGTCGTTTTGGAAAATAGGTAAAGATAAAATGATCATCAGAAATCAAACTCAAAATTTCCTGATAAAATGGGACAAAATCTGGTTATTCAAAATTTTCTGATAAAACTTCAATGATAACAAAATGTTTTTAGAAAATATCATAAAAGTCAAAGAAACTTGGATGCTACCAGAAAAACAAATGTAAATCTTCTGATCTTTCCTTATTCCCTCTCATCTAAAAAAAAGGCACTCATAAGTTTAGGGGGAAATCTTAGAAATTCTGATAAAAAGACTGATTATTTCTGTTAACTACATCTCAAAAGGTCAACAGAAGTCAAAACAAAAGAATACATATGGTCAACAGAATTTCTGATGATCTTATCAGAATGGGACTTTCTGACTTATGAAGAAAAGAGGGTACATATGAAGGAAGATAATTGGACCTTTTATCAAGTGGGGTCCACAAAGAAGAAAAGGTGTCATAGAACCGATAGTTTTCTCCAATAAAAAATCAGTGCAACACTTTCAAGAAATGACTGAAGAAACTACAAATTGAAGAGTCAAGTTGAAAGGGCATAACCACGATTTATACTCCTTCAACTCCTTCTACTTCATACACCTACAATACTCTCAATTTTCTCATATCCTAAAAACCCATGTTTTTTCCCACAAATCAAAAATCCCTAAATTTCAAACCCTAACTCACAGAGACCAAAAATGGCAGAAGTTAACCTCAATATTGCAATTATTCAACATGAAGTACCTTTTGTCGAGGAAGCAGAATTTCTACCAATGAAGGAAAACAATCTGCTGATGAATACAGAGTATGATAAAAGATGTCAACTCCTGGTAGAATATCTTACAAAATGCCCAATCTCAGGAGCACTGACAAAAGAAAGAGAAATACCAGAAAGGATGTTACAACAATTTGTTTACACTTTTAAAGAAGTTGAAGAAAATCGGGTGTCTGCTCATGTATGGGGAAGTGTCTATGTAACATTAACTCCAGCAAGAGTAAGAGAATGGCTTGGATTGCCTATTCTTGGCAGTTACACTGAAGCCCCAAGCAAAGAAGATTTATTAGACTTCGTCATTCGGCTTGGATACAAGAAAAGAGATGTCAACAAAATTGGAGCAATAAGAAGAAGTGAATTGCCAGCCATCTGGCAAGTGATGATGGAAGTGTTAAACAAATGTCTCACCTCAAAGAAAGGAGGAACTGATCAAATCAATCAAGCTATTCTGACGATCATGTTTGGACTCATAAATGGGTTCAAGATTGATTATGGGCCAGAAATCTTTAACCTTCTCAAAAGATCAATCATCACCAGAAATGGAAGAATAACATCTCATCTGCCATATCCAAGGTTAATCTCAATTTTCATTTCTGAAGGATTTATTGAAAGAAACATGGAGATTCCAATCTTAGAAGACATCTGGAGATCAAAAACAATGAAGGCCTGGAGTTCAAATCATGGATGGGAATCAGACAAAGATATCCATGTGTTACCAGAAAGCATGTTATGCTTCATTGCACCAGACTCACAATACAGAATACAACATGAAAAACTTCTGACAAAATCAACCTCTCCCACAGAAGAACCAAGCAGAGAAATTGTGAACTGTTCTTCATCAACAGAAAAAGGAGACAATGAGAAGTCCTCACCATCAGAAAATGAGGGTGTAGAAGAAAGAAGAATTCTGTAAAAAGCTAACTTGGAGATAGCTAAATCACCAGAAAACGAAGAAAAGCATGCTGAAAGTCAACAGATTCATGAAGCAGGAATTCATCATGAATTTGAAATCCAACAAACACATGATGCAGGATCATACATTGCTGGAGAAACACACGATGTTGAAATTGAAGCCATTAAAGTCATTTATGATGATGAATCTTACATTGCTGGTACATCCCTTTTAAACACTGTTCTAGTATAAACACACAGAGAAGAAACAAAATAAGAAAGTTCTGTTAATGTTTCTTACAAAATAGAATACAGAACAACGAATGTTGATCAAGAGGTTACTAGTTCCATAAATCTCAACTCTGAATCAGAAAATGAGGAAGAGGATGAGATCCCAACAGATGGAGATCAGGAAACTGATCAAGGAAATCTGGCTAAAGGTAATTTGTTTACCTCAAAAACTTATGGAGGATCATATATTGATATGATTCAAGGACATAAGGAAACCCAGAATGAGAATGAGTTTTTCATCACTGGTGGAGATAATTCTGGTAAATTTAAAGTTGCACCAAGTGTGTTGGCCAAGAATGACCCTATCATCTCTAAAACAACAGCAAATGTGTTTGCAGCTGGAATGTTAGAAGGAACATCTGTTGTTCCAATTATCCCTGAGAAACCCATGAACCAAGAAAATATAGAAGCAATACTGGAAAATGTTTACAAAGTCTGCAAAAGAAATCCAGTAGAAGAAAAACTTGATATGTTGCTGTCAGAAATACAAGGTCAAAAGGCTGATATGAAGACTTTGTCAGAATCAGTGAAGGAAATGAAGAAACAAACTGAAGAAAACACTGAAGCACTAAAGTCTCTTCAAAAGATGAAAGAAAAGGCACCAGAATCCAACATCTCTGCATCAGAAATCCAAACGATTCTCACAGAAATAGAAAAAATCAAAGCACAAGTTGCAAAAGTGATTGAATCAAGGCAGTCAAGTAGTACAAACAGAGTTTTGGAAGAAGTTACCATACTAAGGGCAAGTAATAATAGTATCATAGATGCCCTTGAGAAGCTGTCAAAAGAATGGGCTGAAATTCAAACAAAAGCTCAAACAGAATTCACAAATATTCAGAAAAACATACACAGCAACTCAAAACAGGTAAAAGAAGTGCAACAACTGGTAGAGAAGATGCAATTCAATATTGCAAAACTAGCCAAAGTGAATCAACAAGAACTCATGAAAGAAATTCCTGCTGAAAGCTCACATCTAGAAGCTCCAAAGTCAACTCCTCAACAATCATCAATCTCACTAATCACAAAAGCTGGAACCACAGTGATGGGTCCTCCTCCGAATGTTCCAAAAGACGAAATACTGAAAAGGTTAGAACTGCAAAACCTCAAGTTATTACAAATTTGAAATTGCTAGCATCTATCCCAAATCCAACAATATCTGATGACTCAGCAATAATTAAGTATATGAATAAATAAATAATGAATGAATGGGAACAAGAAGGAGAGCCAGCAACAAAATCAAAGACTGTTAAGAGAAAGATCTCTGAAACCAAGTCTATCATGGTTAAAGAGATTGCACAAGATGTAATGATATTTCCTGAGACCAATCTGGTGAGTTACTATCTAACAAAAGAAGATAAAGCACCAAGATCACTATCTCCTACCAGACTGGACTTAAGAGAAGAAAGAATAAAAAGAGGGCCAATCAGCATTCATAAACAAAATTGGAATCCAGTAAAAAGAATTCTAAACGTGAGTGAAGTAAAGAGTGCAATTGATGATATTGGAGGAACTCATGTGCAAAACAGATACACACTTCAGAGGGAGAATGGAGAAGAATAGAAGGTGACTGATGAAGAAATAGCTGACCAGTTGCATCCTTTAGACATTCTGTTTATGAAGGATCATTATGAAAAGGAAAGAAAAATAATCAAGAAGTCAGAAGAGCATTAAATGGCATATCAAAGGCTGGAATACTGCTGTTTGAAAGAATAGCTTTTTCAGACTTTGATCTATGCATAAATTTTGAGCATGTACACAACAAAAAGGTATATATCAGATCACCAAAGACAAAAGTTCCTACAGACATAGTAGAAGATGCAAGATCTGGAGACATCACCATGCTGACAAACGCAAATAAAGAACAAGATTATGGTGTAATCTTCAGAGATCAGGATGATAACAAAACTATTGTTGGACCGTGTCGTGACCCTAAACGATCAGTCAAGGCAGTTCATCTTCACGTGTAAAGGCGGAATCAATGCACGCAAAGTAACAACAGCTTATCCTTTCAATTTCTTCTCTTTATTAGCTTTCTGAAATGATTTTGACAGAGTTTCGCTACCAAGCTAATGACCTAATTCCGCTCCAATGGTTACCACAAATGAACACATGGAGGGTATTTATACTATGTCTGATTTCGCTTCAATGTCAAGTTCATTAAAGCGAAATCACATGTAATCTGATTTCGCTTATATGGCATGTACATTGAAGCGAAATCACCATGTGTCCCTTAAAGCGAAATCACCTATAAACATGTACATTAAAGCGAAATTAACAATAAAAACCCTAATCTTGACTTTCTTGACTTTCTTGATTTAAGACTTGATGAAGATGCAGTCAACAGACATTCTTGTGCATCAACAGACTCCCCCTTGGATGTTGACGTAATCTTCAGCTCCTGAGTCTTCAGTCTTAGTCTTTTCTCTAACTCTCTGTCTTATCATCATAAGCACTCTATCTTCACAGGTTTCAGGATCTTGTCCTCCTGACTCTAACTTCTTTCTTCCCTTTGAATGTTGATCCAGACTTCCCCTTTCACAGACTCCCCCTCTCGATATGCTAGAATCTGAGATATCTGGTTCAAGCTTTGACATTTAGCTTCCATTGAGAATTATGAAGTTCAAACCTGTTAACCTGCACATCCTCTACCTCAACATAAGTTTTACAAATTTATAACAATTGAATTTAGCAAACTTACTGATAGACATCACTAACACAATCAATCATACTAGTTACATCAAGTTCAAATGAATGACCTTGATAAACTAACCACGCAGACTTTCAAAACATTTGTATATGACATTCAAACTTATCAATATATTCTCCCAACCCAATTCATCATGTTTAGCACTTGGAATTTTGAATATCAGCTCTTCAACATCTGTTGTCGAAAATCTTTTTGAATTTTGATTTTAAAGAAATGCAGTAAACGTGTACAAATAATATTTTTGTGAGTTTGTGTAAGAGGATCATATCAGTTTATGAAACAAATCACTAGCACCGTTAAGCTTTAAACATGTTAAGTTTTAAACGATTCACTTAGATTGTCAGTATACTGATCCACTTAAATTTTCACACAAAGTTCAACTGCTTCGAGATACGAGTTTAATGTCTTAGATACTTAAACTTATTCACGTGTCCCACCTCAGAATATACTCCCGTATCCAGATCCCAATATTCAGTCTTACAGGCAATTATAACACAAATGATATCTGTAAGGGGTTAATAATTTATGAAGAATCATGAGAGCTCAGGTCAGAACTACCGTTCAGCAGAGAGATCATGACTCAACTTGTGGGTGTGTCCCCTTTAGAGGATCTTTTTTACAACAGAATTGCTAAGCAATTTTATTGTCTTATCATTGATGCTGAGGGTGATGCTGTGTTTCAAGCATTTGCAGAAAGTATTATTCGAGGACTAGGTCAGAACCACCGTTCAGCAGAAGTCCCGGAATAATACCCCAGATATCACTGAGTATAAAAACCTAGTATATCAGAATACGAGACCTTTCAAACAAGATTTCGGGGGTTACCCATATATCCGAGAGATGTTACCCACGATATAAGCAAGTTTGAAATTTAGGTTTATATCTCGTCACAATTTATTAAATGTGCAAAAACCTACTGACACATCATCAGTGAGACCGTTTATCACATTTGACATTTCATATCTTTAGCATGCTGTGATCGTCTACTGATGTACTATCATTTCCTCTTTTTTCACAACAAAACTCATTTTAGCTTTTCCAATGTTTTTAGCATTTTCAAATTTTCTAATTTTTTTTTTAAAATTTTTCTCCCCCTAAAATAAAAATATGTTTCAATTTTGATTTTCTGGGAAAATTTGAAAAACAAACTATACAAGAAAAATGACAAACTGATATCAAATCGCTTCAATTAGCCATCCACTTGGCATAAACAATCAGAACTCCCCCTGACAACAAACTATTTTCCCATTTAGATTTCAAAACACTTAAGTTTGTTTTAATCAAAATGGTTTTTCCGGAAAATTAGTTTTGTGTGTCATTTCACAAACTCGGGGTTTCATCACATTGTTCTTCTTTAACCATTTTGAAAGATTTAACAATTAAGACCCTTTGTCAACAACAAACACTAGTAGAAAATCAAGTACAACTTAATGTCCCTGATTTACCACTTGTAAATCGAAATATCACAGTTACCATCCTGTGAATTTCTCAAGAATGATGCCGATACCTGCTTCACACTTACCAACCTGGAAGCTCCGGCAAGTCAGGTTTTTAACCAACAGATTTTGACACCCAAGCCTGACCAGCCTTAGGTGTGTTTTGAGCTTTTCTCTTTTCTTCATAAAATTCTTTCACTCCTTTTTCCTTACCATCAACCATCTTGCTAAAAATATGTTTAACATTTCTATTAAACATTTTTCCAGCATCAACACCTTTTGATTTTAGGTTTGCGGCTAGTAATGGTGGAAAATTCTCATCATTCATTAAAGGAACTGTCTCTTCCTTTTTTACCTCAACTTGTGGCTCCTCTGATTTTGTGGAATCAAATTCATTGCCGACAACCTTCTTTTTCTCCTTTTTCTCTTTTGTCCTCAGATTTGCATCTGAAGAATTCAATTTACTTGGCTTTGCAGTCGAGTGACTTGATTCATCAGAACTTTTATTCAATCTGTCCGGTGAACCCGAAGACAAAATTTTCTCGAGATACTCTCTTGCCTTCTTCCTTTTCTTTCGCAGTCTGTCTTTCTGCCCCTGTGAAAGTTTAACTTTCTTTTCTTGAATTGTCTGATCTTGAACTTTAGGATTTAGAACCTTCTGTTCATGGGGCTTGACGTTGACTGGTTTCTTTGCCATTCTTTGAGATTCAACCCTCGATCTTTCCATCGATTTCCTTAGGCAATCTCTGGCAATATGTCCTTTGATTTGACAATTATAGCATCTTTTTGTCTCATAACTCCAATTCTGGCAGTTAACAGCAATGTGTCCTCTCACACCACAAGTGTAGCACACTCTGTTATCGTACCATTCACCACTTTCACACCATATGCTTAGATCATAACATTGTCTGGCTTTGTGGTAATCATCACTCTTCTTGAAAACTGGTTTTGGCATTTGAGCTCTGTGGTCAAACCTGCACCACTTATTACCAACATTTTGTGAGTTTTCATTTTTATTTTTTTGTGATTTTTGATAATGATTGGATGACTTATCTGATGAGCTTTTATTTTCAATTTTAGAATTTTTCAAATTTTTATCTTTTTGTTTCTGTTCTACACTCTTCTTAACAGGTTTTTGTTTAGAACATTCACCTGTTTCAGTAGATTGCAAAACAGTATTTTTAAATTTTTCTTGTAAATCTAAAAATATTTTTCTTTTCTTTTCTTTTTCATCATCAGATATTTCATCACAATCTTCAATTTTGACTTCGACTTTGTCAAAATTTGTGACATTGTCACTTATTGGAACAGAATTGATCGGTTTTGGACACTCATATGGTGCCGAAGTCACAAAACCTTTCAATTTATTCTCAAGCTCGTTAATTTTATTTCGAGCAATTTCAGCTTCTTTTTCAAGCCGAATGATTTTCTGAAGATGAGAATTTATTTCAATCTGTTTTTCAAGATTATTGTTAAAAATGGCAGATTTTTCATCTTCTAAAATCTTCATTTGACTTTGAAAATCTTTTTCAAAGTTTAATTTTTCATTTTCAAATTCTTTTTCTTTCAAAATCTTGTTATCCAATGTCAAACTGTCCATATCACTCAACAGTTTGATATTTTCAGACTTCAGTTTTTCACAATTCAAACGCAACTCCAAAATCTGTTCATCATCAGCTTTCTTCTCATCTTTCAACGCTTTGTTTTCCAATGTCAAATTCTTCATATCTTTCTAGAGATTGACATTTTCTGATTCGAATTTTTTACATTTTGAACATTTTCCATTCATCTCTCCATTATCAACTTCTTTCTTTGTTTCCATCTTGTATGTTCCTGCACAGAAAATTTTAACAAAATCAAGAGGATTCATATTTTCATCAATATAGCAACCCCTCTTAATATCGTATCTCATAACATTTTTTGCTGCAAGACACACAGTGATTCGTTTTCTCATTTCAATGATCACATCCAAATCTATCTTTTCTGATTCTCCTTTTATTTCATCCAATAACTCCCTTTTTCTTGAATCTTTATGACTCCTATGATTTGTTATTGTATTTATGAAACTTCCTAAATCAAAGCGTGATAAACTAGAATCCCGTTTCAGTTCATTCACGAATTTATCCCATTCCAAAGGTAAAGCATTAACAAATCTTGAAATTTTTTCATCCTTTGAAAAATATATCCCATGTCTTTCTAACTTGTAAACTAACTCATCAAACCGTTTTACCAACTTCTCCACTGATTCATTCTTCATACACAACAAATTTTCGAATCTTTTAACATAAACATCCTTATCACCTAATCTCCCACACCAAGATTCACAAAGCCAATCATTTAAATTTTCAAGATTTTTGTTTTCCTTTTCGTCAAACATTTTGATTTCTTGGTATTTGTGCGTTGTAAAACACCTCGAATTACCTGCAAACAAACAAACAATCAGCAAACACTTAGACAAATTTTCGAAATTTTTGACAAACAATGACACTGAAGCAAAATCAGTCAGATTGACTGATAAGAGAAATCAACAACAATGTCCTCTCGAGTGAAATCACAATTGTTCACTCGAGCGAAATCACAAGTGTTCCTTGGAGCGAAATTAGACTTTGTCCATTGAAGCGAAATTAGCTTTTGTCTATTGAAGCGAAATCAACTTTTGTCCGTTGGAGCGAAATTAGATTTTGTCCTTATGAGCGAAATTAACTTGTTCGTTGGGGCGAAATTAACATGTTCGTTGGGGCGAAATCAACTTGTTCGTTTAAGCGAAATTAACAGTTAATGTTCTTTAAAGCGAAATCAAGTGTTGTCCGTTAAAGCGGAATCACCTTTTAACCATTTTTGACCAAGTTTTAATCCGTATTTTAATCTGATACTTTCCAGGATTTGTTATTACTGTATTTTACACGTTATATTCAAAAATCAGACCATTTCGACCGTAGGAACCAGTTCAATTCGAAAAAGTATCAAAGAAAGTGAGTAGAAATGAGAGATTTTTGTAGATTCAGCTGTAGTAGTATGAACTCCTCGTCCTGAAGCTCTGATACCACTTGTTGGACCGTGTCGTGACCCTAAACGATCAGTCAAGGCAGTTCATCTTCACGTGTAAAGGCGGAATCAATGCACGCAAAGTAACAACAGCTTATCCTTTCAATTTCTTCTCTTTATTAGCTTTCTGAAATGATTTTGACAGAGTTTCGCTACCAAGCTAATGACCTAATTCCGCTCCAATGGTTACCACAAATGAACACATGGAGGGTATTTATACTATGTCTGATTTCGCTTCAATGTCAAGTCCATTAAAGCGAAATCACATGTAATCTGATTTCGCTTATATGGCATGTACATTGAAGCGAAATCACCATGTGTCCCTTAAAGCAAAATCACCTATAAACATGTACATTAAAGCGAAATTAACAATAAAAACCCTAATCTTGACTTTCTTGACTTTCTTGATTTAAGACTTGATGAAGATGCAGTCAACAGACATTCTTGTGCATCAACAGCTATGTTCAGAGGTGTTGACATCTGCAAGTACTCAAATCAAACTCTGAGGTATATCTTGAAAACCATGAACAAAAGACAAGAACATCTTCAGAAGATAGAAAAGAACATGGAGGGAAGCAGAAAAGAAATTGAGCAGATGATTGAAGAATGGATTCAAGCAAGAGAATGGTATAAAGACATGTATGTATGTCAGCTGCAACAAATAAATCTCCTACAAAAAGAAGCTAAAGACAGGAGATACGCATAAGAGAGTGAAACTTAACTGAAAGAACTATTTATTTAACTTCTCATCTTTTATGTAATTTGTTTTAAGTTCAGTAACTGGTTTATATTTTCAAGTATTATATTTCCACTGTCTGGAAATTTTTCTGTTTATGAGGTAGTTCATTTTCTTACAATACTTAGGGGGAAACTATTATGAAACTTTATTTGTAAGTATTGAAGAAAAACACAATCAACTGGATCTATGAAGAGATCACAGTCCTGAAGATCACGAACTAGAAAAAGAAGATCAGATGGGACAACCGGAATACATAGCATCTACTTCAAAGAATCACAAGTTGATCAAGAGCTGAATTGGATTATCAGAAGAGGTCATTTCTGATGGATCTGATGATATTTCTGATAATATCATCAGTATCTGACGATTCTGATCATCAAGGATTTTCTGATGATTTGTTCATCAGAATTTCTGATGAAGTGGTTTATCATAATTTCTAATGAAATAACCCACTTGTCTGAAATTGGCGCTGTCCTGCCACACTTACCGAATCAAGTTGACATTTAATGATATCATGATGAAAAAGGCAACTTGAACGTTGGAACAATAAATATGTCAATTGGCTACTTTTTGCAGGAATTATTGTATGAATAAACTATTGTTTGTTTATTCATACACCAAGCCGTCTATAAATAGAAGGCTAAACCAGGAGAAGAAAAGTGAGTTTGAAGCTTAGCATTCACAAATACATCTAAACTCCATTGCTCTCTCCCCCACATAATTCAAGATTCGTTTGTATTAGATAATAATCTTACAATCACCTTGTAAACCATTTTGTTTCAAAGTGATATAAACTTGATAATTTTGTAGGTCTTGTTTCTTGAAAGTCTGATTTCCATTTCCGCACATCTTTTTCACATCTACTGAAATCACTTGCCATATTACGTGAAAAGAAGTTGTTTTGAGCCTGAACGGGGCCTAACAGCGGACTTCATCACTGAAGTCCCAGAAGACAAGATCAAAGATTCTGAAGTTTTTGATATTCCCATCAAAGACACGTCAGATGAGTTATGGTTGCTGTATACTGACGGAGCTTCAAATGAAGACGACGCAGGAGCTGGATTGCACCTTGTTAGCCTAGAAAAGCATGAGTTCACATATGCCATCAAGTTGGATTTCAAAAATACCAACAACGAGGCAAAATATGAAGCATCTTTGGTAGGCTTGCGCCTAGCCATCAAGATAGGAGCTCAAAACTTACAAGCGCATGTCGACTTTCTCTCCTGATCGCAAGTCAAATTAATGGATTGTATGATGCAAAGGGCGAGGTTATGGCCTTGTATTTAGAACAGGCGAAAAAGTTGCTTCAACAGTTTAAATCATACAAGGTCGTTCATATCAATCGATCAGAGAACATGCCAGCAGACGCGCTTAGCAAGCTTGCTTCAACAGCCTTCCAACATCTCGCCAAAGATGTAAGAATCAAAGTCTTAAAAAAACCCATCTGTTTTGTTGCGCCAAGTTAATGTAATTGAGATAGGGCCACCATCGTGGATGACCCCTATCATTCAATATCTTCAAGAAGGAATTCTCCCTGAAAACAAAGCTGAGGCTAGGAAGATACAGAAGAAAGCGTTGTTCTACGAGATGAATGGTGGAATTTTATATAGAAGATCCTTCTTAGGGCCACTACTGCACTGTGTGGACCCCCAAGATGCAACTTACCTGATCAGGGAGATTCACGAAGGCAACTGCGGCATTCATGCAGGCCCGCGCATGGTCGTAGCGAAGATAATGAACGCTGGTTACTATTGGCCAGGGATGCACGTTGACGCTCTGAAGGAGCTGTGCAAATGCGACTCCTGTCAAAGGCACGCCCCAAAAACCCTGCGCCCGAAGAATGATATTATCCCTGTGTCCACTTCCTGTCCTTTCCTGCAGTGGGGAATTGATATGGTGGGACCTTTCCCTGAAGCCCCTGGAGCAGTGAAGTTCATAATTATTGCCGTTGATTATTTCACTAAATGGGTGGAGGCCAAAGCCCTCGCTACAACTACTGCAATGATGGTGCGCAAATTCATATGGGAACACATCATTTGCAGATTCGGTCTCCCATTCAAGATTGTAACCGATAATGGCACTAATTTTGCTTCTAACGATCTTCAAGAAGGGATGAAAGAGATGAAAATCGAACACACTTTCTCTTCCATTGCGCACCCTCAGGGAAACGGTCAAGTAAAAAGTTTGAATAAAAGTCTCTTCGAAGGGATAAAGGCCCGCCTGGGCACCAAGAGAAGAGGCAGGGTAGATGAGCTCCCTAGCATCCTGTGGGCTCATCGAACCATGCCAAAAACAAGCACTGGCAAAACCCTTTTTAGCCTGGTCTACGGCTCAGAGGTGGTTATCCCAGCTAAGATAGGCCTCCCCTCGCCGTGCTTATCAGCAATCAGCAAGATTGATAATGAGGCGGAGCGCCGTCTAGACTTGGACCTGCTCGAAGAGAGGTTCGAAATAGCGCGAATCAAAGAGGCCAAGTATAAAACGCAGTTGGAGAGGTACTACAATGCAAGAGTTCGCATTTGTACCTACAATCCATGGGAATACTTTTTCAGAGATAATGAAGCTTCCAATGCTGAATGCCCCGGTAAACTAGCACCTAAGTGGGAAGGCCCATACTTAATACATGAGGTGCTAGGAAAAGGGGCATACAAGCTGCGCACCCTGGATGGACACATCATCCCGCGCACGTGGAACGCGCAACAACTGCGCAAATGCTACATGTGAACATCTTGGCCATGCGCCTTTTCACTTAGTTATGTTGGCCATGCGCCTTTTATCTACTTATGATTGGCCACGCCCCTTTTAAATTACCTATGTTGGATATATGCCTTTTTTTCTATTTCAATAATGTACGCTGCCAAGCTATTGAATGAAAGCAATGACTTATGCCTTATGTTTTTACCATCATGACTTCTACCTTACAAATGCATGTTAAAACTTTTGATTAGCACGAAAAACACTTCAGTAAATTACGAGCTCTTGAGTTAAGCCTCCAAGGTTCTCCGCGATCATAGCGCGAGACCGGGCAGTAACACTCATACACGAGCCACACTTACATTTATTCGAGCTAACTTAACCAAAGTTTCTAATAACAATGCAATAATTGTAACTCAACAAATAGAATGCAAACACAACGTCAAATTCCAAAAAGCGCGTCAGCGCAATGATTACATAAAAAGTCAAAGACAAATTACAAGGCACAGCCTACAAACACTATCTATTCATAACCATCACCATTTCCATCGCCATCGCCATCGCCATCTCCGCCGGCTGCTTCTTCCTCATCCGACAAATCCACAGTTTCTGGAGGGTCGAGGATAGCCTTTAGTCGCGCACACACCAGTCGTCGTGCTTTAACGCCTCGGTGACCAAATCCATAACTAGCAGCGATAGATGGTCATACACTTCTTCAGCGTGAGCTAGCACAGCATCAGCCTGATCTGTCACGGAGCAATGACTGATATCAAACTCCTAACCAAAGGCTTCTTCCACGTGATGAGCACATTCCAAATAACCCCCGCGATGCCCAACAACACGTGAGGCATCTATAAGCGCGGCAATAGCCGTATCCATCTCAGAAGCATTCAGGATAGAGATAGCAATCTACAAAAGAGACAACCGATAAGAACAAAGCTACAACAAATAAAACTTAAGGTAAAAGAGAAACTCACCACCGCCATTCCCCTAGTGTGCATCCATTCGGAATCGGAGACTAGCGTATCCACGATTGCTTGAGCTTCAGCATAATTGTTCTGAGCTATGTTAAGGGCGGAGGTGCTAATATCTCGCGCCTCGTCGGCCCTCTGTTTGGCCTCCTCAGCGGTAGCAGCCTTCACTCTTTCAGCCTCGAGATCAAGCTCCAATGATTCATTCTTGTCAATAGCCTCATGCAATCGACGCTTGAGCTCCGCAATCTCCGCATCTTTGGCATGTAAGTCCTTATCTTTGCTGGCCACCTACGCCTTCAATTCAGCTTGTGAAGAATGAATACAAGGACTTGAGAAATACTTTGACAGTACAAAACACATAATGAGAAAAGGGTTAAGTCCGTTTAACCCCAACATGCTCCTTGTCCGCTTCAACGTCCTCAACCTTCTTTTTTAATGTGGCAATTTGAGCTTCAAGGTCAGTAATCTTGGAGCGAGCAGCATACATACGCTAATTATCCTTCTTGCACAACTCTTTCCATTCAGCCCGCTCTTTCGACAAGAGCTCCTCAGCGGCACGTAGCTTGCTCCTTAAGCCCTTGCGACCCCATTCCTCGGATTTTTTCTCTGCTTCAAATGCGGCTTTCTCCTTAGCAAACGCGCTCTTCATCTTCTCAAAATCCTTAACCTGCCTCAACAAACAATCACGATATTTTTCCATATCACCTCGCTCTCTAACCATTGTACGCCACTCGCGCACAATTTGGTGGTTAGCAGCGCGGGTGTTGGTCTCGCAGACAATATAAGCGTGATACAACCCATCATGGGATCGCGCTCTCTACCGGTTAACTTCTCCAGGAGGGAAAGAATTCAAGAACCAATCACGGCAAGGAGCAAACTCTAGGAACGTATCCTTCTGCTTTAAACCCCATGGAGCTTGGTGGGGAGCATCACCGCGAGCCTCCTCGGTATAAGTCTTGTAATGAATATCTCCTAAGGTATCCTTAGGACCAATGGGAGCTTGTGGCGTCGATCCTCCAGCACCACCAGCCGCACCTGCACGCACATTACCACCAGCACTCGCATCACCTACAACAGTGGTAGTCTCCTTATGCGCAGTAGCAGCCGATCCCCCAACAGCAGAAGTCTTTTGCATAGTTTGGGTGGGGGCATCAGGCAGCGCAGGCTCTGTTGCTTTAACAACCTCGGGTCCTTTGCCCTGAGTAGCTCTTTTCTCCTTTTCCTGAAAGGGCTGGTCTAGCCCTGTGATACGCATGACCTCCAGGTCCCGTGCCGTATCATGCTGGGTGGCAACGACAGCATCAGTAGCTTCTTTATCCTTCTCTCTTTCTTTATCCTCTTTTTCTTTCTACTCTTTTTCTCTCTCCTTCTCTTTGTCTTTCTCAGCCTCCAACTCAGCAGACTTAAGAGGCTTGATTATAAACTTGGTTTTCTTCTGCGCTGGCTCCTTTGGTTCTTTTGGATCCTTAAACTCAACTCCCTTAGTCTTCTCAAGGGTCTTCTTCTAGGCCTCTGCAGAAACTAAGTGTTAAAAAGAAATTTTACTAAAAGAGTATGAAGGGCGTCAGAACACTAACCTGGAGATAACTTGTAAAGGAAGCGCAAGCTGCTCTGTTTTGCTATTACTGGGGCTCCCCCAGCCTTCTACGCCGCTTTAACGCCCCCAGCAGCCTCCTCTCTACTTCTTTTTCTGCCCACCAACTTGGCAGGAGGTTCTTCTTGTTCTTCTTCCTCTTCTTCTCATCAAGAGCAATCGATGAAGGGGTCACGCCAGCATCAGGGTTCCTTGACCTCGCACTTCCAGAACTCTTCGAGCCAGCAGCGCTGGTCTTCTTCTCACCTATACGGGACAAACCCTCAAGTGAATCACTTGCAACAATGTAATCTTCCAGGTTACTCTGCCAAAATCGAAGAGTACCTTTCTCAGAAGCACCAGTAGTCACGCGGCTACTCCCGCCCTTCTTGCTGGTCGGTTCATCATCGATAGTGATCACCTTCTTCTTCTTCTTGCATGGCTTCTTCTTCTTCTCCTCCGGATCTATGCCAAGGTCGCGCAACACACCTGCAAAGATGTTAGACCACGAGCTTTGCTCCCCATTTGAAGACCATACAGACTCCTCGCTGGAAAGATAAAGAATCTCTTTCCCAGTGGAAGTCACAGCACGCAAGGGCCTGGGGTTGGGTAGATGCGCACCTTCGGTTGCAACAGGAGGATTGGCAAAGGCTCCAGCAGGAGGATATAGAAAAAGGCCTTTGATATTGTCACACCAATAAGGCTCCCCTGGTTGTAGCGGGCGCCCCCCATAGACCCACCAATGGTGGGGAAAGCAGCTTGATAAAGGCGCTCCTCTGCAATGGAATCCAACACTTAAGCACAAACGAATTAAAAAAGGGGAATAACCAAAGAAACCTCAAACCTCTATCTTGAAACTTCAGAACAGGCACTTCGTTGTTGTCCCCTAGCCACTTATCACTCATCTGCACCACGACCAAGACGTTTTCATTAATAATTTGATTTGGTGTTGCACTTAGTTTCAAATACCAGTCGACTGTTTTGGGGATCGCCAGTTCCTCTTTCTCAATCGTGTCCGGCTCGCGGAAGATCATCGCGATCGGCATAACTTCCTCCCTGATAAAGAAGAACTTCTGCTTCCAATCATGAAAGTTATTGGGAGGATTTAGCAGAATTTTCTTGGCTGAACCACGGTTACCAAAAGAATAGAACCCTATGTTCCTAATCAACTGGTAGAATACCCTGAACTTCTCAACTCTGGGCTCTATGCCATGAGATCGGCACAAAAACTCGAAGTGTCTCACCCTCACCATGCCGGGTGGACTCATATGAGATATGTGAAAACCGTAATAATGAAGAATATGAGCCATAAACTCCGTCATCGGCAGCCTGAAGATCCCCTAAAGAAAAAAGTCTTCGAAGAGGGTTATATAGCCCGGTGGTGCGCGGCGGCAGTCTGACCCTGCCGAGGATACTGTGCATCCCATTCCGGTGGAAACCGGAACCCACGTGTAATCTGCTCAAACAAACCATGATCCCACTTGAGGACAGGGAGAGGACCTTCTTCAACTAGGATTTCCTCGTCAGCCATAGATATTTTAATATGAAGACCTGAGTACCTCTGGGAAACTTGAAGAATATTCAAAGAAACTTGAAGATCTATTATGGAATAGTTGAAGATTTGAAGAAATCTTGAATACTTGAGAGAGAATTAGAGAAAAAGGGAAGATAGAAGAAGATTTGTGAAATCCTCTCTCCTCTCGTCGACTATATATACTCATCGCATTTAATGCGATGAGTAAACGTGCCGGATTCACCACGCGCATAACCAATCAGCAGCTGCCACGTAAGGCGCAATTCCCGAAGTGATGGTTACCACGCGCGCGTGGGCCTCACTTGACTGACGAAAAGCTGAACCGTCAGTGACAACATGATGATGGCCGTGTCAGCAGTCAACTCAAACGTCGCTGTCAAAGACATTTCACACCAACCTGTCAGAATTCAAATTTTGAGGATTTTCCCGCCCAAAGTTACTACAAAATTCATGCAGAAGTTATCTAGGCCGCACAACATTCATGATCATCCAATGAGCCTGCGCGCTTATACCCAAAAGCAAAAACTACCAACAGGCTTATCTGGTAGTCACGCCGTAGTAAATGACAGACACTTACACGCGCGCCGTCTACCAAACATTAGCAAGCATTGTTTCAAGGATAACACTCCTCTTTTTTTCTAAGTCTAGAGCTCCAACCATTTACTTCGCGCATGGAGCAGCACTGGACTGGGGGACTTGAAGGGGTATGGTCCCAAAAAGCCGCGCAGACCAATCAAGTCACACACTAGACCATACTCCATACTCAGCTGTAACACCTCGAAAATTCATGTCCTATAATGTATTGACACGTGTCATAAGCTTGAACGTGAGAAAGTATACTTTAGAGGGACTAAAGTTGACAAACATAGAAAGTATGTGAAAATAAGGGTTCAAAATGTCAACATTGGATAAATATACTTTACAATAACCCTACATGATGTTTATACCCTTAGACGAATAAATCATGGATCATACGAAGCTAAAAGTGAGAGATTACAAACGACAGGGGTTAAATGTGTCAACATGTTTAAGTTATGCCACTGAGTGACCTTTTGACAAACCCGAAGCTTTGTAACGATTAATTATGCTCACTAGAATGCACGATATAAATTTCATAAAGTTTCGTTATCGTATGAGAAAGTTACGATCAAATTCGTATGCGAGGGGTTAAAGCGTTAACATTGAAAGTTAGGACTTTTCGGGTAATAACCGAGTGATCAAGGACTAAATAAAGTGAGTACAAGTCCTAAAGCCCTTGTAGATAAATAAGAAGGGGTCAAATTGCAATACATAAAGGTTACTTGACCTTTCGGAAGGGCCAAGAGTCATTTATGCGAAAAATGGAAAGTTTGGAAGCTGATCAGAAGCCTTGCGCACCGCAAGGCTTATGCTTACGGTGCGCAAGCAGTGCCCAGCTCCAACAGAACCTTCTGTTTGCTGTTTAAACGCGAATTTCGACCTTTAAACGATTTTCCTCATCTTCCTTGGCCCCTAAATGCCTCCTAGAACACTAGAGACATGTGTTGATCAGTTGTGGTCAGTTGTAGATCCATGTGTCAACATTTTGTGGTGAATTGATCACTATAAAAGGCCCTCATGTGCAACAATTTTGATCACACCTTCATCTGCATTTGTGGAGCATTTCTGGAGCATAGGAGCAGACCCAAGACATCCCTAATCGTGATTAGGACTTTGGTAAGCACCATTGACCTTCCTTGATTAAGTTTTTACTTAGTTTAAGCTTAAAAGTCAAACCGTCGTAATTAACGGTTGACTTTAAAATTAATCACTAATGGTCCAGTGATTAGTCGAATCAAAGGTTGTTATAATTTGGTAATTATGTGGGCTTTAAACCCTTAAAAGGGCATCCACTGATTCCCATCCTAACTAGGTCATTTGTCGAGTCAAAGATGATTAGAAAAAGTCAACAGAAATGTAATCTTTCGTTTAATGCATAATTAACGATGTAAAAGGCGTGTAACCTATTTTATCATTCATATAACTTGATAATAAGCATAAGAACTTGTCTAAGCTTGTTTGATTCGACAACTTTCTGTTTTGAACCGATTCGGAACCGAAAGTCGCAAAGCTTGGACTTTTGCTTTGACTTCAGTTCTGAGCCGCTTTAGTATGATTTGGAAATGCCTTAGAGCTTCCTTAGGACCAGGCTACATGTTAGCATAACCCTCTGTGGTTGGTTCATTGATTGACCCATTCGTTTACGCGTTTCCGTTAATTGCTCATATGTTGACCATTATGCCCTTATTGCCTTAAAACGTGATTTTTGGAAATGTAAAAGAGTAGAAACTTTAATTACTGATATATAAACTTGTATGCAAAGTTTGACATCAGTTTGAAGTGTAGATTGAGAGTTATGCTCATTAACGCAAATTGAAAGCTTTATGTTAATAAAATGGCGTAATTAGCATATATCCTAGTTAAGCCTACCTTTTGATATCAAATCTTTACCCACTGATGTAATATATTATTTTGGGAATTTTAAAGATTTTTAATTAATTTTAAGCTGAGCATAACTCATAGTCGTAGGCTTAATCCGGTAAATGTCGGTTTTGCCCCTACGGGCCATAAAATGAGTTTTAAATATCTAAACGACTCCAAACCTTTTGCTACTGATCACATATGATAAATAAATTATTTTAAGCCTTCTGGAAAAATAAAAATATCAGATTTAAGTATCGAACCCGGAAATGGCCTTTATTCGCCTTTGTAAGCGTTTTTTACGCATAGTATGTACTAAAACTATTTTAAACATACAGGGTTGATCCCTACTGATATTTGAGGCAAATTATAATATTTTAATAGTAAGCAAAGGTTGATAAACTCAGACTTCAATTTTGAGCTTTACGGCTTATGTGAAATTACCAAAATGCCCCTTCGGTGCATAGTTTGGTTATAATTGATAAATTTCACATATATACTTTATCCTACTGTTATAACTTATCAAAATAAGTATTTTCGCTGATTATACCAGACCTGTAACTCAGGTAAATACTTAAACTCTTTTATAACCTTTTAATTGACCAAACTACCCCTACGAGGCCTAGTTTGTGTTTAAATACGTTTTGGGCATAATGAAAGACATCTTACTGATTTCACAACATATTTGAGGCATAATTAACTTAGGAAACCTGTATATGACTCTCATAATTACCCGTCATGCGTTATTCGCGTTCGGTTCGGTTTATGTAACTAGTTTGCATAAATTAGCTGAAATGGGTCAAACGTTATCGTTTTTATCTCGAAATCCAGAATGTGTTTAGTTTACCCATATTATACAAGTCTCCAAACTTGTCGGGTCTAAATCACATCCTATTCCGGTCTTCGCTTAATCATGCATTTTGAACCGTAAACCTTTCCTTAAAACTAACCGATCTAAGTTACGACTTAAATAAGACCCGTTAGGAATTTAATAGGTTAATAAAACCTTCGTTCCAGATTGAGAGCCCCAGTAGAAGTACTTGTGCTTGCTGATTAGAATATACGGCTGAGTATAAATTGCATTGCTAGCTCAGGTAAATACTCTTAATTTATTTTCCCTTATACGGGCTTGGAATACGGTATTATAAAAATACCGCTTGGTCGGGTGTAGAAACCTTTTAATCGGAGATGATTAAATTGCATAATCCCATTTTAATTTGTATTGTTTGATAACAAATAACATTAGGGGTTAATGACCGTGTCCTGGATATCCTTGGCTCATTTTAAAAAGTGAATGGCCACGACGTAAGCACAAGGTGTAGATATAACACCTCCTGTTGCATATGTATAACATATACTCACTCGTAAGGGTATCTTCTTGTGAGATCATATTTGTGGTGTGTCGATTAATCTAGACCGGCTTGTATTGTATAATCACCGGCCCTAAATGTTGGACAAACATGTAAATCGGATACAAGATTTTTATTAATAAGATTTTCCCAAGTTATAAAAGATTAATTTTGCCTCTGTGCATTTTAATCAATGTGTCAAGATATTTTGTGCCTGGTGCATCTAAATCAATTTTCTTAAACTCTTTCCAAATGAGTTGGTTGAGTGTATTTACCAGTGTAAACTGACGTATTTCCAAAAAGGTTAAGTGACAGGTACTGAACGAAATTGGCTGGAAGCTCAGGGCGTTAATAAGGAATCTTACAAGTTCTAGATGCCTGAAGTCTGTTGAATAGTTTATCTTTTATTTGATCCGCCTGTGGATTCTTTACTTTTCGTTGTAATACTTGATATTACTTTATATTCGGAATGTAATATAATTTATCTTTTGCTTCCGCTGTGCATTTATATATTGTGTTGTTTGACTATGATGTTATCAACTACGTCACGATACTCCCCACCGGGCCCACCGGTGACACGTGGAAATTCGGGGTGTGACATCAGCAAAGCTGAACAATCTCTTAGACCCGCGCGGGCTACTCAAGCAGAATAAGGCCTCGCGCGAGGTCCAAACAAGAGACGACATTAGTTTCAACACTTAGTATTCTGGATATGAGACTTCAGCCCTACAACCCTGTCACGGCCCCCGTCCCGGTTTTACCCGGTCCAGGAGCCGCGGGACATAAACCTGTGGTATTTATTTAAATGAGTTGACAGCGGAAGATTTTAGCAGGATCTTTTAAAACTTGAAATGCCCGATTATTTTATTTCATAATTCGGGATGAACCCCGTAATTTAAAATAGAGGAATTTCACAAGGAAATTCCCTGATTTAAAAAAACATGTTTATTTATTTTAACTGAGCCACCGCTTCAAGCTTGTTAGTGCTCCGTAATACGTTTTCCTTTTATCACAACAGGTTGCCTGAAACATGTTTTAAAAATATTTTATCAGCGGCGAAATACTGGCGAGTCATTCAGTTTACATAAAATGACACATAGTTATAAATTACAGCATAAGAGCGATTACAATGGCTTCTATCTTATTTTTATCTGGCGTCGTGTCACCTCCTGGTGACGATGGCCATACCACTATTGGGTCCTTTCACCCAAGTAGGGATGATTATCACTGTTAGGATTTATTAGCCTAACCGTGAGAAATTAGTAATGTGCACAATACCCCACTAGCCAGTGATTAAGATAACCATGACTTAATCCCTGTAATTATAACCTTTGAAAATAACTTGGATTATTGTAAAACATTATTGATAAAAAGAGAATGACTCACATTGCAAGTTTAACGGGCAGAGTTTAGCCTACTGATAATCCTGATAACCTAATTTAAACAATAATGCACACGAACTGGGTTAGTAACTAATACAGCATTTGCGATAACTCACGAGATTAAAACCCTCACAACGAATGACAAAGTGCAATACTTAAACATCCATCGAATTCACGACGAATGACAAAGTATAGCCCTAATGTGGGCAGCACTTAAACATCCATCAGATAGTTTTAATCGATCGGACATTGAATCGTAGCAGCGATCGAGTTAATACCCTGTATCGTAGCAGCGCCCCACTACCTTAAATTTTGAATTTGAGCAGTAGAACTTCGTTTTTGAGGATTGTTTTCGACACCAGTGAACTGCTCATGACCAAACCAATTTATAGCTGAAAAATAGGGTTTATGCGGCCCGCGTAAATCCTTTCTTGATCCTTACGCGGCCCGCGAGGAGCCCTAGTCATAGACTAGGGCTAGCGTGTCATAAGTAGTGCTGCCACGTGTATGCCACGTGGCCTGGGAACGCTTATCCGGTCAACACACTTTGACGTGGCCCGCGTAAGCTTCTTTTATGGCTTACGCGGCCCGCCTGAAACCCAAAAACCTTGATTTCTTTGTTTTTCATGCACGTTAGGGTTTCAGGGGTCCGGGTTTTCACTTATGGGTCGTTTTGGGACATTTTTGAAGGTCCTTAAATCCTCCCCACCTTATTTAAAATCCAGTCCTCGAGATTTATTGGAATAATTGAGGATACTTTCGCTTCATCTCCGATTCCAGCTCCCAGGTGTATTCAGGTCCTCTCTTCGAATCCCATTTGACTTTGACTAGTATTAGTCTTTTGTGCTTGAGAAACTTGACTTTTCGGTCTTCTATTTGAAGCGGTTTTTCTACGAACTTCAACTTTTCATTTACCTCTATATCTTGGAGAGGTACTACCAATGATTCTTCGGATAAACATGTTAGGATCGGAGGCTCTCATGATTGTGTTTGTTTGTATAATTTAATCAAATCAGTAAAGATGAACAGAGATTAAGTGCAGCAGAAATGAACAACAAACTTTGTAAACACAATCATAAAGAGAAATAGATTTGATAAACACATGAATTGCATCAGTCGAAAGATTACAAAGTAAATCAAAAGATTACAAAGCATGCTTACAAACAAAACTCCCCCCCCCCCCAGCCTGATGCTCCAAGGTTGATTGCACACAAGATGAAAGGATTGGACTAGAGGAGAAGAACTCACTCAGTCAATCAAATGCAACAGTACAGAGTACTGCTTCATTTATAGGCAAACCAAAACCACTGATGCATCTCAGCTAACGTCACTATGAAAGCGACATCTAACAGCCTAACAACCTGTAACAACTGTTCCTATACAAACACTGCTAATCTTAACCACTGATTCTACATAAGACAAGTAATACACTAAACTACTGCTATCTTCTTCTATCTGTGCTTTCCTCAAAGTTGATCAGTCCTTGAGTGGGCAGTGCTTTGTCATCAGTAGATTGAACCAGCAGTGTTTACTTCTTCAGGACAATATCAGCAGTTTAAAGGGTAGCAGCAGTTGTATACGGACAGTGGATAGAGAACCATCAGTTGTTATAATCACTTTCAAGGGGAAAGCCTAATGTAAACAGCTGCTTATTGTGAATCCACTGTTGTGATCCAGTTTTGGCTTTAATTATCTGTTCCTCTGGTAGGGTTCAATCCCAACAATCTCCCCCTGGAACAGATAATGCCAAAACCCTTCATTATTCTGGATCTTTATTTTCTCATCAGAAGTTCCTTAGCTTGTCTTTTAAATTCTGCTTCAAAGTCCTTGGAACTTGAGTCCTCCTCATCCCTGCACAGTGTAAGTTCAAGGAGATCTTGTAAATCTTCAACACCAAGGCTTAGTGCTTGTTTCCTTGATATGTACTTCACTTCTCCATTGGATCTGAACAGGGTCAATACATGGGTCTTTTGATCAGACATCCACTTTAGTATTTTTTTAAACTAATGGGTTTCTTGGGAGAGGTTTATTTATAGATGAGTTTGGAGATTTTGGCCTTGTGAAGATTTGTAAAGCAGTATCCTGAGCTTTTGATAGTTTAGAATTTTCAGACATTTGTTTGAAAGCCTTTTCTATGACTTCATTTGCTGCAGCTATGTCTTCTGCAACTTCTTTGTCAATCTGCTCTTGTTTCTTTTGTTAATCTAGCTCAATGTCTGAGATTTCTGCTGATGTGTTTGGTGATGATGATTTGTTCAGAACCTTTTTGGCAAGGTCTTGAAGCTTTGCTGATATGTCTTCATTCAAAGCCATTTTATTGATGGCTTCTTTAAAGTACTCAGCTTCTTTTTCTTTTTCTTCTTCATAAGTCAATAACTTCTCTTTTTCTTAGTTTTTCATAATGATTGAGGTATCTGCTGATGTGATCAGTGGTTCAGAGGTTTTGATCTGCTGCTCTGGCTTTTTGTAGTCAGGCTTCTTTGGAGTGTCAGAAACTATTATCCTCCTTTTCTTATGCCTTTCATAAGCCTCATCTGTATACTGCTTCGTCCATTTTGCAATGGCTTTAGCATCTCCAACATTTGCATCTACCAGCTCTTGTTTCTTTCTTTTGTATTCAGAAGTAAGATCAGCAATGAACTTTTCGTATTTGCTCCAGTTTGGAGTAGTCCTCTTCTTGTTTGGATCATTTTTTATTCTTTCAATTCTGTTTGCCTCATGCTTTAATGCAACTATTGGCCATTCTTCGAATTGTTTTTCTTCAGCTGGATATAATTTTTCTTTCATAATGTACGCAAGATATTCTTTTCTCATTTCTTTTCGTAGATCTGCTTTGGGTGGTAAGTTTGAAATTTCTTTGCTCATATCTCTTGCATAGTCTTCCATCTGTTTGACTTTAGTGAGCAAGAATTCCATTTTTTTCTGAAATGGCTTCGTCACCTTGGTCCTTGCATTCAAGTTTGGCTCTTATCTTAGCTTTCCTTGCTTTGATTTCGAGATATTCATCCAAATTCTCTAGGACTATGAAGCCTATGAGAGAAGGAAATCTTCTTTTTGAAGGATCATCCTCGATGTAGAATTGTCTCATCTCATTTTTTACGGCTTCTAGTTCCAGTGGATATTTTGCAGCCATAGGATCATATTTGTCCTCATTTGCCTGAGTTGTTTTTCTTTTACTGGTGTAAGTTTTATTCAGTGAAGGAGTGCTTTTGGGTGATTTGTTGATTGTAGTGAAGATGGTTTGAAGTGAAGTGAGGGTAGTGGTGGATGGTGACTGACTAACAGTTATTGAAACAACTGGTGTTTCAACTACTGTTGTCATTACAACAGATGTTGAAACATCTGATGTCTTCTGCTTTTTCACAGGAGGTGATGGTGGTGATGTGACATTGATGAGAGCAGCGGTGGATGACTGGCAAATAGCTGTTGAAACAACTGGTGTTTCAACATCTGTTGTCATTACAACTACTGATGTGTCAGTAGATGTCTTCTGCTTTTGAGCAAGTGGTAATTTGGTGAGTGGTGATGTAGTTTTAGGTTGTGATGGTAGGGCAGTGGTTGTTGTGTGTGTTGTAGTGGTGTGTGTTGAAGAGATGGCAGCTATTTGGCTTTTTGAAACCACTGACATATCAGCTGTTTGGATGGAAGTTTGAGATTTTGTGGTTTGAGGTTTGGAGCCTTTGGGAGGTGGTTTAGATGTCTGTTTTTCTTGTTCTGGTCCAACATACAGGCCATCTTCTATTCCCTTCTTCCTCCACTGCTTGATTTTCCCCCTTTTTGGCATTATCTGGAGGGGGGTTATCAATGAAAAGTAGAGTGGAAGGAGCTTTTCCAGTGGTGTTTAGGGTGCTGGCCTTTATAGCCTTAATGTCTGCTTGAGTATCTTTAAACCTTTACTCCACCATGTTTGTCAGCATTTGTACATGTATTGCATGCTGCTGATCAGCCATTTGTTTTTGTTTTTCAAGCAGGGGTTGGAATACACTCCATAACTCATTTGCAGCAGGTGCAGGTTGTGCAGGCGCGTGAGCTGGAACAGCAATGGATTGTGCTTTTTGAGCTTTTAACAGCTGTTGCACCATATCCTTTATTTTAGCAACTGATGTTTCAAGTTTATCAACTCTGCCCGTCAATTCCTGATATTTTAAATCATCACCCACGTTAATGGGATCATCTGATTCCCCACCAGCAGTGCTTGTACCAATGTGTGACTTAGGAACAAGATTCCAAAAATCATCCATTGATGCCCCTTGTTCTCGGTACTGGGGACTTCTTTCTTCAGCACTTGATAACCTTTTGATGGTACCAGTGGTCAAAATAAACTCACTAGTGGTTACTAGAGGTGCTATGGAAGAAATTGCCTTCAAGGGAGTCTGATTGATGAAACAACTGGCCAAATGTAAATCTGTTGATTTAACATTTGTAGTTGCTGCTCCACTTGAACTACCACCAAGAGTTGCTTGTAACTCAAGGGGTGTAACCTCCTCAGTTGTTGCTGGGATAGCAGGGGTAGTAGCATCAGACCCAGTCACTTGTGGGAGTGTACTCTCAGTGATAGGTGATAGAGAGGAACTAGTTTGTGTCTGAGCTATACCAACTACATGCAACAAGGGTATTATGGATTGTGGTAATGTGATTGGTGAGGGTATGGGTGTTGAAAGAGACATGTCCTTGGGATCAGGACTGAGGAAGATGGATCCAATTGAATCCAGAGCTTCATAATGTGGGGTCCCTGTGCTTACAACCTGATCCTTTTGTGAGGATGCAGGAGGAGTTTGAGGCAATGGTGGAGATCTTTCTTCCAACTGCTGTGAGGAAGTAGCAGCAGTGGTTGTAAGTGACATTTGTGTTGTCACTGGCAGTGGCTCTAGGATCTCATCTTCCAGAGTTGCCTTTGTTTTGGGTTTGGTGGGTTTTTTGTATGATTTCTTTTTGGTCTTTTTGGTAATGGCAGGTGTGGGTTTCAAAGCAGTAGTTGTGCTGCTATGATCACCTGGAGCAGTGGGCTCAGCAGCTGATACCCTGTTTATTTGAGAAAACCCTTTTAAAAATGATTAAGGGTTTTTCTGAATACAGCATCAAAAGGATCTGGTAGATTTCCCAATAAAACACGCAATCACATCATTCTCAAGTTTTTATGAAAAATAGTCAGTGGTTTGAAATTGTAATAACCACTGTTTGAGACTTTTTTCTTGTTGATTGATTGACAACAAAAATGAGGACACATGTTCAAATTTGGTTTGAAATTTGTCTCGTCCTCTTGTAAGTTTATTCACTGGAACTACTATTGTTACCTGAACCTTTTCCTGAACCAATTAATGCACACAGTTGCTTAATGACCATTGTTACCCCAATTTTTGACTCTTAAGTGTTTTATATTTATACTTTTTTCTTTTGACTTCAAAAGTTTTGAGATAAACACACTTTTGAGTTTTTGTGATTTTCCTCCTTCCCTTTTACCCTTCCATTTATAAGTAATGAAATACGTACTGGGAGGTTTTTATTGAGGGAATACTTAATCCAGAATCATTTTGCAGCAATGTTTTGAGATTTGGTCATTTCTGCATATGCTTATGCCAAATTTCATATTACCCATGATCTGGTCATTTTTGACATCTGATTTTCTTAATGTATTCTTAACACAATTGATTTTGGTCCTTTTGAAGGAATCTCAATCTGTCTTTCAATATATAAGATCTAAATGACTAAAGTTTTAATTTCCCTCTTTTTATGTGAGCTAAAAACACTAATGTTTTTAGGAACATAGGTTTTTGATAATCTGAGGTTCATACTTTAGCATCAAACATGATGAAAACATCACAAATTTCATAACAATAGTTGAAATCAATTTTGAAAAGAAATGATCATACCATAGTTACCAGATATGTTTTCAGATCCGAAAACTATGGGTGACTTGTGCATGACATCACTTGTTGTGTGAAATTTGTATATCTTATGACATCTTGGTTGTATTACAGAGCCTTTGAGTAGTCACTTTGAACGTGATTTCACGTTACTCTGTTTTTCAACTAAATACAATCAACCTTAGTATCAATGAATTTTGAGCTGAACTGTTATGTCAAATTGACTGTTAGATCGAATTTGACTGTCCAAGCTCTGATACCAATTGTTAGGATCGGAGGCTCTCATGATTGTGTTTGTTTGTATAATTTAATCAAATCAATAAAGATGAACAGAGTTTAAGTGCAGCGGAAATGAACAACAGACTTTGTAAACACAATCATAAAGAGAAATAGATTTGGTAAACACATGAATTGCATCAGTCGAAAGATTACAAAGTAAATCAAAAGATTACAAAGCATGCTTACAAACAAAACTCCCCCTCAGCCTGATGCTCCAAGGTTGATTGCACACAAGATGAAAGGATTGGACTAGAGGAGAAGAACTCACTCAGTCAATCAAATGCAACAGTACAGAGTACTCATTTATAGGCAAACCAAAACCACTGAGGCATCTCAGCTAACGTCACCATGAAAGCGACGTCTAACAGCCTAACAACCTGTAACAACTGTTCCTATACAAACACTGCTAATCTTAACCACTGATTCTACATAAGACAAGTAATACACTAAACTACTGTTATCTTCTTCTATCAGTGCTTTCCTCAAAGTTGATCAGTCCTTGAGTGGGCAATGCTTTGTCATTAGTAGATTGAACCAGCAGTGTTTACTTCTTCAGGACAATATCAGCAGTTTAAAGGGTAGCAGCAGTTGTATACGGACAATGGATAGAGAACCATCAGTTGTTATAATCACTTTCAAGGGGAAAGCCTAATGTAAACAACTGCTTATTGTGAATCCATTGTTGTGATCCAGTTTTGGCTTTAATTATATGTTCCTCTGTTAGGGTTCAATCCCAACAAAACACTTCTTGAGGTTAGATACATGAAATACGTCATGTACTCCAGCTAACTCTATTCGTTGGATTACTGGGAATGGTCCTACGTACCTTGGACTTAGCTTTCCTTTCTTACCGAACCGAAGTACTCCTTTCCAAGGAGAAACTTTCATGAGTACCTTGTCTCCAACTTGAAACTCTAGTGGCGTGCGTCGATTATCGGCATAACTTTTCTGGCGATCTCGAGCCGTTTTCAGTCTTCCCTTGATTTGAGTGATCTTGTCGGTGGTCTCTTGTACAATTTCAGGACCTGATAATTGACTTTCTCCTATTTCTGCATAGCAAACTGGAGTTCTACATTTTCGTCCATACAGTGCTTCGAATGGGGTAGCTTCAACGCTTGCATGATAACTATTATTATAGGAGAATTCGATTAAGGGTAGGTGGTCATCCCAGTTTCCACCAAAATCTATCACACATGCCCTAAGAATGTCTACCAGGGTTTGGATCGTCCTTTCACTTTGTCCGTCTGTTTGAGGATGGTATGCAGTGCTTAAATTTAGTCGGGTTCCCATTGCTTCCTGAAAACTTGTCTAGAAATGGGAAGTGAAACGACTAAACCTGTATGATACAATGGAGAGTGGAACTCCATGTAAGGATACTACCTCGTCTACATACAACTTTGCTAACCTTTCCATGTTGAAGGTTTCTTTCATGGGTAGAAAATGAGCTGATTTGGTTAATCGATCCACAATTACCCAAATCACGTCATTACCTTTTCTGGTTTTAGGCAACTTAGTAACAAAGTCCATGGTTATGAGTTCCCATTTCTATACAGGCATTTCAAATTGTTGTAGTAGACCTGAGGGTTTCTGGTGTTCTGCTTTAACTCATGAACAAGTAAGACACTTAGAAACGTATCTAGCTATGTCCTTTTTCATTCCTATCCACCAGAAGTTATTCCTTAAATCTTGGTACATCTTATTGGTACCAGGATGCATGGTATACCTAGATTTATGGGCTTCCTCTAAAATTTTATTTCTTAATTCTCCTTGCTTAGGTACCCAAATTCTTTTCTTATGGAATCTCCAAATTCCATCACTTCCTTGCTCTAATTCCTTTACTCGTCCTTTCATTCTTTCAGCATCATCCTTGATTGCTGTTTCTTGAATGTTCTTCAGTTGTTCCATTAAATCTAACTGTAGATTTAATCTAAGCGCACGAACTCGCTTTTGCTTTTCATGATACTTACGACTTAAGGCATCTGCAACTACGTTTGCTTTTCCTTCGTGATATTGAATAGTCGTAGTCACTTAGAATCTCCATCCATCTTCTTTGCCTCATGTTCAATTCTTTTTGCCCAAATATGTATCTTAAGCTTTTATGGTCTGTATAGACAGTAAAATTACTTCCATACAGATAGTGTCTCCAAATTTTAAGGGCAAAAATTATGGCTCCTAATTCTAAGACATGTGTCGTATAGTTTTCTTCATGGTTCTTCAATTGTCTTGAGGCATACGTAATTACCTTTTTGCGTTGCATTAGCACACATCCTAATCCTAGCTTAGAAGCATCACAATAAACTTCAAAATCTTCTGTTCCTTCAAGTAAGGCAAGAATTGGGGCGTTTGTGAACTTTTGCTTTAAAATTCTAAAGGCCTCTTCTTGCCTAGGTCCCCATTCAAACTTAACTGCTTTACAAGTTAGCTTAGTTAATGGCACCGCTATCTTGGAAAAATCCTTAATAAAGCGCCTATAGTATCCAGCTAGTCCTAGAAAACTTCTAATTTCCATAGCTGTTTGTGGGACTTTCCATTTGGTGATCGCTTCTATTTTGGAGGGATCTACGTGAATACCTTCGTGATTCACCATGTGTGCTAAAAATTGCACCTCTTGTAGCCAAAATTCACACTTCGAGAATTTGGCGTAAAGCTTCTCTTTTCTTAACAGAGTTAAGAGTGCATGTAAGTGTTTACAATGCTCGTTTTGACTTTTGGAATAAATAAGTATATCGTCGATGAAGACAATTACAAATTTATCCAAATACGGTTTACAGATTCTATTCATCATGTCCATAAATGTTGCTGGAGCATTTGTTAGTCCGAAGGGCATGACTGTAAACTCGTAATGACCATACCTAGTTCTGAAAGCAGTTTTAGGTATGTCTTCTTCTTGTACCTTCAATTGATGATATCCGGAGCGCAAGTCTATCTTAAAAAAGTATCTAGCTCCTTGAAGTTGATCAAAAAGATCATCAATTCTAGGCAATGGGTATCGGTTCTTAATTGTAACCTTATTCAATTCCCTATAATCGATACACATTCTCATTGACCCATCTTTCTTTTTCACAAACAACACTGGAGCTCCCCACGGGGAGGAACTCGGTTGTATGAATCCTTTGCTTAATAATTCATCTAACTGATTTTTCAGTTCTAGCATTTCGGTGGGTGCTAACCGATAAGGTGCCTTGGCTATCGGTGTAGTTTTAGGAATTAGAAGAATTCTAAATTCGACTTCCCTATTGGGTGGTAATCCCGGTAGTTCTTCTGGGAATACATCTGGGTATTCTGCTACTACAGGAATTTTTTTAAGTTCCTTACCTTTCGTGTTAATGATTACCGAAATCATATACACCACTTCTTGTTTTCTTGAATAACTGGCCAACTTCATTATTGAAATGAATTTCAGTGGCTTTCGTGGCTTATCTCCTGTAATTACCACTAATTCTCCTGTGGGTGTATGAATTTCTATGGAATTTTTATCACAAAGAATTCGAGCATGGTTGGCTACTAACCAATCCATTCCTAACACAACATCAAATCCGGCTAAATTCATGGGTAACAGGTTTGCAGAAAATTTATGACCTAAGAGTTCTATCTTTCCTTCTTGGAAAACCTTATCTATATTAACTGAATTCACATCTGCCGTTTCAACTGTAAAAATCTGCCTAAGGTTGGTTCAGGGTAAACTGTTTGGCAGAATGAAGTATTTATAAAACTTCGGTTTGCACCAGAGTCAAATAATACTTTTGCATAAACGTCATGAACTAGGAACGTACCAGTTATCACGTCAGGGATTAGTTCTGCTTCCTGAGTAGTCAACTGGAAGGCTCTTGCGTTTTTCTTGGTAGTTCCTTCTGCAGGTTTGGCTTCGTTATCAGCTGGTTTGACCAATTTTGGGCAGTCTGGCCTAAAATGTCCAGCTTCTCCATAGTTGTAGCAGATTGTGGATTTCTTTTTCCTGCAATCTTCTTCTTGATGCCCTGGAATTTTGCAGAATTTGCAATACCCCTTGCATCTACCAAAATGCTTCATTTTACAGGCATTGCAAAATGGAACAGTGGAAGATTGTCCAGTTCCCTTTTTCTTGAAATTGCTATGGTTACCCACACGGAATCCCTGAGTAATCTTTTGGGCCACTTCCTTCCTTCTATTTTCTTCTCGCGTTCGCACCAGTCCGTCAGTCAAAGTGTTGGCTAATTCCACTGCATCGTCAATTATGCGAGGTCTCGCAGCTTTAACGATATCACGGATTTCGCCAATTAAACCCCAAATATAGCGGGAAATAAGTACCGGCTCTGGTGAAGCCAGGGTAGGTACAACTCTAGCATATTCGAAGAATGTCGAAGTATACCCTCGACAGTCTACATCCACCATCCGGTGGTTCAAGAATTTATTCGCCATTTGTTCCTTTTCATATTTGGGACAGAATTTTCTTTCCACCAGCCGCTTAAATTCTTCCCAACTCATGGCATAGGCCATATCGCTTCCCTTGGCTTGAAGTACCGTATTCCACCATTCTAGCGCCCCTTCTTTAAAAAGATGCAACGCGTACATGACCTTGTCTTCCTCAGCACATTTACTTATTTTAATCACCGCCTCGGTTTTCTCTAACCAACACAGTGCAGCAGTCGCCCCTTCGTTGCCTGCAAATTCAACCGGTTTACAGGCAAGAAACTCCTTGTAAGTGCAACCAGGCGTTGCAGCTTTCATTTTCTTAAGGAGCGGGGCTTGCATCCCATCGTTGTTGTTATTAGTATGGTTACCGCCTCCATTTACACTATTACTGAAATTGTCGCCGTGTGTACGTTTGCCAGGAATAATTTGTTGAGGTTCAACTGGATTTCGGCCAGCATCAAGGATTGCTGGAATAGCATTGGCTATTCCTTGAGCAACGATATTCTCGATATCTTGCCTATTCAGAAATTGATCTTCATGGTTTTGTTCAGATTGATTAACTTTATTAACGGGTTCATTACCAGCATGTTCCATCTGGTAATTAATATATATATATAAGTGATTAGCAGAAAATAATTAATAATCAACATAATAAAATAATCGCACATAATCACACCAACACGTATAGCCAAAATTGTCGATTTCTCGACTTCCATTTTTATATATTATAATATGCGTCCGTACACACCCGTTATCTTACAAAAGTTTTATTTTTAAGTTATTTCACATCATTATACTTTCATTATTATATTATTATTAAACACACGTTCCCACAACCACATACGATCCCTGTTAGCTGGCATTTCAGAAGTGACGTTCTCTCTCGTCGTATTTCCAGGATATCCTTTCTCCTACTTCCTGGATTCTATTTCCGGCGTCCATGACGTGATGTCGCGCTCACAATCAAATTTAATCCAATTACTACTAAATAGATAGCGGTAAGTGGGTATCGAACACAGGGAGTTTGTGGAATATGTGTTATTTGAAGATTTATCTAAGTTACCTAAAATTAAACTAATTGCAAGAAAAGTAAAATCCAAGAGTTGGTTTGATTGGATTGATTTTAAAAACTAAGAATACTAATTAATTTGCGAAATGAAAGTTGAGTTTGTAAACAATTTGGAGACGAATGACCATCCTAAATTTCCGGTTTGCTTCAACAATTGTGCTATCATCCACTAGAAAGAACTACATAGACATAGTTCGTGTGTAATTACTTATTGTGATAAAAGGGAACGAAGTACTCAGATTCCTAGAACGTGAGGTTGTTACCCGATGACCAATCAACCCTTACCCAATCCTAATTCTACCCATGATATCTCGATTGCCAACGGCACCAAGAACGTATGGTTTCAAACTAGAATATCATAAGAATCAACAATTTACAAATAAGCAATCACACACCATGATAAACAAGACATAGATAGAGTTTACCATTCTAGAAATATGGAATCAAAACACAATTGTTTCATACAAACCTTCAACCTAGGATGACCATAAAGAACCTAGCCACTCATGGCTTCAAACAACATCATAACAAGAGTTTCCATGTTCATCTCGATCAAAGCACATCAAACTAATAATTAAGATAATGTTTCCCTTGCCAAAAGTCTCTCACAAACCCCCACAATCGAATCCCAAGCAGGTGTAACCGAAAACACATGATTAGACATCTTAAAACTCTATCAAAAGGCCATTAAATGCATAAGTTACAAAAGCTCTCCAATCAGTGCCAACAAAGATAATGTCTCGATGATATATGTTGATGTCGGCTGCTTTCTAATATTCCTTCCACTATCATATTATCGGCCCAATCCAAAAAATTCACGAGATGTCTCTCGGCCCACTAACAATCCTCCCAGAGTCCAAAAGTCTGCCAAAAATTAATTTGTATATGTATTTCTCTTGATGATGTTTGTTGTTGACTTTTGTTGTTTGTATTTTCTCACCAACTCCAAGACCCCCCAAAGTCACGAGATGTTGATGATATGTTGATTTTAGGATGATGATTATGTTCTCAAAACCCTAAAACCACGTGATGTTAGATGTTTTCCTTTTAATAACTTTCAACCAACAACATGTGCATGCTTGCCTTCTCTTTTCCAACTGTATGCGTGTCATGTATATGTATGAGGATGGATTTTTTTACTATTCAAGAATATAAAAATCCCCCAAAGCACCAATTGAAGTGTTGTTATTAATTTCTCCTCATGTCTGCCGCCAAAAGATGTTGTTTGTGTGTTCCAATAAACAACCGCCAAAGTCCACTTGATTTTCTTTGATAATGTCGGCCCAACTTCCTATTTTCGAAGTCTGCTCCCAACATACAAATGTGCATTGTCTTTCTTCAAACAGTAACCTACGCGTTCCAATTTAACCGAATTAAGCGATTTACCGGTAAAACACACGAACACTCGTAGTTATCACATTCACGATACATAACCGTGTAAAATATGGGATATGCACGTATTTAGCTCATTTAATGGTTGTCCTACGGACCACCCGTCAGTCCACCAATTCCTTGCCATAGTGGCGGAGTTCAGCCAAGTTCTCGGAGCTCATAGGTGGGTGTAGTGGAGGCTTCGGGTCAAATTGGGGGAAAAAGGTATTAGGGTTATTGAGGAGATTCTGAAACTGTCAGTCGGTGGTCCACCACTCTTCTAGCTCTGCTGGTAGAGGTTGGGAATGGATAATAGGGTCTGGGATGTCAGGCTCTAGATCGACTGGAAGTTGTGCTTCCGCTGGGTAATTGAAGAGATTTGCATTGGCAGGTCCGATGAGGTCACTAAGTCCTAGTTTATGGTCCAGCTCTTCCCAAGATGGCATTTCCTAGTCTTGCCTGGAACTTTCTCCAATCTCTATTCCCTTGCCTTTATCTTTGGAATCTTCAGTCTTTATCACTTTCCGGGTTGCTGGTTTCCTCCTGCGCACACGCCTCCAGCCTACAAGTCTTCTTCTTTTATTTGGCTTGGGTTTCTCCGGAGGTTAGGCTTGAAATTCCATAGGTTCATTAACGTAGGTCAAATAACCGATAAAGTCTCTGGAAACTTCCACATTCACAGAATAGAGATTGAGATTTTGAAGAGCTTCAGACAACTCATTCATGCTGTTTAGCATATATGAAGAAACACACACAAAATTCTAAGTTAAAAATTTATAAATTAAATTTGCACAGAATCACAAAAATGAAAAGTTAATATCCTAGAATGTGAATTTAAACTATTGGTACCTAAGTATGTTACTTTGGGCAAACCACAGGGACTAACTATGTAATTAACTCAAATATAAATTTTAAAATAAGCAATGTTGTCATTCTATGATATTCAAAATAGAGTATTTAGTTGGTATGGTTTTACGGTACGATGAAAAAATGAACCAATTCTGACGATTTGGTTTTCTAAACAACATACTTCTTTTTCAAATAACGTTTGTTTTACATTATCATTTGCTCTGTTTCACCGCAACGCGCGACAACAACAAAACTAGTTAGATCCGTCATAATTCACTAATTTAAATATGTTTGTTATGATAAATAGAGAGGAGAAAAAGTATGCAAGCTAGCATTTTTCTTCCCCTTTTATTTTAAAAGAAAAAAACTTAGCTGATTTTTTTTTCTTTTGAGTAAATTACTTTTTGAGTCCCTCTGTTTTAGTGATTTTAACGATTTGAATCTAAAATCAAAAAGTTTAACACCTTGAATCCCTAACCGCTCATCTTATAACGTTTTGAGTCCAATTTTTAACACTTATACTTTTGATTTTGGACTCAAGTGGTTAAAACCACTAATACGCAGGGACTCAAGACGTTATAAAGTGAGCGGTTAGAGACTCAGAGTGTTAAACTTTTTGATTTTGAACTCAAATGGTTAAAACCACTAAAACACAAAAACCCAAAAAATAATTTACTTTTTTCGTTTTTATGCAAACTAATTAAGTAGAGGTAAATCAATTTAGATTTTATACTTGTATTTTTTGTTTAGTTACAAATAATAAATTAGGAATGATATTGATTATTATCAAAACTTCCACATTATTTGTGGTTCCATACTTAACACCCCACCTGACTTTTTTTTAAGGGAAAATTACTTTTTGAGTTTGTGTGTTTTAGTGGTTTTAATCACTTGAGTTCTAAATGAGAATGTTTAACGCCGTTAGTCCCTACAGCAACTTTTCTTAACCATTTGATTCTAAATTTCTAACTTCGTTTAAATTTTCTGTTAGTTTTTCATTAAAAGACTAAAACGCCTCTGTATTATTATTATTATTATTATTATTATTATTATTATTATTATTATTATTATTATTATTATTATTATATAGAGAGAGAGAAAACTCACTCAAACATTAATTTCTCTTGCTCTCTCTTCCTCATCTCTCTCTCTCTTTCTTCCTTCTCTCTCTCATCCACACCACCACCATACCACCACCACCATCACCGTCGCACCACCACCACCACCACACCACCATCACCTACTTCGCCCCACCTCTGATTTGGACCTAACGTCACAGTCGATCCGGAACCCTAATGCCGCCGTTGATCTGGAACCCTAAGCGGTTTCGACACAGCGTCATTTGACTAAGGTCGGAGACGGAGAAGATGGAGGATTTGTGCGCCCTAACCGCCTTCAGATCACACTTCCTGCTTGACAGTCATGGAGTGCTCAGATTTTGATGAGCCGGTGAGAAAATTTCAGATCCAAAATTTCAGAGGGTGGAGGCTACAAGAGCTTTTATCTAGATTACTTTCTAATGTGACCGACGAGTGTAAAGCTAGTTTGACTCAGGTACTTTATTTATTATTGACTTTTCTATACATAGAACAATCGGTTATTAATGTATGGTTTCTTGCATGTAATTAAAATGTTTGAGGAAGAAAACTTTCGCTTGAGAAGTATGTGTTCGCTTTAAGGGTTATGATGGGCCTCGATCTTCTTGTACAAGCCGTAGCCATTGGCAAAGGAAAACAAGACCTTAATATCAAGACTAGAACGCGATTAAGAAGTAAAAAAGTTGAATCTACATGTTCGTCTCTTAAAACAGATGAAATTGTTAATATTTTGAAAGATCAGATTGGATTAAGTAAAGCATAGTTAAATGAGTTCTTCTAGGCCGCTGTGTGGCCTCTTCTGTTGGCTAGAGGATGGCACTATGAACAGGCTACAAACTACGTACTCCAAAACTCAAAGAATTTAGTGTTTCTTGCACCTGGTGTGACAAAGTTTTCAAAGAGGGATCTGGTCAAAGGAAGTCAATATTTTGACTCGTTGACTGAAGTGCTGAATAAAGTTGTATCCGAACCGGACCTTCTTGAACACAAACCTGACAAGGGCTGGTTGGTCGAGCCACATGAAACACACGAGTCAGATGATGAACAAGATTTAAAGAAATGCACGGTTGTGGATACCAGTTTGGCTGGGCTTGTGACTGAATTTAGATCTACCTATATGCAAGCATCTGCTAGTGTTTCAGGAGAAAACGAACATGACACAACAGAAGAATATCAAAGTGAAGATGTGAATATAAAGACAGTGGAAAATACCTAAATGGATCTCTCTCTACAGATGGGCAACCAGCAAGAAAACTGAAGTTGGTATTCTAACGAAAAAAAAAATGTCAAACTGTTGAAGATCTTAAAAATGACAACACTCGTGGTGAAGATGAAGATGTGGAATATGCTGCATGTTCTAAGAACAAGCGTGCAAGGATAGTGAAAGACTTGAACAACCCTCTAGTGTGTCCCAGTTCAAACGATCAAAACAAATCTTGTCTTCTAAGCCTACAAGTGTATCTGAAACAACCACTAAATCCAACAAGACTGACTCGTTGACTATTGTTAATGGTCAATGACAGAGTCAAAGAAACCATGTAATGACGGCAAAAGCATTGGAAGGTCTTGAAAATGGATTTAAGATACCGTTTGAAAGGGATTTCCTTTAAAGGTTTAATCATCTCTGTTATATTGTGATTTATATGTTATTTGTTGATTGTGGTGATGAAGGGTTGGTGGTGGCAGTGGCGAGGTGCCGGTAGTGGGAAGATGGTGGTAGTGGGGCGACACCGGTGGTGGAGGTGAGATGGTGGTGGGGGTGAGACGGTGGTGGTGGGTGTTTGGAGGTGGCGGTAGTGCGATGGTGGTGCTAGTGGTGGGGCAGTGGTGGCGATGGTGGCGGTGCGGTGCGGTAGTGCTTATAGAGAGAGAGAAGAGCGTGTAAAGATGAGAGAGAAAGTGTGTGTAGGTGTGTGTTTTATTATATATATGTAATTTATATATATATATATATATATATATATATATATATATATATAGGGTGGGGTTTGGCTACAAAGTCCATTTTTCCTACAAAGTGTACAAAGTCATAAAACACCACAATTTCAGCTATAAAACACACTCAAAACCCACAAATAACAGAGTGAAGATCACTAAAACACAATATCCATACCCTAACAATCCATAAAAACTTCTAACACACCATTGTAGAACTGTGAATATAAAACACAACATGATAATCAACATAAAACACACTAATGTTAGTCATTCTAAAATCAACGCCTTATCATCCAAAACACAACACAAAACCCACAAATATGAAGTTTTTGAAATCTTCACTTTATTATTTGTGGGTTTTGAGTGTATTTTATGGCTGAAATTATGGTGTTTTACGACTTTGTACACTTTTTAGGGAAAATGGACTTTGTAGCCAACTCCCACCCTATATATATATATATATATATATATATATATATATATATATATATATATATAATACTAAAAGTTTATTCATTAAAGACTTGTTCAATGTACTCATGTGCTTATAAGACTTGTACTTTGTGTGTAAATGACCAAATTACCCTCAACAGACTTGGTGGATGGTGTTAGAAATTTGGACTCAAATGGTTAAGAAAAGTGGTTGTAGGGACTCATAGCGTTAAACATTTTGATTTTGGACTCAAGTGGTTAAAACCCCTAAAACACAGGAACTCAAAAAGTAATTTTCTCTTTTATTAATATTATATAGGAGATACTTCTAGCGGGTTCCAAAACCACAAGTAGTACCATTGAGTGGGTTCTGACTAAGTTACTATGATGCCTTGAGAAAATGGTTTGGGCCAAAGACGAGCTTGCCTCGGTCATTAGCCTAAACAAGAAGCTCGACGAGAGCTCAATCGATAAACTTCCTTACCTACAAGCTATTATTAAGGAAATACTATGGTTGCAAGTTGCGATTCCTTTTTTGGTTCCACGAAAGGCGCACCATGATACCAATTTCATTGGATATCATATCCCTAAAGATACCCAATTGTTTTTCAATGCATGGGCCATATGTAGAGACCCCGAGTATTAGGAGAACCCCAACTCATTTGAGCCCGAGAGATTCTTGGGCGCAATAATTGACTACAAAGGTCAACACTTTGAGCTCATACCCTTTGGTGCGGGTAGAAGGATGTGTGTAGGGGTGCCGCTGGCACAACGCGTGTTACACCTTGCATTAGGATCGTTGCTACACGAGTTTGATTGAGAGGTTGAAAGCTTTGTGAATCTGAAGGCTTTGGACATGAGAGATAAAATGGGGATTGTTGTAAGGAAGCTAGAGCCACTAAAATCGATACCTAAGAAAGTCAAATATTAAGTAAATTTTTTATCATTAGTTAATGAGATCTCAAACTTCATTCAAGTTTATATTCGTGTAATCTCTTGTCTACTTAATTATGTGATGCATATTAATATATATATATATATATATATATAGGGTAGGTTTCTAGAGTGAACACTAGGTTGAGAGTGAACCGTGTGAACTAATCTGGGCCATTGGATTACACCATCTAGAGATTTTATATAATGGCAAGATTGTAATTATAATTTTGTAACTTCCCTTTAAAATAATTGATAAAAGGGTATTTGTGTCTTTTGTAAATTGCATTTATTAAACAATAAAATCAAAATCCCTAAAATCTCGCTAGTTTCCGTACATACAAGATACACAGCTGTTAGTGTATACACATGTGTACAATCTCGGTAGTATCAGTTTATCCAAGATACACAGACGTTAGTTTATATACATGTGTACAGTCTCGCTAACTATCAGTTTATACAAGATACACAGCTGCTAGTTTATACACATGTGTACAGTCTTTTATATATCTGTGTATTATATTTAGAAATTGTTACATATGTGTATTAACAACATATAGTATATTACGCATGCACACGAGTAGATTCGTATAAAAAATATGAAATTAATGAAAACAAAACATATCACGTGTATGCAAAAATAAATAACTTCATCACATATTAAAAAAAAGGTTAATGCCCAAAAATAATTACAATTTTAATCTCAGGGAAATTGTTCAATATTTATTGAAAATTATAAAAAGTTAAAAACAATATATTATGATATCTATATACACAGATAATAAAAGAAAAATATATTAAAGTTAAAATTAAACCAAAATCTAAGAATAAAAAATTATGGAGAAATAACTAAAAATGAGAGAGAGGGGGGAGAGTTAAGAGAGGAGAAAATTAAAGGATTGCAATTAAACATACTTGACTAATGTCAATCTTACCCTTTTAATCTAAAAAAATGATCAACGGTTATGATTAGTTCGCACAGTTCACTCACAAGAAGTTGTTCACTCTTGAACCTAGTCCTATATATATATATATAAACGAGATCAGGAGAAAACGACAAAAAATGTGAGAACGGTGAGAACGCATCCTGGCCGAACACGTGGCGTGGGGCATGATCAGGGTCCGAGGGGTTTTTTTGTCTTTTTAGTATTCTTCTCCTTTCACGATTTTCGCGTTTGACATGCTTCTTTATTTTTTAAGTGCAAGATAATTTTGGTGTTTTGTAGATTTATTAATTATTTGGCGTTTTATTGTTTTTTCTGAGATTTCTTCTCTTTGAGTTAATTCTTTTTGTGTCACATACTTAATATTTTTGGCGTTATGGCTTTTTTCATGTCATTTTTTGCGTTTTGTATCTTTTTGTTAATAATTCATTACAATATATTAATATTTTTTAAAAATTACAATTACTCGAAAATCCAAATAATCTAATAGTCTTTCGTAGGTGAGATTACATCAGAGATGTACCCATCGCTTTGTTCTTCACTTTCTTCAGAATCTTCATCATCAAAATTCATTTTTGCGTATAACATCATTAGCTCGTCTCTTCTTTGCTGCTGCCTATTTTTTAATATCACTGCATCTTTGGATTTTGGATCGTTTGAAGGTGTTAAATCACAGAGTTGTTCAACGATAGATAGCAACCCTGTCTTCAACATTTCTTCCATTGGTCTTCAATATTGCACCCTGTTTTTATACGTTACTTCAAGTGTTCCTTCTTCCTCATTCAATACCCAACTGCTAAGTTTTGGTATTTGTGTATCTTCAATATCATCATCATCTTCATCATCTTCTGCTGGAAACTTTCTCTCCAGTCTTTTTATTACAGTTCTAGTTCTTTCACAATCGTTGTCTTTTGGAACCCCAAGGGCCTGGATATCCTTCTGAACATTTTCATTCATTCCCATTATGGCTTTTATTGTTCTTACCTTTACCCTTCTCCTGTCAGCGAACTTTATGATGAATTTTTTTTCTTTCCTTTCAAACTTCCATGCAATAACCTTAGCCATTTTTTAAAATTTTTGGCGTTTTGGAGAATATGTGGGGTTTCAGTTTTTTTTTGGCGTGTTTGAGCTTGGGTTCTGATGGTCTTCTTTTATAATGACTTTTTTTTCCCGCGTATGTCAGGTAATTATGACTTTTTGAAAAGGATAAATAAATTTAATATAATAAATGTTAGTAATTATGTTTTCTGTCGTTTCATTTTACTGTTTTTTTGCAGTTTACCGTGTTTTGTGTTTGATACTCAACTGTTTTAATGGTGTAACATGTCAAATCTTTTTTACGGCTGTAATTATGGCGTTTTGTTTTCCAATGGCGGTTAGATAACTATTGGACTTCTTTTTGTTTTATATTCTTTGCACATTTGTTCACTCTTTTTTTATAACATTAGTTGTTCAAATTAATTTTATTATAGTTTGGTAGTTTTTTGGGGGCTTTTTTATGGCATTATGGCATTTTACACGTTTTTGCTAATTTTGGTGTTTTATTATATTTTTTCATTTTGGCATTAATATTATTTTGTTGTTTATTAACTGACATTACAAAACAAACAATAGACAAAGAAAATAAAAAAAAGTAAAAAAAAAAGGTAAAAAAAAAAACAAAGCCGAAGCAATTTATGATTTTAAATCTTCAGTGTCATTGATGTCTGTCATTAGTGACATGCAAATACCAACTAAACTATGTAGATAGGATAAGTTGGATATCGAACCAGAGGAGGATTGTGGAAAGTGTCGTAATGAAAAGTATTAATTAACTACTACTGAATTGAAAAACTGGTTTGATTGATTGTGAGAATTATCTAAATTAACGAACTAAAATTGAGATTTAAATTAATAGGAGAGAAGATGGTTCCTCCAGATTTCAGGTTTTGCTGTTAACTTCAACTATGTGTTTAATCGTGACCTACATAGACATAGGTGTTAAACCTGATTAACTAATTGTGATAACCAGCGACTAAGTACTCCGGTCAATACATAACGGGAGGTTATCGAATGATTATCAATTACAATTTACAAACCCTAACCCCATGTCAAATATATCCCAATTACTAGAACTCTCGGGAACTGAATGCTTAGAAATTAAGGTTTAAATAAATGTAACTGTTTACAACCAATAAATCAAATCAAGGTGAAAAGCATCAAATGCTTAAATCACCAAGTTAAAACGATTGTATCAAACACATAATATTCATTAACTTACAAAAACCCTCCGTCCGGAGGAAACCATAAAAGACTAGCCGCTCATGTCGCAAACTTGATCTTCGATAGCTTGAGTAGCCACTTCCCTCGTCTCCGTGTGCGGCTACCAAGAGATATCCTCCACCCCAAAAGAAAACCAATATATATTGATGATGATGAGAGAGTTGACTTCGTTTGATGTTGGCCCAATCAAAATAACCCACAAGTCTCTCGGCCCAATGATAATGTTCTTGACCCAAAATCCCCCACATGCACGTGTATTCTCCTGCTCTTCCTATGTTGAAGTCCGTGCCAAAACAAAATTCCCCAAAGTCAATATTCCCTCCTGTCACGTGCGTGTATCTTAGGTTTATTTTTAAAGGGTGATGGTATCTACACATCCCCTAAAATTTTTGTACATCCCTCAATAGAAACCATAGAGGCCAATACGCTTCCCATAGGGTTTGAAGCATTAAATGCGATACCAATAGGAAGCGTATTGGGCAATACGGTTCCTATTGGTACAATATTCTCTGACGTACACGCAGTTCAAAACTATACAGGTCTGAAAAGTGACCCAATAAGAAGCGTATTACCCAATACGATTCCCATAAGTTTAATAGGAAGCGTATAGGGCAATACACTTCCCATAGGGCTTGGGTTGGTGAACGCATTAAATCAATAGGAAGTGTATTGGGTAATACGATTCCTATTGGTATAATAGGAAGCGTATGGGGCAATATGGTTCCCCTAGACCCAAAGTATAGGAAACGTATGGGGCAATATGGTTCCCCTAGAGCCAATGTATAGGAAGCGTATGGGGCAATATGGTTCCCCTGGTCCCCTAATCTAAATCATTTTTATAAAAATGTGTCAAAAAAACGTTTATACATTATTTGTATAACTTAAATTCTTTTCATTTTAAATTTGCAGATATGGCGTCAGACGATGAGATGGATGGCGCGGGAGATTTCGATCCATGGGCCGGTGACGATTGTTCACGATATCCATATATGATATACCCTTCCCAAACGTATGAAGCGAAACGGTTCAATAAACTTAGGGAGATGAAGGTGGGGTGCATGAGAGGGATACATTGGGATTCGTTAGAGACATGTGGGGTGGCGGACACTGTTCGACAGGTTATCGGGCAGGATAGCCCGTGGGATCGTTTATTTCGAATAGGAGCCGCACCATCTTATCGGCCGTTGATGGTGGAGTTTCTTTCCACAATCCGCTATAGACCTCGACCGGATGACCGACCGAACTCGGATTTTGATGATCCGAACTTGCCGGCCCCATTACCCGAGATCACATTCCGTCTGTTCGGCGAGGTATTTGAGATGTCGCTTCGCCAATTTTTCGTCGCCACCGGTTTTTACACAGACGAGGAGTTGGTTCAGGACGTGTATACCACGGCTATCGATCATATGCCCGAGGATGAGTTGATTGCCTGGTGGCCCACCATTGGTGAAGGTCCATACACCAAGGCGGAGGAGGTCCGATCCTCGGAGATTCGCGACCCGTTAGTTTGTCCGTGCGCCCTCCATCTCTGCTTGGTGGATTATTTTGTCACACGTTGGAAAAAGCAGCGTCGTGGTAGTATATATGGAGGATCGTTTATCGGCCGGATAGCCCAGAGTGTTAGTCGGTACTTTGGTTGGGTCGAGGAAAGGTATCCACCGCCGGCTCCCTGCAAATATTTTGACATGAGGTCGATGACAGGGTTGAAAGTGGCGACAAACATTCCTAATGTTGGTTATAGGTTTGTCGGGACGAACCGTCAGGTTTGGGCATGGCAGCTGTTGGTACATCACCCGCGTTTGGAGGCCGAGGAAATTCAGATGGCTGAGCAGGATGGCGGGCATGATGATGTTGAGGTCCCGCCTCAGCATGAACAGGGGGATCATCAGCATCCACAGAGAGCTTATTGCGCGGTTAGGTTGCCTCGGTCAACCAACCGTCTTCTCGATAGGATTTTGCGTACCCAAGATGAGCAAATGTGACTTCTAACACTGCATGGTCAGGAGATAACATCCCAAGGTCGCCAGATGGATCAGATGCATGATGACATAGGGTGGCTGATGACTGGCATGGGTGAAATGTATAAGTACATGAGTATATCGGTTCCATCCCGTCCACCACTACGAGTTTATCCGGACCAAGGCCCGTTCTTTACGCAGGAGCCCGACCCGTCCATGCCATCCTTTACCCAGCCCCTCCCGTCCATGCAGGTATATTATCTTATTTTTATTTCATTTATCTACGAGCAATTTAATGTTATGTAATGGGTATTTTGTTTAAATTCTTATAGCCTTACGACCCGTCCTATAATCAGCCCGACCTTTCCTTGTCACATTTTCCTCGGTCCGGCCAGACCATGCCGCTCTTTCCTCTGTCCGACCTTTCCATGCAGGTGTGTTATTTTATTTTATTTTATTTTATTTCATTTTCTACGAACAATTTTAATGTTATGTAATGAATATTTTGTTTGAATTTTTTATAGGCTCCAGGCACGTCCTATACACGGCACAGCCCGTCACCCTCTACTAGGCGTGACCCGAACTTTACAGAGGAGGAGCTCGCTGAGTCTGACGAGGAGTCTGACGAGTATTGATGATGATAGTGGTTTTTATTATCATATTATGTAGTACTGTACGAACAATTGAATTTTAATTTTAAGTATTTGTAATATTTGTTTAATGTGGACATGTTTAATTTGTTTGGATTCCTTAATTTCACTACGTCTTTTATAAAATTTATAACAAAAAAACTAACATCATTTTATAACAAAAAAACAACTTAATTAATGTTTAAAAAAATAAAGTTCAAAAAGATACTAGTAACAATATGTTGTTCTTGCAAAAAAAATATTCCACCAGGGAACGTATGGCCCTATATTATTCCTCTTGTCTTTTGAAAAAAAAAATCATTAAGGGAGCGTATGGCCCTATACACTTCCTTTTAGCTGACCGTCTTTTGAAAACTTTGGTACACATATAGGAAGTGTATTGCTTAATACGCTTGGACCCAGAGGAACCGTATTGTCCTATACGCTTCCTCTAGTCCCCTAATCATTAGCTGTCCATCTTTTGAATAGTTTGTATTTCAAGTACACATATAGGAAGTGTATTGCTCAATACACTTGGACCCAGAGGAACCGTATTGCCCTATACGCTTCCTATAGGGTTCAAGGGATGTGCAAATAACCAAGGGGATGTGTGAATAACCAAGCCCTTTTTAAAACCTTTTAGAATAATAGTGCCCACAATTAATTCTCTAAGTCTTCCACTAGTCCAATCTCTCGGCCCACTTGTTCTCATATATCAGCCCAATCCAAAAAAAAGGAAGTCCACGTGACTTCTGATGTTGAGATGATGATTTTGTTGAATCTCTTGGCTCAATGAATCCCTCGTCTCTACTTGCCTCATAAGTCAACCAACATACTGATGATGTTATGTGTTCATATGTCAGCCGCCAACCAGTCAAGTCCCCATGCTTGTTCACGTGTTTTGGCAGCCCATGTCTTCACATGATGTTAAATCAATTCATGTGTTAATTAATTTTTACCTCCAAAGTCGGCCACTCCCTTTTCTTTTGATCTTCACGTGAATTGCCCTTATGATGTAATGATGGTTTTTCTTATTCACGTGCATGTGTATTAGCTGCCTAAATCGCATGCCGTAACTTACGAGATAGTAGCCGTAGGCTACAGTTTATAAGATCTGAAACTAACAGAACCTTCCTACCGTAGGGTATGGCTCCAAACCGTAGCTTACAATCTCTTCATGCATGAAACCTTTATCTCACATACAAATCAACTTTCAATTAATGACATTAAGGCCCCTCAACTTCATTGTATCGTGTTTCTTATGCTTCCATGCTAACTCTTCGACCCGAAACTTCTACCGAATGATGTGATTTACTTGATTATGATTACGTGCTTGTTCCGTTCGTCACTAAGCATTCTAACTTAACCGAATTAAGCGTTTAACCTGTAAAACACACGAACACTCGTAGTTATCACATTCGAGACATATAATCATGTAAAACGCATTAAAACACATAATAAAATACACTTTAAGGCACGGGTTTCACACTCTCCATCAGTCATCAGTCTCTTTTTTCTTTTGAAACTACAAGAAATGTGACAAATAAATGGCGTTTTGGGTTTGGCGTTGTTTATTTTCTTTGTTCATGTGTTGAAGTGTCTATGTTGATGTTGAAGACATAGAGCGACCCCCTGTGGGTAGATGCTATCTGATACTGGTATAGGTCTCCTCTTATCATCCAAACATTCTTCAGGAACAAAGATGACATTATGACATATAGGTGTCATCAGTCCCTCTTTTTTTAATTTTGTCCATCTCATGCAGCAAAATCATTCTACACTCGCATAACAAATCATTAATTGAAGCTTCATGCAGAACTTCACTGAGGATCAAAAGAAAAGATGCTTGCTGTCGTTGTATTTTTTGGCGTTTTATATTGAGTTGTAATTTTTTTAGCAACCACCGTGTGTTTTTTGTGTTTTTTTTTTTGTGTGATAAACGGAAGGTTGTGAGGCGTTTCTATTTATAGAATTTTTTTGGCGCGTAGGTTAGGCGGGATGTTATTTTTTATAACAAAAAAGTAATTAACATTTATCCGGATGTAAACTTTGGCATTATATATAATGGCGTTTCAGATTTTATGGCGTTTTTGTAGCCAGCGAGCTTAAATTAAAACACAACAAGTACACAGTGATAAAATTGGTGTTTTGTATTTATTTGGCGTTTTATTTTCAATGGCGTTTTATGTGAGGAATTGTTTTTTTACTTTTTTTACCCTTAATGACGCGCTTCCACGTAATAAAATTGGTGTTATTTACTAAAATTCCACAGCGCCAATCTAGTCCATAGATTGTTTTGAATGGACGATCCATATATAGGGTCAGGATTTAGAGAAACGGTGAAAAGTGTGAGAACGGTTATGGATCGTCCATTCAAAACAATCTATGGACTAGATTGGCGTGGTGACGTTTTCGTAAATAACACCAATTCTATTAAGTGGACGTGCTTCATTAAGGGTAAAAGGGTTTTTAGACTTCTCTACCAAAAACGCCAAACTCATGAACAAAACACCATTACGAGCCAAAACACATCCTATATAAACAAAACATCTCAGACATTCATTAAACACACCCCGGACAGCAAACGCCATATTTACTACTATATACCATTCATCTTAGAAACGCCCAAAAAACCCAAAACATCAAACACACCAAACTCAAAAACGCCATATTTTACTATACACCAATCATCTTAGAAAACACCAAAAAACTCAAACATCAAAGATTCCAAAATTGACGTTTCTTTTAGATACACTATTTTCTTAGTAAAAAGCCAAAAATGGCAAACATCGTTTCTTGGATATTCAATATTGTTCTACGCGAAGTTTGGCAGAATGCATTCTTAGCTGAGGGGTGTAACTCAATAACATTTTGCTGCATGAGATGGACAAATCTTCAAGAAAAAGATGCTGGTATCAGACTTATGTCATTTTTTGAGCTTTGTTGTTGATGAATTTTTGAATGGCATGAGAGACGGATGACACTGATGAGTGGTTTGAAGATAAAGATGAACTTTAAACAAAAAAACTCACCTCATTTTGTCCTTCCAAACGTCCACAAAAAAGCTATTTCAACAACAAAAAAAAATATGAAGCATACCAAAGTCAAACCGCCAGTGAACATGTTTCAAAGAAGAAAGAGACTGCTGACAGTGAAGATTTGGAAGTCAATTGTTTCAAAAAAAATTTAAATATTCTTTTTCAGTTGTTTGTTATGTATTTTTCAGCTAAGAACACAAATACATTATGTCACACCCTGACTTTTGCGTAAGCGTGAATAACGTGATTATGGTGTGACTTTCTTAATACCATGGCATTCAATCATAACAACAACTATATGATAAAACTGAAGATGTTCATCCATTAAATAAGTTTTAAAAACATAACAACATCATTTTTTTAAGATATAGAAATTCAAATTCGAGTACAACCATGCAACTTGTTTAAGAGTTCACAAAGACTCGACAAAAGATATTAATTGATACCAGAATTTGGGATGCGTGTCTCGTCCAGGCATAAGACACACTGACCAAACCCTAAGACCATGGATGACATCTTTTATTCTTAAACCACACTTGAAACTTCCGAACGCCCGCCAGATCCACATCTAATTCCCTGAAATACATGTAGTTTAAAAACATCAACAAAAGTTGAGAGAGTTCATGTGTTTGTTTGTGTGTATGAATAAACCTTTGTAATCATTGAAAGTATGTATGTAAGTTTCTATACTCCTGGCATGAAAGCAACAAGGAAAACAGATCAACAATGGTTTGCAAGGCCATTGATATGTGTGAAGTGATGCAGGAAAACTCAAACCTAGCAGATTTGTCTCCGGGAATAAGACATAGTCACCACATGGGCCACCCTGGTCTGCATGGGTGTGGGATCGCTACACCCAAATAGATCTATCACTCATGTCCCTCAGTCCTACAACGAGGATTAATGGCCTTAAGTGTTATACCCACCACTCACATGATCAAGCAGTACCCTTCCTTAGCTAACCACACCAAATCAAAATGTTTGTAAACAGTTGTAACATTTATTTCACTCCCGTAGTTATAAAACCAAAACAGTTAGAGAAAAGGGGGTCGTGTACTCACAGTCTTGCGTCTTCAGTCACAGTAACTCAAGCTTCCTCCGGTGTACACGACTACGTACAACGTACTATGATCTATTAGACAAGCGGGTCGTGCCTTGACTTAGTATTAATGTCTTTGAGTTACGTTTCTTCGTATCTTCGATATTATTCCAAGTTATATAATTATTTGTTAAAATAATTAGTATTTTAACTTAAATTATATTTGTTAAATTTTGTAATAATTGTTAAACCATATTATTGTAACTTAATACTTCCCAAGTATTTATACTTGTATTTCCTTCCCAAGGATGGGGGTATCTTATACATGTGTATTTTTGCCATGTTTTGGGGTCGTATTCCGGTGTGTCATTATACGTACGAGAATACTATCTTTAATAAAGATCCAATATATATATTTCCAAAATATATATTTTAAGGAATATTACTTAGAAAAATTTTCAAGTCCAACTTAGAAAATATATTTTAAACTCATTTTCTTCCAAAGATGATATGTTTCATATTTATTTGAGAAAATATATTTTTTCCCAAAAATATTGTATTTCATGTTTATGTAAGAAAATATATATTTCTTAAAAACAATATATATCTTCTAAGATTACAAGAGAAATATATTTTTCATACTTGTCAAAAATAATATATTTTTCTCTTCGCAAAATATGATATATCCTTGTAGTAATTGTAAAAATCATATTTTTACTTCCTTGGTGTCCAAAATATTATTTACCAAAATATTCTTTGTGAATAAATTCCGGAATATTGTTGTAAGTCTTATTCCATAGTTCGGTTTTCACCATTATCTTGTGTGAAATGTGTATATTTATTCCTTGGAATTTTGGTAATATTTTGTATGGTAATTCTTGCCATTTTGATGTGTTATATTATTTCATGTCCTAAAATAATATAACTAATACACAAAGTATATAAATAATCACACACATTGTGTCTTCTAAATATATATTTCCAAAATACATATTTAGTCACTTTTATTTATGAAAACCAACCTCCAATAATTGTATTTTTTTGTAACAAAAAATTATGGCAAGGTTTATGTAGGAAACTCATGGTTTAAAATACACTTGTAAACATTTGTTTAAAAATATTTTTATAAGTGTTTATATTTTTAGAAAATTTTGCCTTAGTTTCCCCAAAAAATGAAGGTTTCCATGCTTTCAAGCATATCATTTTCTTTTGTAAATCTCATCACAATCAATCCACAATCAACAATAAACAAATTACACTTACCAATTTTACCAAAATCAAGTAATAATCTGCTATTTTATGAACTTGAATCTTTGTAAAAATTTGTAGTAACCTACTAGTGTTCTTAGAAAGTCTTGTTACCCTTTAAAATGTGATTAGATCTTCAAAAACTTTATTTTTAAAGAAGTTAGATGTTTACAACTTCTTGTCACATTTTCTAAAAATATTTCTTTATGCATTCTTCTTGTTACACAAGTGTTTCTACACTTGTTTAACCACTAAAAATAAGATTTGTTTAAGTAAGAACCAAGGTTAAATGAAACTCATATTTTTAACTTGGTTTCTTTAGAAGTCCTTCATGAAATTCTTAGATCTATATGATTAACAACTTACTTGATCATGATTTTTCAAGAAAACATTTTGTTTCTTTTAAGTTCATGCTTTGTGTGTGGATGATCCATCATCCTACAACAATTTCTATCCTTACATCTTGCTAGATTATGTTTTTAATCATGATCTAGCAAGATCATATGATGATCAACATCATTTCTACAAACAATCAATGATCAACAAGCATAACAACTCATATTTATCAAGATTACTTCATTAAACAAGCTTATGTTCATGTTTACTTCTTATGATCTTTAGTGTTCTTCAAGTTTTTGATTATGATACTTCTTTAACCACTAAAAATAGAAGTAAACTAGCAAGATCAAGACTCTTACCACTAGCATAAGGCTAGGGATGATCAAGTGAAGAAATGAGATGGATAAAAGCAAACAAGAGAGGTCCTTGATCTTCCACAAGCTCCTAGCTTCTTTGTATGATCTCTAACACCTTTGTGAATGCTTGGAATGTATGAGAAAGATCAAATGAAGGTGGATGTGGGTGTGGGTGATCTCGGCCGAGAGCTCCAAAGGGTGTAGAGAACTTGAGTGTTTTTTTAGTGTGTGTGAGAATGAGAGTTTAATGCTTATGGTTACATATATAACCCATGCTTTCTCAATTACCCTTGGATTTTATGTCAAATAAAAGGGAACCATATCCAATTTAATATTAGAATGAAATCTTGAAGTATGGTAGAGGGTATGGCTGATTACTAGGTGGGGGGGGGGGGTAGTAGGTTAGGTTTAACTAGTTTAGTTGGTTTAAGGTAAAAAAAATCAAGTATTAGTTAGTGATGTTAGTTACTTGATGTTTTATGGGGTGTTATGGTGTTGGGGACCATAACTAGCTTGGTAATGTTAAAAGAGTGTTCTAGTGTAAATTTGGTGTTTCGGGTAGTGTCCGGTTGTTCGGTTGGTTACTGGTTTGTTAAAGTGCTAAACTTTGCAGTTTAGTGTGCTTTATATATCTTTTTGTGACACTTTTGATTCCCGACACTTAGGAAAGTATTCAGGACCATTTAACCATATTTCTGCATGATATTAGATTGTTAAAATGCTGATTTTTGCTGAATTTTGCTGAATTCAGCACTTTGTGTGAGTTTTAGGCACTTTCCGGTACTTAAACTATCAATAATAGTGCAGTTTTGTGATCCTTACTTTCCTACACACTACACTAGTGTGGTGCTTAGTTTCTGGCTCATTTTGTGCCTCTATGCACTGTCTGTCTATGTGCTGAGTTTTGTCAGCATTTTCCTGATTTATCAGGTAACTGTGCTAACTGTACTTAATGCATCATTTGAGGCAATAAAGCTTTCATGCAATATTGGCATGATATTAAACAATGTATGATGCACATGTATGCATATGACAGTAATCAAAAAGCAGTTAATTGTAAATTCAGCACAGTCATTAAGCACTAATCATGATTGATTAATTAATTGTACGGATACCTGGATTTTTGACAGTTGTCACATTCTCCCCCTGTTATGAAAATTTCGTCCCGAAATTTTAAGCTTTACTACTAGCAGCAGGGGTGTTAGGGAATAAATTCGGATACTTTTCTTTCATGCGGTTCTCACGCTCCCAAGTAAACTCTGGGCCGTGACGTGCGTTCCATCTAACCTTAACAAGCTTAACACTACTCCTTTGAGTTTTGTTACTTTCCAGTCAGTAACCTCAACAGGTTCTTTGGTAAAGTGGAGTGTGTCGTCAATGTGAACTTCGTCAGTAGGTATGTTCACGGTTTCTTGAGTTGGACTCTTCTTCAGATTAGATACATGGAATGTATCATGAACACCATTAAGTTCTGCAGGTAGTTCCAACTTATATGCTACAGGACCAATCCTCTTCAGGATTTTGAACGGTCCAATGAATCGTGGGTTTAACATTCCCCGCTTCCCAAACAGTGCCACACCTTTCCAAGGTGAGACTTTCAACAAAACCATATCTCCCACTTCAAATTCCAAAGATTTCCTCCTTTGATCCGCATAGCTCTTTTGTCGGTCGCGAGCCGCCTTAATGCGCTCTCGGATCTGTATGATCTTATCTGTCGTTTCTTTAACCAACTGTTAGTGCATATGTCTGTCGACTTCGTCTTGTATCGAGTCTTATAATAGAATAGATAGACCAAGACACGTAGTTCGAGAAAAACAGGAAACGGATCGGATCCAGCCACTTCGCACGAAGTGACCAGTTCGTGCGGACTGGACCAGTTCGTGCGGACTGGACCAGGTCGTGCGACCTGGACCAGGTCGTGTGGAACAGGTTCATGCGATCTGGGTTCTCTATAAATAGGAGGTCTTGGGTTCTTCATTTGTAAGATTTTGATTCCGGTGACAAAGTGTTGCCGAAGTGTCGAACGATCTGTAATCACTTTCATATCAATACTAACGACAGTTAAAGTGATTCTAAGTGTTAAACAAGTTGCATACATGTCCAAATCATTGAATTCCGCCTTTGGTTTGGTCTAGAACTCTTCTGATCGACTCATTAGGTCGAAACTTCGATCCTACAAGTGGTATCAGAGCTTAGGAGGAAGAGTTCTTACCATTTCAGCTTGTTTTCATAAAAAAACAACTGATTTCTTCTCATTTCTACTCATTCTTCTACACTTTTCTTCAAAATGTCAACAAATCCACGGTTAAAATGACCTGATTTTGTGATATAACATGTAAAACTGAGTTTTAAACAATTCATGAACAAATCAGACCTAAATTCAACCTAAAACTTGTTAAAATTGATCAAATCACGTGAAAATCATCTCAGATCGTTCGACAAACTGTCAGTTCGTTTGAAAATTTGCTTCAAGTCGTACGAATTGATCATCCAAGTCATGCGAAGTGTTCAAATCGTTTGAAACTAGGTTCAGGTCGTGTGGGGTGAGGTTTAAACTACCAGGTCGTTTGAAAGTGTTCAGACCATGCGAAATATCATCCAGTTTGCACGAAGTGTGTTATAAATCCCAGCTCGTTTGAACCAGATCGTTTGAACTCAGTTCGTTTGAAACTCCAGCTCGCTTGAACTTTGTGATTTTGTGAATCTTTTCACCGAAACATGGATAACGAGTTTTACAACGCTTTTGCTACTGCTCCGGTCGCTCCAGATACTGTTGCCAAAACTGTCGGTATCGAGAATGAAACGGGAACTTTCCAAAAACCTCCAAAGCTTATGTACATTGGGGATTTTAAAGGGTGGCAAGATCGTTTTGAAAACTGGGTGCAAGAGAACAAGTTTGATGCATGGGTTTCTTTAGAGAAAGATTATACTTTACCGAAAGATGACCTTGGAAATGAAAAACAATTAAGTCAATTTTTACCTGATGAAAAATTAAAATACACAAGCGAAAAAATGATGATCAGCATTCTCCAACAAGCGGTAAAAGAAGATATTTTTGTTTTGCTTCAACATGAGGGAACTGCTAGATCAATTTGGAAAGCGTTGATTAAAAAGTTTAAGGGTAGTGCTGATATGATAAACAATAAACGAGCATTACTAAAAAAATCTTTTGATATGTTTACAGCTATGGAAGGTGAAACAACAAGAATGATTATTGAGAGATATTGTCATGGAAATGAAAAGATTGGACATCAAGAAAGAAGATGATGAATGGGTTGATAAGCTAGCCGATGCGTTACCACAGAATGAATGGGGAACATATCTGTTGATCTTAAAGCATAACCGACAATTTGAAGATATGAATTTGAGTATGTTTATCCAGAAGTTGGAAGAACATGAGCTAGCAATTCGAAAAACTGCTACGATGAGAAGTCCGGGTGCTCAACAAGATGTTAGTCTATACTATAGAGGAAGCAAAGTTGAGACCACTCTGAGTCCAAAGATTCAGACTGCGTTCAGTGCTGATGGTACTTCCGGAACAAATGCAAACAATACAAATCAGAGCAGTGGATATTCTTCGTCTTATTCAAGTTTTGAACCAAATTTCTCAACACCAAGTTCTCAACAACAAAGTTCAACAAACCTTAATGGTCAAGTTTTGCAATGCAATGTTACATTAAATATTCAAAATGGTCAAAATTTCTCTCCAGATATTGCGAAGCAACACATGGCATCACTTGCTACTATGTTAGAGTTGTATGAAAGTTTGGTTGCTGGACGAATTGGCAATCCGATGCTCACTAAAGAGGATTATGACCAGATTGATTCTGAGGAACTTGAGTTGATGGACATCAAGTGGTGTTTAGCTAGCGTTTTGAGAAGAGCAAAAAAGTTCAAACAGATCACCGGAAGAGATGATCTTCGTGAGGCTGCTACATCTCAGGTTGGTTTTGACAAATCAAAGGTTACTTGTTTTCGTTGCCGAGAAAAAGGGCATTTTAAACGAGAGTGTACAAACCGAGAAGCAACTGGGAGAGAAGATCCTTTTGGAAACAATGATTATCATAGAAAAGCAATTTATCATCAAGTTGCTCAACAACAATCTTCACACTCAAGTACTATTGAAGAATCAAAGGGTAGAGCTTGTTTTGGTCTGGTAGATCAAGAAGATGAAAAGATTCCAAAAGAGTTCAATTGGGATGACTATGATCCTTCTAGACCTTCAGTTTCTAAAGCATTCGTTGCTCGATACTTTGAAGACATTGATGATGAGGAAGAGTATATTAATAAAGCTAGAAAACAATTGGATCCTTATAGTTTTAATTTGTTTTTTTTTTTTTGCAGATAAAATCGAGATATTGAAAGAGAAAAAGGATGCTAGACTGAAGAGAGAAATGGAAGCAAGAAGGATTGCTGAAGAAAAGACTGAAGCTGATAAAGCAAAAGATGAAGAAAACCGACAGAGAAGGTCGAGGTTGAAGAAAGTGAAGTGAAGATAGAAGTTGAGAAAGAACCGATTGTGATTGAAAAAATGGTGGAGAAAATAGTTGAAAAAATAGTTGAAGTTGAAAAGATTGTAGAGGTTGTAAAACCTTGTGCTAAGTGCTTAGAATCCTGCAAAGATTGTGCTGAAAAAGATACAAAGTATGCTGAATTGGAAAAGCTCAAAGAAAATTTGCTGCACAATGTGAGAAGCATAAAAGAATCATATGATCTTCTAAGCAGCAAAGTGAACTTGTACAAAGGAGCTTGTGATGAGGATATTCAGATGAAGAATCTTCTGAAAGCAACAGTTCTTCAAAAGCAAACTGCAATCAACAAATACATTGAGATTGTTGCAGGGCTGAAACAAGAATTGGCAGCGATGACGATCGAAACCGAAAGAGTGAATTCTTTACTTTGAAGTTATCAAAGTTCAGATTATGTTATTGATCGCATTTATCCTACCGTGGCAGCTTATAAGTTTGCAGAAGATGAAGAAAATTCTGGTAAGAAAACTAGTTTGAATTATAACAGAGTACCAAATCAAATGTGGGATGGCTATACCCCCCGAGATTTTGAAAAGGTGGCTGAAGCACTCAATCTGAATCTGAAATCCGAGTCTATCAATGGATTACCATATAATATTGATGTCACCTTCACAGCGTTTGACACTGATCATGAGTCCGAGTTAATTAAGAAAGTGGTCGATCAGGTGTTGGATAAAGATGAAGAGTCAAAGTCAGAGTCTAAATCTGAAAATTCGAGTTCATCCGACAAAAGCTCGAGTTCACCGGTCAAAAGAGTTTACAATAAAGATTTTCTGATATCAAAAAATAATTTGAATGACGAAACATCAAAGTAGCATACACTTTGAATGATTCCGACAAATTATATTCTGATGAAGAATTTCCAATAAGAAGTGTTAAAACTGAAATGATTAACAAGGTTTTCAAATTAACATAAATTAATATTTCTGAAATAAAAGATGTAAATTTAACTGAAAAACCTAAAAAATACACTTCAAGAGTTCAACAAAGATTAAACAAGAAAAAAATGTTACAGTTCTGGTTCTGGTTATCAAAAGAAACCAAACCATAACAGTAATTTCAAAAAGAAGGGATTAGGTTTTATTCCACCTGAAAATCATAAAAATGAGAAAATTTATAAACCAAAAACAATATTTGTTTCAGGAATAAATTCTGAAGAGGAGAAGGAGAAACCGTTCTGGAAACAGTCAAACAAGGAGTTTCTCGCCGAAAAGCAAAAGAATGTGTTGAAAGAATCTAAACCGAGAGTTGAAAGAAGAACATGTTTCAGATGTTAAGAGGTTAGACATATTGCTTGGAATTGCCCTAAATCCACCAACACAAAACAGGGAGTTTCTTCTAACTCTAAATTGAAAGAAAAATGTGTTGATAAAAAGGAACAACCAATAGAAAAATTTTAAGAGTTCAAAGATTCGACTTTCGAAGTTGGTGAAAGTTCGAAACATTTTTACCAAAGAAGAGCCAATTTAAACAAACAAAAATGGATTGCTAAGAAATCAGAGGTTGTTTTTGGCAATGAATCTGACATGTCAAAGTCAGAGGAGCCATCTGTTGTGCTAAACGATGAGAATTCCGTTCCAACAATGGATGATGAAAATTTTCCACCATTGTCAAAAGGAAACTTGAAATAAAAAATTGGTAAGATTGAGATTTCAGATCAATTCTTCTCTGATAAGAAAGAATTTGATGCTGAAAAAGCATTTAATGGTAAAGTGTTACATATTTTTGGAAAGATGGCAGATGGGAAGGTAAAATGGGTGAAAGAATTTTATCAATCGAAAATTGTTAAACCAAATGAGGATGGTTCACCCATGATTGATCAGGCATGGGTGAGATTCTTTAAAAAATAAAAACCTGACTTGCTGGAGCTCCCAAGTTGGTAATCGTGGAGCATGAATCGACATCATTCTTGAAAATTATTTTTGTGAATAGCCTACAAGTGTTATAATTTTTACAAGTGGTTGAAAAAACAAAATGATGAATTAAACCCCATGATGTGTGAAATCAACAAAACTAATTTTCCGGAAAAATCATTTTGATTAAAACAAACTTAAGTATTTTGAAATCATAATGGGAAAATAGTTTGTTGACAGGGGGAGTTCTGATTGTTTATGCCAAGTGGATGGAGAAGTGAAGCAATTCACATCAGTTTGTCATTTTATTTGTACAGTTTATTGCGTTTATTTTCAAATTTTCCCGAAAATCAAAAATTGAAACATATTTTTGATTTTAGGGGGAGTAAAAAATTTAGAAATTTTGAAAATTTGAAAAATCTAAAAACATGATAAAATCTAAAAATCCAAAAACATCAAAAAATAAAAAAATGAGTTTTGTTGAGAAAAAGAGGAAATGATAGTACATCAGTGGACTATCACAGTACGCTAAAGAATTGGAAAGTTAAATATGTGATAAACAATCTCACTGATGATATGCCAGTAGGTTTTTACACATTCAATAGATTGATTTCGAGATATAAACCTAAATATCAAATGCTTACTTATATCGTGGGGAACATCTCTCGGATATATAGGTAACCCCTGAAATCTTGTTTGAAGGGCTTTCTATTTCTGACATACTAGGTCTTTGTGCGTGATGATATATGGGGTATTATACCGGGACTTCTGATTTTGCGGAAGCAATAGCCTAGTCCTCATATAATACTCTGCACTGCTTTAATCATAAAGCCCACCCTCATCATAAAAAATGATGAAACATTGGAAAAATGTTAATCATGTGCTGTTGAAGAAAAGATCCCCAAACGGGACACACCTAAAGTCGAGCCATCATCTCTTTGTCTGAACGGAAGTTCTAACCTGAGCTCTCATGGCCTCGCATTACCTGTTTACAGATACCATTAGTGTACATTCACCTGTAAGACTGAATATAGGAGTCTGGATACGGGAGTATATTCTGAGGTGGGACACACGAATAAGTTAAGTCCATTAAAACACTAATCTCGTATCTCGAAACAGTTAAATTTGTGTGAAAATTTAAATGGATCAGTATACTGACAATCTAAGTGAATCGTTTAGAACTCAAAGTTTTTAAAGCTCAACGGTGCTAGTGATTTGTCATAAACTGATATGATCCTCTTACATAAACTCATAAAAATATTGTCTGTAATATTTCTTTATTGCATTTTAACACACTAAAAATCTTAAAAAAATCCAAAAAGAATGTGTTTTAGCATAAAATTTTGAAAAATCAAAACTATTTTATTTCATCTTATTTTAGACAACTGATGTTGAAAAGCTGGTTTTCAAAATTTCGAGTGCTAAACATGATGAACGACAGTGGGTTGGGAGAATGTGTTTTGAAATGAAAAATGAAGTTAAAGTTTGAGATAATTTGAACTGTTAGTTAATCAAGGTCATTAATTTGAACTTGATATAACTATGGTTAATGTTGAAAGATATCTACAAAGTGGTTTCTAAATTTGTTAAATTTTAAAAATTGTGAAATTTACTTTTGGGTAGAGATTTGTGCAGATCCCGTATCTAAGCCTAAGCAAAGTTTGAGCCAGGACACGATCTTAGAACGAGTGCTATGCCAGATTGCGATCCCGGAACAATTTAAGGGGGAGTCAGTTAGCAAAGGGGAGTTTGAAGTTTAAAAGAGCCAGGCTCAGTTTCTAGAACAAAGCTCGAGTTAGAAGCTGCTGATGCTGATAAACTTAAGAAATCAAGAGACCTGATAAAGAGAATTAGAGAGAGGATAGAGCCAGGTTGAGATTCTGATAAAAGAAGATAGAGATTGATGAGGATGCTTACAGAGAAAGATACTTTGGAAAGAGCAAGAAGACCGATCAAGACTGAAGACTCGTCAACATCCAAGGGGGAGTTTGTTAGTGCATATGTCTGTCGACTTCGTCTTGTATCGAGTCTTGTAATAGAATAGATAGACCAAGACACGTAGTTCGAGAAAATGGGAAACAGATCGGATCCAGCCACTTCGCACAAAGTGACCAGTTCGTGCGGACTGGACCAGTTCGTGCGGACTGGACCAGGTCGTGCGACCTGGACCAGGTCATGTGGAACAGGTTCATGCGATCTAGATTCTCTATAAATAGGAGGTCTTGGGTTCTTCATTTGTAAGATTCTGATTCCGGAGACAAAGTGCTGCCGAAGTGTCGAACGATCTTTAATCACTTTCATATCAATACTAACGACAGTTAAAGTGATTCTAAGTGTTAAATAAGCTACATACATGTCCAAATCATTGAATTCCGCCTTTGGTTTGGTTTAGAACTCTTCTGATCGACTCATTAGGTCGAAACTTCGATCCTACACCAACTCGGGACCAACGAGCTGTCTATCGCCTGCATCTGCCCAGCATAACAACGATCGACACTTTCGTCCGTAGAGAGCTTCAAACGGTGCAGCTTGAATGCTTGTATGGTAGCTGTTGTTATAGGAAAACTCAACCAAAGGTAGGTGAGTGTCCCAACTGCCACCCAAGTCCATTACACAGGCTCGTAACATATCTTCCAGCGTTTGAATTGTTCTCTCACTTTGGCCGTCTGTCTGTGGGTGAAATGTCGTGCTCAAATTCAACTGTGAACCAAAGGCTTCTTGGAAAGATTGTCAAATCCTTGACACAAATATTCCATCTCTGTCAGATATGATTGAGATAGGCACTCCATGACATGCAACTATCTCCCTTAGGTACAGCTCAGCTAGCTTACATGTGTTATCCTTCTCCCTGGTTGGCAAAAAGTGCGCAGACTTTGTCAGACGGTCTACGATTACCCAAATTGTATCATGACCTCTGGGTGTCTTTGGCAGCTTTGTTATAAAATCCATCGAGATCTGCTCCCACTTCCACATGGGTATCTCGGGTTGCTGTAAAAGTCCTGAAGGCTTCTATTACTCGGCCTTCAATTTGGCATAAGTCAAACACTTCCCAACGTAAGCCGCAACATCACCTTTTAATCTCGGCCACCAGTAGAAATCTTTCAAATCTTGGTGCATCTTATCCGATCCTGGGTGGATCGAGTACCTCGATTTATGAGCTTCATCAAAGATCAGATCCCTAAGACCACCAAAGAGGGGAACCCAAATTCGTCCCATGAAACACAATGTTCCTTCCTCATTGGGTACCAACTTCTTCTCCATCCCACGGAGATATTCATCCTTAAGATTTTCTTTCTTGAGAGCTTCTCTCTACGCAGCACGAATGCGCAACGAGAGGTCTGTCTGAATGATCATCTCCAAAGCCCTAACCGTTATGGGCTTAATCCTCTCTTTTCGACTTAAGGCGTCTGCTACCACATTCGCCTTTCCTGGGTGATATTTGATTTCACAATCATAATCGTTTAATAACTCAACCCATCGTCGTTGTCTCATGTTAAGCTCTTTCTAATCAAATATGTGCTGTAAGCTCTTGTGATTAGTAAAGATCGTGCATCGGGTGCCATACAGATATTGTCGCCAAATCTTCAATGCAAACACCACTGCGCGTAGTTCCAAATCATGCGTGGTGTAGTTCTTCTCATGAACTTTCAATTGGCGTGAAGCATAAGCGATAACCTTCTGTCGCTGCATCAGCACACAGCCTAATCCCTGGCGCGAAGTGTCACAGTATACCACGAAGTCATCGGTGCCTTCGGGTAGGGATAAAATAGGTGCATCGCAAAGCTTGTTTTTAGCAACTGAAAAGCTTCTTCTTGTTTATCTCCCCATTCATACTTCTTATCCTTTTGAGTGAGTGAGGTCAGCGGTTGAGCGATTTTCGAAAAATCCTCAATGAATCGACGATAATACCCTGCTAAACCAAGGAACTGTTGGATCTCGGTTGGCGTCTTTGGAGTTTCCCAATTCTTAATTGCCTCGATCTTGGTGGGATCCACATGGACTCCATCCTCATTCACTATGTGACCGAGGAATTGTACTTCACGCAACCAGAACTCGCACTTCGAGAACTTTGCGTATAGTTTCTCCTTCTTGAGCAGCTCTAAAATGGCTCTAAGGTGTTGTTCATGCTCTTCCTTTGTTCTTGAATAAATCAAAATATCATCGATAAATACAATCACGAATTTATTGAGATATGGCTTGCAAACTCGGTTCATCAGATCCATAAATAGTGCTGGCGCATTTGTCAGACCAAACAGCATCACCAGAAACTCGTAATGTCCGTAACGAGTTCTAAAGGCAGTTTTCAGAATACTTTCCTCTTGAATTCGCAGCTGGTGATAACCTGATCGAAGATCGATCTTGGAGTAGTAACTTGAACCTTGAAGTTAATCCAAGAGGTCATCAATCCTCGGTAAGGGGTACCGATTCTTGATGGTCAACTTGTTCAGCTCTCGGTAGTCGATGCACATGCGAAACAACCGTCCTTCTTCTTGACAAACAGAACTGGAGCTCCCCAAGACGAAAAGCTTGGTCGAGTAAATCCCTTGTCCAAATGCTCTTGAATTTACGTTGACAACTCTTGCATCTCGGAAGGCGCAAGTCGATAAGGTGCCTTAGCTACAGGTGTGGCGCCTGGAACTAAGTCAATGTGGAATTCGACTTGTCGTTGCGGCGGAAATCCTGGCAAATCTTCAAGGAAGACTTCAAGATATTCTCTTACCACCGAGATATCTTCCAGCTTTGGCTCTTCGGCATCTTTATCAACTACGTGCGCCAAAAAGGCAACACATCCTTTTTGCAAAAACTTTCGGGCCTTTAAACAACTGATAATCCTTAGAGGCGTATCATGCTTTTCTCCGTGCACTACAATCGTCTCTCCATTCGTCATCAGAATGCGAATGATCTTTTCATGGCATACGATCTCAGCTCGGTTGCTCGACAACCAATCCATTCCGACTACCACGTCAAAACTTCCCAATTCGACTGGCTGAAGATCGAGCGTAAACTCATGTTCTCCGAGTTCTATTACACAACCTCTAATCACTTCGTTTGCCTCTACTAGCTTTCCATTAGCTAGTTATATCGAGTATGGAATATCTAGCTTACTGGCAACTAACCCAAGAATTTTCTTAAATTCTAGGGATACAAAGCTATAATTGGCACCAGTATCAAATAACACAGATGCAAAGTGTTGGTTGATAGGGAACGTACTCGTAACTACGTTCGGATCCTGGCGGGCTTCCCTAGCTCCAATGTTAATGATTCTTCCTTGGGCTTGGTTGTTCTTTGGGCAATCACGCTTGAAGTGCCCGACATCTCCGCAACCAAAGCATCCTTGCTTGTTTCCAGTACCACCTTGGTTGTTGGTTTGGTTGCGGTTTCCATTTCCGGCTTGGTTTCCAGAACCACCACGATTTCCATAACCTCCCTGGTAACGATTCCCAGTCTGATTCCTATTGCCATTTCCACCACGGTTACCGATGCCATTGCCATTTCCATTACCTCTCTGGCCACCATTTCCACGACCATGACCAGCCCAGCATGTCTCCTTCGAATGACCATTCTTTCCACAGTTCTCACACTTCCTAAGCCTACACTGGCTGGCATGATGGAACTGGCACACATCACACTTAGGCAAAGTGCCCATGTAACCTTTCCCTTTGTTCTCCGAGCTTGCAGTACCGGTCTTGATTTCGGCTGGTGGGTTTGCATCTCTTTTCTTGTTGCTACCGTTGTTGTTTCCTTGGGTACTCTTCTTGAAATTGGAGAACTTCCTCTTGTTCTCTCCTGATGACTCGACATGAGTCTCCTTCTTCTTTCCATCAGAGATTGAAAACTTGTTCAGCCTAATCGCTTCTTCTGTCAGTGCCACGCTCAAATCAATGGCCTTAGTGATGGTTGGAGGCTTGGATGTCGTCACCATGCTCATGATTTGCGGTGCCAATCCCCATATGAAACGTTCAATTCGCTTGAACTCCAGTTCTACCATGTAGGGGACAACAAGCGACAAGTCATGAAATCTTTGCACATATTCAACAATCTTCGGACCATCCATCTTTAGATTCCAGAACTCGGTTTCCAGCTTCTGAATCTCAGCTCTCGAGCAGTACTTCTTACGCATCTGCTCTTTCATCTCATCCCAAGTCATAGCATATGCAGCTTCCTCTCCCAGAGTCTGAACCTGAAGGTTCCACCATGATAGAGCTCCATCCAGGAAAAGTCCAGAAATGTAAGTGACCTGGTGCTCTGGCCCACACTTGCTCATCCACAGCACGGAATCTGTTTTCTCAGCCCATCTGACGAAAGCTACAGCACTTCCAGTGCCATCGAAATTCAGAGGCTTGCAGTCAAGGAGCTGCTTGTAAGTACAGCCTGCACAGGCAAGATCATTCACAGCAAGCATTAGCAAAAATGCACATGGAATGTCCAAATGTATCGTAATGTGCCTTACGTGACTTAAACATTACCGTGAGGTGGATTATTTCCTGAGGTACCTCCGCTGTGTTCAGAGCGCAAGGCCTCATGTTGTGCAATTGCTTGTGAAATCCGTTCTTGCAGTTAGGCCTCTGTTGTGGGAAACTGATTGTTCCTTTGAGGAGGCATCTTCTAAAAGAAGATTGTATAGGTCAAGTCTTATGTATATAATAAGTAGTACGTATATAATAGCGTTTGTCATAACAAGTAAGCATGCAATCATAGCATAAACAAGAAATTTCAACCATGCATTTAATGAGAACATTACGATTGAGCTTTTATTAATCATCGACCACAAATACAGTTACAAGTTATACAAATGTAGCGTATCAAAAGGAAACACAGAGTCACACTACCCTTGTCCAAAATGTCTACCGATCTATCATAAGTCATACGGTCAAAAGTGGTCTCCAAAAGTCTCACTAGCTCATCTCAATAGCGGTGTTCTCATCAAAAGCAAGCTACCTACATAAAACCAAAAACTATCTATGCTGATGGTGGTGGAGGAGGAGGTGGAGGAACAAAAAAGCAAGTTGTGCACATGCGCTAGCTCCTCCTCAAGATCATAAACGTGATGCAACAGATAGCTAATCTGCTGCTCAACAGTAAGAAAGCGAGTATCAAACTTAGGGAATGGAGTAAGCGGTGCAAGAGGATGCGAAAACGGGGACAGTGATGAACGAGGAGCAAAAGCAGGCTGACACAGACATGGCAAAGGTCGCGTTATCATCTCAAGCTCTAGAATCTTGCGACTAATAATCTCAAACTGGAGCTGCAATGATAGAAGTAACTCATCCCATGTATAACCAGTAAAGTGTGAGGGATGGTAGGGATCAGATATCGGCATGGTGTAAGGTGGGAACCATCTCAGTGGCTCGTCAAGTGGTGAAGAAGTAAAATGAGCAGTAGGTGTAGACTGTGGCATGTGAGGAAATGTGACTGAAACATGTGGATCATGGTCAGGCTGCTGGCTAGAAGGGCCTTCCCATAGACGGGGTGGAGGAATTTCCTGCAAGTAAGTGATAGGTAAGTCAGTGCGGTGAACATCAGACTCAACAAGGTGAAAAGGAGCATCATCAACAGGTGCAGGTGCAAATGGGGGAGTGACTGGCTCAATAACAGGAGGGTCAACGGGTGCATGAACTGGATCTGGTATAAGGGGTGCAATGTCAGGCATGCCAAATGGAATAGGATCAAGAACAGGCAAAGGCTCAGGGGCAGGTATCGGCTCAGGATCAGCGGGTGCATCAACAGGCTGATCATCAGGGACAAATTCAAACTCAAGTCCAGGCTCAATGTCATGTGGGGGAATCGGTGCAGCTGACACAGCTGTATCATTGTTAGAATCTGTGGCGTAACGTCGTAGTCCCACTGACTGTAAAGCGGATGAAGACACAGACTCAAAGGAATCGGGGACAGAATGTAAACTAGAGTCAGAAGAAATCTCAATAATAGGAATCCCCAGAAGCGGAATAACAACAACGTCCTCGTCGAGCTCTCCATCACCATGGGCGTCATCATGAGGACCATCAACAAACAAGTCAAAATCATCATCGAAAAGATCGTCAAAGGGCCAGTCCTCAGGAGGAATGACCATGAGAGGAACAGGAGCGAGGATCAGTGCCACGACATGCTCACCATCGGGGTGACCGATGATAAGATGATCGTGAACTGGAATAGGAATAGCAAAAGGATCCTCGTCTAGGATACCATCAACAATCGGTAAATCATCTCCGAAATCGGGCAGCGCAAATAGCTGGAAATCATCATCGTCGTCAGACATCATCTCTGGGTCACTCTTAGTATCGGAAGTAAAGATCTCTAGCTCAGGGACGATCTCATCGTCAGAAACTACAGCCATAGGGTCATCGGTATCGGACAATCCACTCTCAGAAGATGACAGAGTGTCTGTAACAAAATAATCACAACATATGCATATATATCAACTACTCACATTAAACATGCAATCAATAGCAATGTAATCATGTATCCTTCCTAGTCTCCCAGACTAAACCACTTAGTCTCCCAGACTAAACCTCCCAGTCTCCCAGACCGAACTACCTAGTCTCTCAGACTAAACTACCCAGTTTCTCAGACTGAACCACCCAGTCTCTCAGACTGAACCACCAAGTCTCTCAGACTGAACCATAAACATAAACCCTGGAATGTGATTCGTGTCTTTTCATTTGTAAAAATGTTTGTTATCCGGGATCTGGGCATTCCGTGTATGTAATGAAAACATGTTGTGAAAACATTTTCGTGAGAGCCCTAATGATTGTAGTCTAGACTCGAGAAAGAATCCTAGTTCGCTACAATCGATGCTCTGATACCAAGCTGTCACACCCTGACTTTTGCGGAAGCGTGATTATGGTGTGACTTTCTTAATACCATTGCATTCAATCATAACAACAACTATATGATAAAACTGAAGATGTTCATCCATTAAATAAGTTTTAAAAACATAACAACATCATTGTTTTAAGACATAGAAATTCAAATTCGAGTACAACCATGCAACTTGTTTAAGAGTTCACAAAGACTAGACAAAAGACATTAATTGATACCGGGATTTGGGAGGCGTGTCTCGTCCAGGCATAAGACACACTGACCAAACCCTAAGACCATAGATGACATCTTTTATTCTTAAACCACACTTGAAACTAGTGAACGCCCGCCAGATCCACATCTAATTCCCTGAAATACATGTAGTTTGAAAACATCAACAAAAGTTGGGCGAGTTCATGTGTTTGTTTGTGTGTATGAATAAACCTTTGTAATCATTGAAAGTATGTATCTAATTTTGTATACTCCTGGCATGAAAGAAACAAGGAAAACAGATCACCAATGGTTTGCAAGGCCATTGATATGTGTGAAGTGATGCAGGAAAACTCAAACCTAGCAGATTTGTCTCCGGGAATAACACATAGTCACCACATGGGCCACCCTGGTCCGCATGGGTGTGGGCTTGCTACACCCAAATAGATCTATCACTCATGTCCCTCGGTCCTACAACAAGGATTAATGGCCTTAAATGTTATACCCACCACTCACATGATCAAGCAGTACCATTCCTTAGCTAACCATACCAAATCAAAATGTTTGTAAACAGTTGTCACATGTATTTCACCCTCGTAGTTATAAAACCAAAACAGTTAGAGAAAAGGGGGTCATGAAATCACAGTCTTGCGTCTTCAGTCATAGTAACTCAAGCTTCTTCCGGTATACACGACTAACTACAACGTACTATGATCTATTAGACGAGCGGATCGTGCCTTGACTTAGTATTAATGTCTTTGGGTTACCTTTCTTCGTATCTTCGATATTATTTCAAGTTATATAATTATTTGTTAAAATAATTAGTATTTTAACTTAAATTATATTTGTTAAATTTTGGAATAATTGTTAAACCATATTATTGTAACTTAATACTTCCCAAGTATTTGTACTTGTATTTCCTTCTGAAGGATGAGGGTCTTATACATGTGTATCTTTGCCATGTTTTGGGGTCATATTCCGGTGTGTCATTATACGTATGAGAATACGTATTTTTATTGTATTCATTAAGTATCCTAATACTTAATTTCATATTAATTATTCTGGAATATTATCTTTAATAAAGATGCAATATATTTCCAAAATATACATTTGAGTAAAATGCAATTTGCGTCCCTGTGGTATGTCCCAAACATCAACTTGAGCCCCTAAAAACATTTTTTTGCATTCTGAGTCCCTGTGGTATTCATTTCATAACACTATGAGTCCTTCTGAGTCCCTGTTAACAATTTTTGCATGAATACCACAGGGACTCACACAGGGACTCAAAAGGACTCATAGTGTTATGAAATGAATACCACAGGGACTCAGAATGCAAAAAATTATTTTTAGGGGCTCAAGTTGATGTTTGGGACATACCACAGGGACGCAAATTGCATTTTACTCTATACATTTTAAGGAATTGTAAAAATCATATTTTACTTCCTTGGTGTCCAAAATATTATTTACCAAAATATTCTTTGTGAATAAATTCCGGAATATTGTTGTAAGTCTTATTCCATAGTTCGGTTTTCACCATTATCTTGTTTGAAATGTGTATATTTATTCCTTGGAATTTTGGTAATATTTTGGATGGTAATTCTTGCTATTTTGATGTGTTATATTATATCAAGTCCTAAAATAATATAACTAATACACAAAGTATAGAAATAATCACAAACTGTGTCTTCTAAATATATATTTCCTAAATACATATTTAGTCACTTTTATTTATGAAAACCAACCTCCAATAATTGTATTTTTTTGTAACAAAAAATTATGGCAAGGTTTATGTTGGAAACTCATGGTTTAAAATACACTTGTAAATATTTGTTTAAAAATATTTTTCTAAGTGTTTATATTTTTTGAAAATTTTGCCATAGTTTCCCCTAAAAATGGAGGTTTCCATGCTTTCAAGCATATCATTTTCTTTTGTAAATCTCATCACAATCAATCCACAATCAACAATAAACAACTTACACTTACCAATTTTGCCAAAATCAAGTAATAATCTACTATTTCATGAACTTGAATATTTGTAAAAATTTGTAGTAACCTACTAGTGTTCTTAGTAAGTCTTGTTACCCTTTAAAATGTGATTAGTTCTTCAAAAACTTTATTTTTAAAGAAGTTAGATGTTTACAACTTCTTGTCACATTTTCTAAAAATATTTCTTTATGCATTCTTCTTGTTACACAAGTGTTTCTACACTTGTTTAACCACTAAAATAAGATTTGTTTAAGTAAGAACCAAGGTTAAATGAAACTCATATTTTTAACTTGGTTTCTTTAGAAATCCTTCATGAAATTCTTAGATCTATATGATTAACAACTTACTTGATCATGATTTTTCAAGAAAATATTATGTTTCTTTCAAGTTCATGCTTTGTGTGTGGATGATCCATCATCCTACAACAATTTCTATCCTTACATCTTGCTAGATTATGTTTTTAATCATGATCTAGCAAGATCTTATGATGATCAACATCATTTCTACAAACAATCAATGATCAACAAGCATAACAACTCATATTTATCAAGATTACTTCATTAAACAAGCTTATGTTCATGTTTACTGTAGGATCGTTTTTAGACCCAAACGAGTCGTTCAGAAGAGTTTTTGTTGGTGCACTATATGTCTGTTGATTACGTCATAATCAAGTCTTGTGTCTAGATAGGTTGAATGTACACACAACAGGGTATTAATTAGGGTTTAGACATGTTTAACATGAAGATTTCGCTTGAAATCAGTTCAAGCGAAATCAACATGACTTGATTTCGCTTCAGACCAGTTCAAGCGAAATCTACATGTCTATATATAGGGGTTGTGTGGTTCATTTGTAATAGACTTGGATCATTGCTTGTGGAACGAAACTCTGTCAAATTGTAATCAGAAAGCAATAAAAGAGAAGAAATTTAAGAGAATAGCTGTTGTATCTTCGTATGCATTGATTCCGCCTTTACATATGAAGATGAATGTCCTTGACTGACTTTTCGAGGTCGTAGAACGGTCCAACAAGTGGTATCAGAGCTCAGGACGAGGAGTTCATACTACTACAGCTTGATTCTACTGATTTCTCTCATTTCTACTCATTTCTTTTTATATTTTTCAGATCTGAACTAGTTCCAACGGTCGAAATGGTCTGATTTTCGAGTATCTTGTGTAAAACGTAGTTTTAACAAAGCCTACAAAGAATTGGACTAAAACTCAGATTAAATCTTGTGAAAAATTACCTAAAACTAGGTTTCGCTTGAAAGTATTCGAATTTTGTAGTTGATTTCGCTTCAAAATCAGACATTTTGGCTGGATTTCGCTTGAAGTTGTTGAAGCGAAATTGATTCTCTGTTAATTTCGCTTGAATCAGATCTGGACTTGGATTTCGCTTGTAATCAGTTGAAGCGAAATACATCATCTCGGATTTCGCTTGAAACAGGTGAAGCGAAATTGGTTTGGCAGGATTTCGCTTGAATCGAAATTGTTCATTGATTTCGCTTGAAATAGTGTTGTTTTTTGATTTCGCTTGAAACACTTAGATCAGATTTCGCTTGAAATTGCTGATTTTTCAAAACCTAAAAATTTTCTAAGTGTTTGACTGATTTTTTTTCAGGTACGTTCACGATGGATGATAATTTCATAAACCCGTTTAGCGATATGTACGCGTTCACTTCCGAATCGTCAGATAGAAGATCTGAGATGAAAGAATATTCAAAAGAGATTTCGGAGAATTTGAAGTTTGAGAACATGTACGGGAGCCAACAGAAGCCACCAAAGCTAATGAAAGTGGAAGATTATCACTGGTGGAAAAAACAGATTTGAGGGTTGGGTAAAAGCTTTTACTACTGAAAGCTGGTTAAAACTGACAGATGAATATGTTGCACCAGTAAAAGAGGGAGAAGAGTTAATAGATGCAAAAGATTTTACAGAAAAAGATATAAAAAATGTTGTGGCTGAACATAGAATGATAACATTGATCAAACAGTCAGTAAGAGAGGATATTATTTCATTGCTTGAACAAGAAAAGACTTCAAAGAGTTTGTGGGAAGCGTTAGAGAGAAAATGTGTAGGAAGTAATGAAATTGTTAAAAACAAAAAGAAATTATTGCGTAAAGAGTTTGATTTATTCAATTGTATGAAAAATGAGTCGGTTTGTAAAATGATTGAGAGATTCGGACATCTGAAAATGGAGCTGATCAGACACAAAATCTTACCTTCTGAAGAGGAGCCGGTGGATAAATTGTTTGATTCATTGCCAAATGATCAAGAGTGGCAATACTTCGCTCTAATGTTGAAAAATACTATCAAGCCTGAAGATTTAAAAGTGGATTTGCTGATTGAAAGACTTGAAAGTCATGAGTTGGAGATAAAGAGATCTAAAGTCAACAATCCAGCTTATCAGCAGAATGTAGAGCTTTACTACAGAGTATCGCAGGCCGGGTCTCCAAGAACTGCATTTTCTGCAGAAAGCTCAAGCTCGGTGAACAATGAAAGTTTTCACAGTGGTTTTCACAGTAGATCTTCTTCAAACACTTCAAGTCAATCTGCTTCTAAGAATTTGTTTCAGTGTAATATCGCAGTGGATTTGAAGAATGGGCAGAATTTTAGCGAAGAGTCGGCAAAACAACAGATGGTTTTCTTGGCATCTGTACTTGAATCGTATGAAAGCCTCGTTGCAGGGAAGATTGCCAATACCAATTTGACAAAAGAAGATTATGATCAATTAGACCCCGAGGAGATGGAACTAATGGATATAAGATGGTGCATGGCCAGTGCGGTTCGTCGGGCACAGCGGTTCATGGAGATCACGGGGAGAAAGTCAATTGGTGGACCATCTACCAAATTGGGATTTGATAAATCCAAGGTGACATGCTTCAAATGCAAACAAAGAGGTCACTTTAAGCGCGAGTGCAGAAATGCGTATGCTGATGTTGAGTCTGAAAACCCGTTCAACGAAGATTATTACAAGAAAGCGATTTACCATCAGAACAAGTCTGAGCCACCAAAATTAAAGCAACCAGAAGAAAGATCAAGGGCTCTTGCAGTTATATATGACGATGAAGGGTATGACTGGAGTCAAGAGGTTCTACCTGAAAAAGATGCAGTTGGTTATGCATTTGTTGCAAATGATGATCATGATAGATGGTGGAGAAGAGACAGTGCAAGATGGGAGATTGGCAAATTGAATGAACCATTTAAGGAAGCACAAAGAGCCAAGAGATGGAATGAAGAATTAGAGTGTTACATGGATCCACAGGGTAATCCAGTAGTTGATCCATCAAAAGTGGATTTTGATGCTGTAACCAATGTGTTTCCAAGTGAAGGCACTTTCAACACAAGAAGGCTTTCTGATAAAAGCTATTTGCCAAATTTGATGATCAAGTTAAGAGAAGTTTTGGAAGCAAGTTTACCGAAGGTGGTAGAGATGAAGAAACGAAAAGAAGAAGAATTGAAGAAGATGATTGAAGAAGTGAAAACTGTTGCGAAGATTGCTGCTGAAGAGGAACAGAAAGCTGAAGAAGAACAGAAGAATGCAGAAGTTCAGAAAGAAGAAAAGGAGAACGATCAGAAAGATGAATCAGAAGAACCGGTGCTGAATGAGACTGAGGTTAGAAAATCTTTTGATCTATCTAATGTTGAAATGGTTGATGAAAAAGAAAACAAGTGCAGGAATTGCATAGAAATGTGCAAAGCCTGTACTGAAAAAGATGACATCATAAAAACAAAAGATATTGAAACAAATAAACTTGAAAATGTTTTCAAAATAAAATGCAAAGAAATGATTGAAAAAGAAGAAATTTTGAAACTAAAAGTTGAAAATTTGACACAGAAATGTCAAGGCCTTGAAAAGGATAATGATGTTTATAGACAACTGTGTTCTACAAAATGTGTCGATTGTGTTGAATAAGAATCGAAATTTCAAGATTTACAAAAACAGTATGATTCTTTAAAGTGGTCGAGTCAGAGAGTACAAGAAGCTTATGATACTTTGAAGAGCCAAGTCAAAAGTTTTGATCAAAGATTGTCTGAAACTTTAACAACCAAAGAAATGTATGAGAGACAGTTTAAAGAAAAACAAATTGAATTAAACAAATGTGTTGATGAAATTGCAAATCTTAAACAAGTCTTGGCTGAAAAAGAAAAGGTTGTTACAAAACTTCAAAGTTATCATAACTCTTCGTACATTCTCGAACGCATTTTCAACATCACACCAGATGACAAAGATACTGAAAATTGCAAAAAGGGTATTGGTTCAGAATTTCATCAGGTACCACCACCATTGAGAAACAATTATACTTTTTATGATGAGGAAAAGGTGGCAAAGGGTTTGAACATAGCTGACCAGTTACCTGAAAGTATCGATGTGACTTACTCCAAATCTGATGATGCTAATGATTCAGAGGTGGTAAGTAAGGTTGTTGAAAACATTTTGAAAGATGAGTCTACAAAAGGTAAGTCTGAATCACAGGATGAAGATGAAGGAAATCTTTATGATGGTTATCTGAAAAACACAAAATCCGAGAAAAATTTGAATGATGATTCAAAAGGATTGGTTTATACCATGATTGGATCGGACAAATTATTCTTAGATGTTGTATTCCCGATTCAGAATGTGATTTCAGAGAAGGTCGATAAAGTTTTCAAAATGGTTGAGATTGAGAAGTCTGAGATTCCAAAGTTTGCTGGTAAAGGTCATAAATCTTTTTATAACAAACCTGGGTTTTAAGAAGAAAAACATGAAGGCTGGTTTGGGTTATAAAAAGAAACAGAATTGGAATCAAAGTAAAAAACCAAATTTGCAACAAAAGATGAATTTTGTTCAAGGAAAAAGCTTGAAAGAAGAGGAAAAACTCAAATTTGGACGACAGTCTAATGAGGAGTTTGATGCTATGAAAAAGAAACAACAACAGGCCAAGGATGTTTCAAAGAAAGTGTGTTTTAAATGTGATCAGATTGGACATGTTGCACGAAAGTGTCCAACTCCAAAGCCTGTTGATGTTGAAAAACAGAAATCTGCGGATGAGAAATCAAGGTTAACCAGATTTGATTCGAAACAAACTTGGAGGTACAATACAAACAAGTTTGCTTCAAATCAAAATTGGAAATCAAACCCGAACAGGTTCGATTCAAGACAGACCTGGAATTCTCACACACCCAGATTCAGAACAACACAAAGTTAGAGAACATCTGTTGATATGAAAAAACCTCAAGAGTTTTGGAAACCTAAAAATGTTGTTCAAAATCAAAAGGTTCAAAAAGAGACAAATTTTTACAAAAGAGGTAGTCCGGAAGGTCAAATGTGGAGTGCTAAGAAACAAGTGACGTCGGTAAAAGATGAAAAAGTTGAAGTCAAAATTGCAAATGTTTTAAATGACAAAGAGTTTCCGAAATTAAATGAACATTATTGTGTTGACATGCCTAAGGTCCAACAGACCTGGGCTAAATTGTTCAAATGACTGATAAAGTTTGAATGTGTAGGTGCTCAACGAAGTTGAAGATTGTGAGAAGGGTAGTTGGAGCAACCTGGCACAGGAAGAGGTTGCAGGACCCTGGTTTGGTTGAACAGGGAGTTTAGTTTGAGTGATTTTTGTACATAAATAAACAATATTTTCAAAATCCTAAAAATTGAAAAAATTAAAAACCAAAAATATGTTTTTAGTTTGTTAAAATTTGAAAAACCAAAAATATGTTTGTTTTTAATTTTGTTTGAATGTTTTGATTGAATATGCCGAAACCCTCACGGCTGAACAAACATGATTACTTTCATCAGATTGAAAAACGGTTTTCAAACTGTAAAATATCAATGTGTTGTAAATCATGGGGGTATGTTAGATTTTCTGCAAATCAGAGCACTTGAAGCAGAAAATGGATGGCGAGACAAAGCTATCAGTGTTGGTTGTCAAATTTTTTTTAAATGGTTTTGCATTTTAGGGGGAGAATTATTGTTAGAAAATCCAAAAACATTTGAAAATTTTGAAAAAGTCAAAAACATGATAAAATTTCAAAAAATTGAGTTTTGCGTCAAAAGAGGAAATGATAGTACATCAGTTGACAGTTACAGTACGCTAAAGAAATGGAAAGTTTAAATGTGTTAAACGATCTCACTGTGGATGTGTCGGTAGGTTTTTATACATTTAGTAAACTTTTTCGGGATATAAACCTAAATTCAAACACTTGCTTATTTTGTGGGGAACACTACTTGGATATATAGGTAACCCCTGAAATCTCGTTTGAAAGGTCTCTTAATCTGATATACTAGGTCTTTATACTCAATGATGTCTGGGGTATTATTCCGGGACTTCTGCTGAACGGTGGTTCTGACCTAGTCCTTGGCTAATACTTGCTGAAATGCTTGAAACACAGCATTAAACCCTCAGCATGCTGAAACAATAAAATTGATAAATGCTGCTGTTGTAAGCAAAAAGATCCTCTAAAGGGGACACACCGAAAAGTCGAAGCTGATATCTCTCTGCGTATACGGAAGTATCGACCTGAGATCCCTCGGCCCTCGCATACCTAATTTATATACATATATCATTGTAGTATACTCACCTGTAAGACTGATTATTGGGATTCTGGATACGGGAGTATATTCAAGAGGTGGGACACATGAATGAGTTTAAGTTCATAAGACATCTAATTCGTATCCTGAATCAGTTGAAGTTTGTATGAAAATTTAAGTGGATCAGTATATCGACAATCTAAGTGAATTGTTTAATACATAATGTGATTTTAAGCTCAACGGTACTTGTGACTTGTCATAAACTGATATGATCCTCTGATGCATACTCAAACAAAAATATTATCTGTAAATATGTTTGTACATATTTCGTTATTGCTTTATGTTTTCAGAAAATACAAAAAGATTTTGATTTCTGCTTTATTTTCAACAACTGATGTCTGAGTGCTGAGTTTCAAAATCTAAGTAAGCTGATTGTGTTTTTGAAAAATAAAACAAGTTCATTAATTTGAAACTTGAAATTTCTAAAATCAAAAAAGTTTGTGATATCTCCAAGGTCATTAGTTTGGACTTGGATGATTAACTGTGGGGGAGTTGGATGCTTATATTGTTACAAGTGTTAGTTTCTGATACGATTCGATGAAACTACCAAATTCATGAGAAGTGGTTTAGAAGGTTTGAATTGTCAGATTACATTATCTAAAAGTTTTAAATGTTGTTACTTATAGTTGGATGAGTGATTGCAGGTTTCAGGAATTTCCACGGAAGCTAAATGTCAAAGCTTGAACCAGATATCTCAGATTCTAGCATATTGAGAGGGGGAGTCTGTGAAAGGGGGAGTCTGGGTCAACGGTCAAAGGAAAGATTGAAGTTTGAAGTTTAGAAGTTGAAGATAAAGATTGAGGAAAGTTTTTGCAATGTTTGAAGATTGTTAAAGACAAAGACTTGAAGCCAAAGACTTCATCAACATCCAAGGGGGAGTCTGTTGGTGCACTATATGTCTGTTGATTACGTCATAATCAAGTCTTGTGTCTAGATAGGTTGAATGTACACACAACAGGGTATTAATTAGGGTTTAGACATGTTTAACATGAAGATTTCGCTTGAAATCAGTTCAAGCGAAATCAACATGACTTGATTTCACTTCAGACCAGTTCAAGCGAAATCTACATGTCTATATATAGGGGTTGTGTGGTTCATTTGTAATAGACTTGGATCATTGCTTGTGGAACGAAACTCTGTCAAATTGTAATCAGAAAGCAATAAAAGAGAAGAAATTTAAGAGAATAGCTGTTGTAACTTCGTATGCATTGATTCCACCTTTACATATGAAGATGAATGTCCTTGACTGACTTTTCGAGGTCGTAGAACGGTCCAACAGTTTTACTCAAAACGAGTGGCGGAAACACAAGTATTGAGGTCAATTCAGCTAGATTCACACTTTAAACTGTCGTAGTATTGATATAAAATAGTTTTACAGCAAGACGACACTTCGGCAGCACTTCGTTGCACAAACCGGAATGAATGACTGAAATTTTGCTTGGAAGACCTATATATAGAGTTCTGATTCCGCTTGAATGTGACAAGATGCATTTCAAGCGAAATTAACCTAGGTGATTTCGCTTGAAACTGCTCAAGACTCTTTCAAGCGGAATTACTCACTTCAAGCGAAATTACCACAAATACACCCTAAAATTTCATATTTTCTCGTACAATGCACCCTGATCTATCTAGAATACAACAAGACTCGATACAAGACGAAGTCGACAGACGCATGCACCAACAGACTCCCCCTCGAATGTTGACGAGTCTTAAGTGTCGAGTCTTCGCATCTTCAATCTTTATCAGTCCTCTCGAACTCTTTGAAGTATCTTGACACTGTAAAGCATCCTCAAATTCTTCTCTCTTCTCTTCTCTTCAGCACCAACAGATAACCTCTCCCTCGAATGTTAATGATCTCCAGAATCTGAATCTGGCTCTTGAGCTTTCTAATTCTCTTGATCAGATCTCTTGATTCCTTAAGTTCATTATCATCAACAGTTCCAAAATCGTAACCTGGCTCACACTTTCCACAGGTTTAGAAACGATTCCTGGCTATACCCTGCATAAAAACTCTACCAAAAAAAAAAAAAAAATTCACAAATGATTTAACATTTAAAAAATTTATATATCTTCAAACTCTCCCTCAAATATGGCCAGAATGATTTAGCATAGATAGGCTTCTGATGACCACATGTAGAAAATTATACAAAATCTTTTCTCATTTAAACTCACCCAACCCAAATGTCATCATGTTTAGCACTTGGAATTTTGAAAATCAGCTCTCCAACACCAGTTATCGAAAGTCTTTTTGAATTTTTTTAAATTTATGCTAAAACACACTGAAAATCTTTTTAGATTTATGAATGTAATGAAATGCAGTAAAGAAATATTTACAGACACTATTTTTGTGAGTTTGTGTAAGAGAATCATATCAGTTTTTGAGACAAATCACCAACACTGTTAAGCTTTAAACATTTTAAGTTCTAAACGATTCACTTAGATTGTCAGTATACTGATCCACTTAAATTCTCACACAAAGTTCAATTGTTTCGAGATACGAGATTAATGTCTTAAGCACTTAAACTTAATCGTGTGTCCCACCTCAGAATATACTCCTGTATCCAGATCCCAATATTCAGTCTTACAGGTGAGTATACCACATATGATATCTGTAAGGGGTTAAATTGCGAAAACCGTGAGAGCTCAGGTCAGAACTTCCGTTCAGCAGAGAGATGACAGCTCGACTTTTGGTGTGTTCCCTTTAGAGGATCTTTTTTACAACAACATTGATTAGCAATTTTATTGTTTCATCATTTTTGCTGAGGGTGGCGCTATATTTCAAGCAAGCAGTAAAGTATTCTTCGAGGACTAGGCCATTGCTTCCGCAAAATCAGAAGTCCCGTGATAATACCCCAGATATCACTGAGCATAAAGACCTAGTATCTCAGAAAGAGGGACCTTTCACACAAGATTTCGGGGGTTACCCATATATCCGAGAGATGTTACCCACGATATAAGCATGTTTGAAATTTAGGTTTATATCTCGACACAATCTACTAAATGTACAAAAACCTACTGACACATCATCAGTGAGACCGTTTATCACTTTTATTCTTTACATTTCTTTAGCATATTGTGATCGTCCACTGATGTACTATCATTTCCTCTTCTTCACAACAAAACTCATTTTTCATTTTTCAATTTTTACCAGTAGGTTTTTATCATGTTTTTGGCTTTTTCAAATTTTCAAATGTTTTTGGATTTTCAAAAATTCTTACTCCCCCTAAAATGCAAACACATTTAAAACAAATTTGAAAACAAACTATACAACTAAGTTGACAACCGATATCGAATCACTTCAAATCGCCATCCACTAGGCATAAACAATCAGAACTCCCCCTCACAACAAAGTATTTTCCCATTGATTTCAAAACACTCAAGTTTGTTTTAATCAAATGGTTTTTCCAGAAAATAAGTTTTGTTGATTTTATCATTTGAATGGTAGGGGATAAACTCATCATATTGTCTTTCAACCACTTGTAGGAAATCAGATACAACTTAATGTCCCTGATTTACCACTTGTAAGAATAGTTCAATCATGTTCAATCTAATGACCTTGATTAACTTGCTTATAAAAACACAACCTCTTTTTCAACCACATGGCTTACCAACCAATACCATTTGTAGGTTGAATTCTCAGAATGCCGATTCCTACTCCTCACTTACCTACCTGGGAGTTCCGGCAAGTTATACTTCTACACAAACATTTTTTTTAGAATGATGCCGATTCATGCTCCGCGATTACCTATTTGGGAGCTCCGGCAAGTCCAGGATTTTACTGTTCATAGTAAGTACCATCCCAGTCACAAACCAGGGATGGCTCAACTTTACCTTTCTTCGTTTTCTTTTCGTAAAATTCCTTGACTCCTTTCACCTTCCTGTCAACCATTTTTCCAAAAATGTTATGAACTTTGGAGTTAAATGCTTTTTCAATATCAAAATCTTTCTTTTCAGAAAAAAATTGATTTGGAATCTCAACTTTACCAATCTTTTGTTTAACATTTTCAGCCCTCAATGGTGGAAAATTGACATCATCCATTGGAGGTACTGAAGTTTCCAATTTTATCTCAACACATGGCTCCTCTGATTTTGTGGAATCAGATTCATCACCAGAAGTAAGCTCCTCTGATTTTGACGAATCAGAATCATTGCTAGAACTTTCATCAGATTTCTTAACAACCCATTTCTGGTTGTCAAGATTCGCCCTTTTCTTGTAAAATCTGTTTAAACATTCACCAATCTCAAAAGTTGAATTTTTGAAAAGTTTAGATCTGTCAACTGGTGGTTCAAACATAACCTCTTTATCTTTCAGTTTACGAGAAACTCCCTGTTTTGATTTTATTGCCTTGGAACAATTCTTGGCAATATGTCCAATAGTGTTGCATTAAAAACAGGTTCTCGTTTCTTTCATCTGACCACCAGTCTTCATCTCTTCTTGCTTCTTCGCAAGGAATTCTCTGTTTGACTGGTTTCTGAACAGATTTTCTTTCTCTTCTTCAGTAGACGTACCAGATGTCTTTTCTTTAGAAGCTTTCTGTTCTTCAATTACTTCATCATCTTCAAATACCTTCATGCCTTCAACAGTTGGATAAATCCTGTTAGTGACATAAGAAGTACATGAGTAACTTTTTAACAAACGGTTTACTCTTTCAGATTCAATTCTTTGGGTTTCCAATTTTTGCTCAAGCACTGCACACTTTTCCATGTAACTGTTCACACTTTTCTGCTTTATCATGAAAGCTCCTTGAAGTGTTCATGGCTGTTACTTGTTCTTCATTTGATTGATTATACCGATTCATGGCCTTGTTCAGAACATCGTAAGATTCCTTCAACTGATTTATGTTGTTAATCAGTTCACTGTTTTTCTTCTTGATAATCTCACAATTTTCACAAATCACCGGAATCTTTTTAGCATTAACTTCTGCATCAACCTTGAACTTTGGAACATCTTTCACCTTTTTCTTTATCACTGGAACAACTTCACCATCACTGCTGACCGGTGTTTTGACCTTTTTCTTTTTCCTTTTTACATTTTCATCATCAATGTCACTTTCTGCTATCAATTTCAAATCAGCTGCCAATCTTCTTGCATGATACTCACGATCATCATCACTATCCTCTTCAACACGAGCAACATACGCTTTGTGATTTGAATCTTTGCTTGGATCATAATCATCCCAATTGAAATTTGCCCAACTAAAACCTTCAGGCAATTTTTCATCATCTTGATTGATTAGGCAGCTTTGTTGTCAGCTGAGATATATTTGTCCCAATTGAAACCTTCCGTTGGCTTTTGATAGTCCTGATTCACCATACAAGCTCTCTTTGAAGATTCTTCAATCACTTTTCTTCCATGTGCCACTTGTGGTTCTTGTTGTTATTGAGCAACTTGATAATAAATGGCCTTCCGGTAATAATCATTGTTGTTGTTGAATGGATTTTGAGCTTCACTTGCTTCACGGTTTCTGCACTCCCACTTGAAGTGTCCGTTTTCCCTGCAACGAAAACAATTGACTTTAGATTTATCAAAACCTAAAGTAGAAACATTAGCTTCATGTAAATCATCTCTTCCTATGATCTGCTTAAATTTCTCAGCTCGTCTCAACACACTTGCCAAACACCACTTTATGTCCATCAATTCCATCTCTTCGGCATCTATTTGATCATAATCCTCTTATGTCAACATAGGATTCCCGATTCGTCCAGCAACAAAACTACCATAGGATTCCAACACGGTTCCCAACAGAGACATGTGACTCTTAGTAATATCTGCTGAATAATCCTCATCATTCTCCAGATTCAAAACAATATTGCATTGTAGCTTTTTGCCATTCTTGGTTGCTGAAATGTTTGGATCAAATGACGGATATGATGAAAAACTTGTGTTGCTGTTTGTTCCTTTTGAAGAACTTCCTGATGAATTCTTGGCATTGAATGCTGTTTCAATCTTCGGTGACAAGTTGGTGGTTTTATCACTGACTCCACCTTTGTAATAAAGTCCGATGTCTTGTTCACCGTCAAAATCTCTCATTCTTAAAGCTTTTCTTTGTTCCATTTCCTGAGCCTCAATTTTTTCAATGAATTTACTCAGTGTCAGATTGCTAAAACCTTTCTTGTTTCTTAACATCATGAGATAAGTGCCCCAAGTCTCATATGGCAAAGCATCAGATAATTTGTCAATCAACTCTTCATTATCTTTCTCAATGCTCAATCTCCTCATGTTGGCTAGAAAATTGCAGTATCTCTCAATGATTTTCTTTGTACTTTCATTTTTCAGACCACGAAACAGATCGAATTCTTTCTTTAAAAGCGACTTTTTGTTCTTGACCATCTCTTCACTTCCTTTAAACTTCGATTTTAATGCTTTCCAGATTGAATACGAAGTTCCATTGTGTTGCAATAGAACCAAGATATCTTCTTTCACTGCTTGTTGTAGTAAACTTAGCATCATTTTCTCATCTTTGTATTTCTTTCTATTATCGGCACTTAGATCTTTGATTGCAATAATCTCTTCGTCATCATTTATTGGTCTCACGTATTTCGTCTCGACACATTCCCAAGCATCTAGATAATTTGCTTGTACCCAGTTCCCAAACCGTCCTTCACAACCTTTATACTCCTCGATGTTCATGAGTTTAAGCGGTTTTTGCATCGTCCCCATTTCATTTTCCAACATCGTGTTCTGTGCAAGAGTAATCGGGGTAACCGGAGTAGCGAATGCGTTATAGAATTCCTCTTCCATGATTCGGTTTTCAAGAATTTGTCAAACAACGTTTTTAAGCGGAATCACAGTCTCAAGTGGAATCTCCTTTGAAGTAAAATATCTATTCAAGTGAAATACCTTATTTCGCTTCAACTAACACCTTTTCAAGCGAAATAAGAGCTTTAAAGCGAAATAGTACTTTACAAGCGAAATCAGGATGAAATCTCAAGCGAAATAATGTGTTCAAGCGAAAACAACTCAATGTCTCAAGCTAAACGCCGGTTTCAAGCGGAATCAACTCAAATTTTCAAGTGAAATAGCTGCTGATGTCATCATCACAAGCTGATTTTCAAGCGGAACTAAGAAATTTATCAGTTTTAGATCGATTTTAGGCCTGAAACTTTCAAGGCTTTGTTAAAACAGTAATGCGCACATGATGTGTGAAAATCAAGACATTTTGAGCGTAAAATCAAGTTCAATTTAAAAAGAAGGTTTAGAAATCAGAAATTTCAGCTGAATTGGTATGAACTCTTCCTCCTAAGCTCTGATACCACTTGTAGGATCGTTTTCAGACCCGAACGAGCCGTCCAGAAGAGTTTTACTCAAAACGAGTGGCGGAAACACAAGTATCGAGGTCAATTCAGCTAGATTCACACTTTAAACTGTCGTAGTATTGATATAAAATAGTTTTACAGCAAGACGACACTTCGGCAGCACTTCGTTGCACAAACCGGAATGAATGACTGAAATTTCGCTTGGAAGACCTATATATAGAGTTCTAACTCCGCTTGAATATGACAAGATGCATTTCAAACGAAATTAACCTAGGTGATTTCGCTTGAAACTGCACAAGACTCTTTCAAGCGGAATTACTCACTTCAAGCGGAATTACCACAAATACACCCTAAAATTTCATATTTTCTCATACAATGCACCCTGATCTATCTAGAATACAACAAGACTCGATACAAGACGAAGTCGACAGACGCATGCACCAACATTTACTTCTTATGATCTTTAGTGTTCTTCAAGTTTTTGATTATGATACTTCTTTAACCACTAAAAATAGAAGTAAACTAGCAAGATCAAGACTCTTACCACTAGCACAAGGCTAGGGATGATCAAGTGAAGAAATGAGATGGATAAAAGCAAACAAGAGATGCCCTTGATCTTCTACAAGCTCCGTGAATGCTTGGAATGTATGAGAAAGATCAAATGAAGGTGGATGTGGGTGTGGGTGTGGGTGATCTCGGCCGAGAGCTCCAAGGGGTGTAGAGAACTTGTGTGTTTTTTTAGTGTGTGTGAGAATGAGAGTTTAGTGCTTATGGTTACATATATAACCCATGCTTTCTCAATTACCCTTGGATTTTATGTCAAATAAAAGGGAACCATATCCAATTTAATATTAGAATGAAATCTTGAAGTATGGTAGAGGGTATGGTCGATTACTAGGTGGGGGGGGTAGTAGGTTAGTTTTAACTAGTTTAGTTAGTTTAAGGTAAAAATTCAAGTATTAGTTAGTGATGTTAGTTACTTGATGTTTTATGAGGTGTTATGGTGTTCGGGGACCATAATTAGCTTGGTAATGTTAAAATAGTGCTTCTAGTGTAAATTTGGTGTTTCGGGTAGCGTCCGAATGTTCGGTTGGTTATTGGTTTGTTAAAATGCTAAACTTTGCAGTTTAGTGTGCTTTATATATCTTTTTGTGACACTTTTGATTCCCGAGACTTAGGAAAGTATTCAGGACCATTTAACCATATTTCTGCATGATATTAGATTGTTAAAATGCTGAATTTTGCTGAATTCAGCACTTTGTGTGGTTTTAGGCATTTTCCGGCATTAAAACTATTACTAATAAGGCAGTTTTGTGATCCTTACTTTCCTACACACTACACTAGTGAGGTGCTTAGTTTCTGGCTCATTTTGTGCCTCTATGCACTGCCTGTCTATGTGCTGAGTTTTGTCAGCATTTTCCTTATTTATCAGATAACTGTGCTAACTGTACTTAATGCACCATTTAAGGCAATAAAGCTTTCATGCAATATTGGCATGATATTAAACAATATATGATGCACATGTATGCATATGACAGTAATCAGAAAGCAGTTAATTGTAAATTCAGCACAGTCATTAAGCACTAATCATGATTAATTAATTGTACGGATACCTGGATTTTTGACAGTTGTCACACATTATTTTAACAAAAACGCCACACAGACAAAACACTTGTGAAACGCCATCATGCAATAAAATGCCAAAAAACTCACAAACTATAATAAAATTACTTTGGACTAGTATTGTTAAAAACTCAAAAAAAAAAAAAAAAAAAAGCCAAAAACTACGTAACACCATTAAAAACGCCAAACTTGGAAGGTGGGACGTCTATCACCCTAAAATCATAAAAAAGCTGAACAAAAAACAGTAAAAATACACACAGTAACTGAAAAACAGTTACTTTATTAATATCATTTATTATAATAAAATCTCGCCTAAAACTACGCATTAAAAACATCCTATAAGAGAGACGTCTATGCATAATCAATTGATCACACCCAAAAAAAACTAACGCCATGTTTCCTAGAAACCACTCACATTAAAAACACCAAAAAATAATTGAAAAAACCACTGATGGGAACCCTCATTTCTTCTATATTGGGTATTGTTCTGAATGAAGTTTCACTGAATAGATTCTTCTCTGAGGTGGGTATCATTATAAGCTTTTGCTGAATGAGATGCACAAATATTCAAGAAAAAGAGACTGATGACACTGATATGTCATCATGTGGCTTTGTTCTTGATGGATATATTGATGGCATGAATGGATCAATAGCAGTGTAAAAAAATGCTATTTTGGACTCCATTATTATAATAGCATTCGAGCAAGCGTTGATCTTCAACATGTCAACAAACAAGAATATATCAAACCAAAATACAAGATGCCACTAAAAATAAGCTTCTTCTAAAGACGGGCGGTATGTAGGAAAATTAGCATCTAGGTAAGGTATTCATAAAGGTTCAAAATGCCAAAAAAGTTCAAGAAGAAGAGGCTGATGAAAGTGAAGATTTGGATGAGAAATTAGTGTTAGTGCATAAATGTCTGTTAACTTCGTCTTGTATCGAGTCTTGTAACTAGATAGGATAAACCAGTGCTCGATAGGCTAGAAATTAGGGTTTTTATGTTAAATGACCAGTTCACACGAAACGGAAAAAGCCATTTCGTACAAAATGGACAAGTGTCCATTTCGCACGAAATGACCATATCCATTCCGTGTGAAATGGCCATCACTATATATAGCAGAGCATGGTTTCTCATTTGTAACGTTCGAGATTTCAGAGCCGAGGTGCTGCCAAATTGTCAACTGATCTGTAAATCTTTGAAATCAATAAACAAGATAATCTAAGCGTGAATCAAGCTGTAATCAAGTCCGAATCATCGAATTCCACCTTTGATTCTGATTAAAACTCTTCTGATGGACTCGTTTAGGTTGTACAAAGATCCTACAAGTGGTATCAGAGCTCAGGAGGAAGAGTTCTTACTGATTCAGCTTGTTTTCATCTATAAATATCATTTCTACTCATTCTTCTTCACGTTTTTCAAAATTAACTTAGATTTCACAGTTAAAATGGCTTGAATTTCACATATATCACGTAAAATACAGTTTTAACAAATCCTTAAAATAATCAGGCCTTTATTCGACCTAAAACGTGATCATACTTGACAAAAACATGGCCGATTAGGTGACGTCAGCATCATTTAGTTTGAAAGAAACAGTTCATTTCGCACGGATTAATTTGTTTGAACCCCATTTCGCACGAATTGGACGTTGGTAGGTCATTCCGCTTGAAAGTGTCACCATTTCGCACCATAGTATTCATTTCGCTTGAAAGGTGTCATTTCGTTTGAGGGATTCATCCAATTCGCACAAATTGGACATTATTGGATCATTTCGCTTGAAACCTGCCATTTTGTATGAAAGCTATTTCCATTTCGCTTGAAGTCCATTACGCTTGAAGTTCATTCCGCTTGAAGTTGTCCATTTCGCTTGAAACTTCATCAATTTGCATGGATTAAGTGTTGTTGGATCAGTTGGTTTGAAAAGTATACCAGATCATTTGAACCATTTCCAGTTCACATCAAATCAGATTGTTTGAGGATCAATCAGTTCGCAGGAGTTGATTCGTTTCAGTTCACACGACGTGAACTTGTACCAGTGTGCAGTTTTTTTTTTAAATCACAAAAATTTGTCTAAGTGTTTGTTAATTGTTTCAGGTACTTAAAGATGGGTGATGATTTTCTGAATCCATTTAGTGATGTTTTTGCATACACAAGCGACACAGGAGAGAACACATCAGACAACACGAACACCTCAACACCAAACCCGAACCATAGGAAAACCATTGTTGATTCTTTGAGTGTTGATAACGCCTATGGCACCTACAACAAACCACCCAAGCTAATGGCCATAGAGGATTACAATAGATGGGCTAGTAGATTTGAGGAATGGTTACAGGCATTTGCTTATCAAAGTTGGAAGAGTATGAGAAGTGGTTTTGACATCGGAAGAACTGACTATGAAAATTTAACTGATACTCCACAAGAAAATTTCATTGCAGAACAGAAATGCATCGCTTTACTACATCAATCAGTGAGAGATGATATTATATCATTAATTGACTACAAAGATTCCAGAGATTTATGGGAGAAATTAAAGATGAAGTGTGTGGGTGGTGCATAAATTGTTAAAAATAAGAAAAAATTGTTGAAAAAGGAATTTGATCTGTTTGGGTGTATGAAAAATGAGTCTGTGTCAAATATGATAGAAAGATTCGATCACTTAAAGATGGAACTTACAAGATATGGGATTACGTGTACACAGGAAGAATTGGTTGATAAGTTGTTTGACTCACTGCCTGATGAGAAAGATTGGCAGTATTTTGCGCTAATGTTGAAGAACATGGTAAGTTCAACAGATTTGACAGTTGATTTGCTAATCGAAAGGTTGGAGAGTCATGAATTGGAGATCAAGAAAACGAACAAAGTCAACAATTCCTCGTATCAACAAAATGTTGATTTATATTATCGAGGAAGTATGATTCCAAAAACTGTGTCACCGAAGACTGCATTCTCTGCAGAAAACTCAAACATGTCAAGTCAAGAAAGTCCAAGCAGTGGTTATCATGGAGGATCATCTTCCACTGCTCCAAGACAACAATCACAGTCTGTACCGAAAAACATGTTCCAGTGCAATATTGACGTAGACCTCAACAATGCACAAAACTTCAGCGAAGAAGCAGCCAAGCAGGAAATGGTGTTTTTGGCATCCGTCTTGGAATCTTATGAGAGCCTTGTTGCTGGAAAGATTGGAAACACCAACCTCACCAAGGAAGATTATGATCAAATCGAATCTGAAGAGATGGAGTTGATTGATATAAGATGGTGTATGGCAAGTGCGGTCAGAAGGGCTTAGAGATTCATGGAGATAACAGGCAGACACTCCATTGGCGGACCTTCAACAAAGCTAGGCCTTGATAAATCGAAGGTTACATGCTTTAAATGGAAACAAAAGGGGCATTTTAAACGAGAATGTCGAAATGCAGCTGCTGATGAAACGGCCAACCCATTCCATGAGGATTATTATAAAAGAGCCATCTATCATCAAAACAAATCCGAACCTCCATGAATGAAACAGATAGAAGAAAATCCCAAAGAAAAATCAAGAGCATTAGCTGTTATCCATGATGATGAGGGATTTGATTGGAGTGATGTGTTACCGGAAGAAGATGCAGTGGGTTATGCCTTCATGGCAAAAATCGTTCCATTCAAAGATACCCGAACAGAAGAAGTAAAATATGTCAACAGGAATATGTTAGCCCAAACTATGAAAGATAAACATTATCGTGCATGGAAAGAAGCAAAAAGTGCAAAGAGATGGGACGCTGACAGAGAATGCTATTTAGATCCTAAGGGAAATATACTTGTGGAACCATCAACACTTCTTGTCGAGACTCTTATCGAGCAAATAGCAGAAGAGGAAGAAGCAAGACAGAGAATGTGGTGGTCAAGTGAAGAAGAAGAGAAAGAAAAGGAGCTACAGTAAAAAAAGGTCGATGATGGGATAATCGACACGACAAAAGAGTTCACAGCAGAAAATCTGAAGAAAATGGCTGATAAAGTTCTTGCAGCGAAAGAGTTAGAGGTTGTTTCTAAACCTGGAACTGATTCAAAGAGCAAGGTTAGTTCTAATGATTCAACAAATGAGTCAGGTAAGACTGATAAATCCAAGATTGAAAGTGACTGCAAAAATTGCATGAAAGACTGCAAGGTTTGTAACACACATGCTTATCTTAGTGGTAAAAAGACTGAAGAACTGACAGAAAGAGTCAAAGAAGTTAAAAATCATATTTTAAGTCGTGACAAATTGGTAAAAGCTTCAAATGATCGAATAAAAGAATTAACTGATAAACTTGAAAAAGATAAAATTGACGTAGAACGAATCAGGAAAGAAAATGAAAAGTTAATTCATGAAAATTGTCAACTTTCAGAAAATTATGAGAAGCTAAAAAGAACGACAAAAGATTCTGATGAAAGAAATGATAAAACAACCAAGGAAAATCTTCAACTGTCAGGAGTACTTCAGTCGAAAGAGAAGCAAATCAACCAACAGTTGGATGAGATTGCTAATCTGAAGCTTCAGTTTCAGGAAGCTAAGATTGAAAATGAAAACATCAATCTGAAACTCAACAGTTACAACTCCGCAAGTTTTGTTCTTCAACATATCATTCCTAAACCAATTGGGAAGAACAAAGCTGGAGAAGATGTTTATTCGGACGGAACTGGAGTTGGGTATCATCAGGTTCCACCGCCAGTATTAAATAATTTTTCAAAGAAAAAGTCCGGGTTGGTTAAAGATAATGAAAAAAATGAGGTTAAACTTCCAGAATCAATCGACATTACATTCACTTCATCATTCGATGAAGACAGTGTTCAGTCCGAAGTTGTTAAAAGTATGGTTGAAAATGTTTTGAAATCTGAAAGTGACTCAACTGAGGATGAAGAATGCTTTTTGGACAAATATATTCCGAAATCAACATCCAAAAACAACTTAAATGAAGAACCTAATCTTCTGATGTACAAGATGTCGGGATCAGATAAGTTGTATTCGGATCTTGAATTTCCTTTGGAAAATGTGAATGTTGACAAATTGAAAATGTGTTCAAGTTGGTTGAGATTGATGTATCCGAAATCGAATGTTTGAAACGTTCCAAAAGGCAATTAAACTTTGAAAAAGATACAACTTACTACAAAAAACCTGTTGTTTTACCACGATTTTCTAACAGCAATCAAAACAAATGGTCGGGTGGATATCATGGTGGTAAGAATTATCAAAGAAGGAACTTTCAAAACAAGAAGTTTGTTGAGAAACAGGTGTTTGTGAAGAGTTCAAGTTCAAGCTCACTTTCTGAGCAAGAATCTGAAATTTTTTCAAAATCAAATGAAGAGTTCTTTGAAAAGAAGGCCTCACAGCCTCAGACCGAAGGCACAAGTCGGGAAGTGGATACCCGTACATGCTTCAAGTGCAACAAAGTTGGACACATTGCACGAAAGTGCACCAACTTAAAGCCTAAGTCTGAAGTTGTTGAGAGTCAGAAAAGAAAAGTTGATGCAAAAGGGAAAGCTCCAATGATTGTTGAGAAGAAAGTTTTGAAAAATGAAAACACCAAATTCAAAACTGAACCCATAAACAATGTGGTAACTAAAATTGATAAATTTTACAAACGGGTTGCTTCGTCTCAACAAACTTGGAAGCCAAAATCTGAAGAAAAGAAAGCAAGTTCTCCAAAACCAAAAGTGTCTGAGACTGCAAAATTATCATCTTCAACTAAGAAGATGTATGTACCTTTGGATTACTATGAGAAACTTGAAAAACAAATGTCTACTACTTCTGAAAAGAAGGATGTACCAAAGAAAGACCAGTCATCTGGTCAACCTCCTAAAAATGATTTCTTTTTATACAAAGAGGTTGAGATTGGGTCTGAAGAGAGCTTAAAGATGAATGACAAGAATTTCCGCCACTATACACTACAAAAACTCACCTCAATGTCAAGCTACCTGAGTCAAAAGAGGCTTGGGTGGCATCAAAATCTAACTAAGAGTTTGTGATATGTGTAGGAGCTTCCAAGATCCATTTCACGTTGGATTATGGATAGTGGAGCTTCTCGGCACATGACGGGGAAGAAGACCCTACTGTACGATGTTCGAGGGTTTAATGGAGGATATGTGGGATTTGCAGGCAATCAAGGTGGTCGAATAGTTGGTGAAGGAGCTTTATCTAATGGTATTGTCACATTTGAAAGAGGAAACTACATCGCCGAACTTGAAAACAATCTTCTGAGCATTTCTCAGATCTGTGATCGTATGTATACAACGCACTTTACGGATAAGGAATGTTTGATTCTGAAACCAGGGTTTGTTGTTCTCGAAGAGTGGATTATCATGAGAGCACCTAGAGTCAATGATCTGTACGTGTTAGATATGAGCGTAACTACTACTACCACGGGTCAGGCTCACTGCTTCATGTCACGAGCCACTGAAAAGGAGTCACAGTTATGGCATCGAAAGTTGGGCCATATTCACCTACGAAAAATGGGCCATATTCACCTACTTGGTACATAATGACTTAGTAAACGGTGTTCATTTGAAAGGTTTCCATCTGGAAGGGGAGTGCATTAGTTGCATTAAAGGCAAGCAAAAGAAGAAATCACATCCTCAAAAGAAGGTTAACTAAGTCTCAAGACCGTTAGAGAGACTTCATATGGATCTTTTTGGTCCGGTGAACGTCAAAAGCATAACTGGTGATCTCTACTGTCTAGTAGTAACAGACGATTACTTGAGATTTTCGTGGGTATCATTTCTGAAGACAAAGGATGAGACATTTGAAAGTTTGATGACGTTGTTCAGAAAAATTGAAAACTTGTACCAAACCCGAATTAGAAGAATCAGGAGTGATAACGGTACAGAGTTTAAGAACAACAAAATGGAAGAGTATTGTGATGAGAGAGGTATATTGCAAGAATTTAGTGCTCCTTACACTTCGCAACAAAATGGAGTAGCAGAAAGGAAGAATAGGACGCTAACTGAAACGGCCAGGACGATGCTTGTTGATTCGAAATTACCAGTCAACTTTTGGGCAGAACCAGTGTCAGCCGCTTGCTATACACTCAACCGGGTTCTTACAGTGAAGAAATTCAACAAGACATGTTTCGAGCTGATCAACAACCGCAAACCTAACCTGAAGTATCTGGAACCGTTTGGATCTCCCAGCACAGTTCTAGAACCTTATGGTAAATTTGGCCCAAAGAGCATCGAAGGAATTTTCGTGGGTTATGCAAGTCCATTGAAAAGAGTCTTTGTTCCAAGCTTGAAGCGGATCATCGAAGCACATAATGTTGAGTGTCAAAGTTATACGATGCCACCTCAGAATCTCGGCGACTCATGGCGTTTCAATTACGATACTCTGTGGGATTCATTCAACATAGAAGAAGAACCATATTTCTTTAACGAGTTGGATATTCTAAGAGAATATGAAGCATCACAAGAAAGATTCCCAGCTGAGTCTTCTAGACGTCAATATCAAACTTCCAATGACGATGAAGCCGGTCCAAGTAATGCTGGAGAACATGATGATATTCAGCAAACTCCATCATCTTCAGAACGTGAACATGCTCCTGACAATCAGACGGCAGTCACTGATAATCTAGAATCTGATGATAGGCCAATATTCGATCGTGGTGATTTAGATTCTCAGGGGGAGCAAATCCAGATCTCAAGTCAAACAATTCGAGTCAGTGAACAAGGTTCAAATCAGAATGTCACAAATTTGGAAGGCGAGGTAGATGTTCCAGGCGAGGTGATGCCGAGAACTCTTTCGTACCATCCAGAGGAGCTGATTATTGGAGAGTTGCAATCAGGCGTCCGCACTAGACGATAAAATTTGACCAAGGCCTTACTTGTTTTTATTCTACAGTTGCTCCTTTACAAACAGAGTTTTCACTTAGTTGTTTCATTTCGCAGATTGAACCGAGAACATATAAGGAAGCACTAACTGAATATTCTTGGGTCAACGTGATACAAGAGGAGCTGAGTCAGTTTGAGAAGTTGGGAGTGTGGAAATTGGTAGACTTGCCTGATGGTCACAGGAAGATAAACACCATGTGGGTGTTTAAGTGCAAAAGAGACGATCGAGGGGTTATTATTCGTAATAAAGCTCGACTCGTAGTCCAGGGCTTTAGTCAGTAGGAGGGTATAGATTTCACTGAAGTATATGCTCCCGTTGCTAGACTTGAAGCGATTAGAATCTTCCTAGCATTTGCATCTTGGAAAGGATTTAAAGTTTTTCAGCTAGATGTGAAATCGGCTTTTCTTTACGGGAAGGTAAAAGAAGAGGTATATGTTGGACAGCCACCGGGCTTCACCGACCCAATCCACAAAGACAAGCTCTATTTACTGGATAAAGCGCTGTATGGTTTACACCAGGCCCCGAGAGCCTTGTACGAGAAGTCGACGGACATTTTCTGATAGTTCAGATATACGTAGATGACATCATATTTGGGTCAACAAATGAAGATCTGTGCAAAGATTTTGAAAGAGTTATGAAGCAAAAATTTGAAATGTCATCGATGGGTGAGATGAAATTCTTCTTGGGGCTTCAGGTTGATCAACTGCCTGAGGGAATTTTCATACATCAGACGAAGTATGTTCATGATATCTTAGAGAAATCTGGGATGTCCGGGACAACTCCAGCTTCCACCCCGTTAGCGACGAACCATGGGATAAACCCTGATCTCACCGGAGAGAAGGTGGATGAAACGATGTATCGTTCCATGATCGGATCGCTGATGTATTTGACAGCTTCAAGACCTAATATCATGTATCCAACCTGCCTCGCAGCGCAGTTTCAGTCAAGACCCAGAGCTTCGCATATGGTGATTGTGAAATGGATATTGCGCTACCTGAAAGGAACACCATCATTGGGGTTGTGGGTTCCAAAAGAAGGCGACTTCACGCTCGAAGGGTATTCTGACTCCGACTTCGGATGCTGCAAAGTTAACGCTAAGTCAACAACAGCGGGGTGCCAGTTTTTCAGACCACGATTGGTCACCTGGCAATGTAAGAAGCAGACCTCTGTCGCTTCATCCACATGTGAAGCTGAATATGTATCTGCTAGCAGTTGCTGCTCTCGGATCTTGTGGATCCAGCAACAGATGCGAGACTACTGTTTTCAATTTCTTAACTCCTCTATCTTTGTTGATAATGAGGCAGCTATAAACATAACAAAAAATCATGTTCATCACGCTAAAACGAAACACATTGAAATTCGCCATCACTTCATCCGAGACTGTTTCGAGAAGAAGTTGATACGAATAGAAAAAATCCACACCGATGAACAAAAAGCTGACTTACATACCAAAGCGTTTGACAAAACTCGTTTTCAATATCTTTTGAAACTTAATGGTATGAAGTTACTATCGGTTGCGGAGGATATTATTGGCGTTGATGAAGGTACCACTATAGATGATGTTGAAAAGCAATCTGCAATGGTTTGTCGATTTTTTACTTGTTTTGGTATTTAGGGGGAGATAGGTTATGTTTTTCAGAAAATACAAAAACAATAAAATTTTCAAAAATCCAAAAACATGAGATATTTCAAAATCCATAAACAATAGAAAACCGAAAAAGGGCTTGTGTAAAAAGGGAAAATGATAGTACATCAGCTAGACAGTTACGGTATGCTAAAGAAATGTAAAGTTTAAAAGTGTTAAACAGTCTCGCTGATGATATGCCAGTAGGTTTTTACACATTTAGTAGGTTTGTTCGGGATATAAACCTAAATCACAACTTGCTTTTACGTGGGGAACATCTCTCGGATATACAGGTAACCCCTGAAATCCTGTTTGAAAGGCTCTATTTCTGATATACTAGGTCTTTGTACATGATGATATCTGGGGTATTATACCAGGACTTCTGATTTTGCGGGAGCAATAGCCTAGTCCTCGTATAATACTTTGCATTGCTTTAATCATAAAGCCCCCCTCAGCATAAAAAATGATGAAACATTGAAAAATGATAATCATGTGCTGTTGTAAAAGAAGATCCCCAAGGGGGACCCACTTAAAGTCGAATCATCATCTCTCTGATGTTGCGGAAGCAATAGCCTGAGCTCTCATGGTCTCGCACTTAACCCCTTACAGATATCATTAGTGTGCACTCACCTGTAAGACTGAATATAGTAGTCTGGATACGGGAGTATATTCTGAGGTGGTACACTAGTAAAAGTTAAGATCTTAAAACACTAAATTTGTATCCTGAACAGATTGAAATTTGTGTGAGAAGGATCAGTATATCGACAATCTAAGCGAATTGTTTAATTTTGAATATGAAATCAAAGCTTAACGGTACTTGTGACTTGTCGGTAGCTGATATGATTTCCTAACACGCTCACCAAAATTTGTTTGTAAATAGTTTACTTTTACTGCATTTCATTTCTGTTTAGCATTCTAGTCTTGAAACTTTATTCAAAATCCAAAAAGATTTTACATTTCTGCTTTATTTTTCTCACAAACTAAAGTGGAAAGCTGATCTTCAGATTCACAGTTTGAAGTAGATGAATGAAGTTTCTGAGCTGGACAGAAGAGTTAGGAGTTTACTATGTTAAACCTGTGAAATTGAAAAGTCAAAACAAGTTCATTAAGTTGAAACTTGTAATTTTCAGAATAATGCTTCGAAAAAATGTTGAACAAAAGACAGTTTTACTTTGTCTCGAGTCAACCAAGGTCATTAAGTTGGACTTGGTAGGCAAATTAAGTACCTAGGGTCATTGATGCAGGCCCAAGTGTGGAGGAACGGGCTATTTTGTATTTGGAGGCCCAAGACCGCGTAACAAAAGGGGCTTCACTAAAATGTGTTAGTGCATTACGTCTATTGACTTCGTCTTGTATCATGTAATAGGATAAGATTAGATCTTGTTATATGATAGTATAGGAGGTTTTAGAGTATGTTGAATGTAATTTAGCTTGAAAGTAGTGATTTCCCTTGAAAATGTCACTTGACAGTTTCAAGCTAAATCAAGATTTCCCTTGAAAGTGTCTTGTGTTATTTCAAGCTAAATCAAGATTTCCCTTGAAAGTGTCTTGTGTCATTTCAAGCTAAATCTCCTCCACTATAAATACCATTCAAGCTAAATCATTTGTAACTTTCGGATCTGAGTAGCGAAACTCTGCCGAATCGTCTCCAGGTTGTAAAACAGTATCATATCAATATAAGAGACTTTATAATTACATCGAGTGTCCGTTTCATTGATTCCGCCTCTGATTCGGATAAAAGACTCTTCTGATCGACTCAGTTAGGTCGTACAGCGATCCAACAAGTGGTATCAGAGCTCAGGAAGAAGAGTTTAGCTCGATTGCAATTAGATTCTGACTTCTACACCTTCTTTTTCAATCTGAACAAGTTTTAACCGTCAAAATTGGATCAAATTTTCACGGATGGTGTAAAACTACATATTGACAAACCCTAGAAAGTTTCATTGCATAATTCAAAGTAAAAATGACATAAACTGAACAGAAACTGGATTTCGCTTGAACGAACAACTACTGGATTTCGCTTGAATGAACAACTACTGGATTTCGCTTGAATGAACAACTACTGGATTTCTCTTGAATGAACAACTACTGGATTTCGTTTGAATATTCTGAAGATTTCGCTTGAATATAATGTTTAGTCTAGATTTCGCTTGAGAAACTTCATGGATTTCGCTTCAAACTGTTCAACTTGGGATTTCGCTTGAAAGCTGTTGAGTCTTGAAATTTCGCTTCAAAACATCATCTTGAAGATTTCGCTTGAAATTTAACTTGGGATTTCGCTTGAAATTATATCAGCTGATTTAGCTTCAACTGATCAACTAGTGATTTCGCTTGAGAGTCCTATTTTCGCTTGAAAAGTGAAATTTCTTGTCGAGATTATTTCACGTCAACCGAGTGTTAGTCTATTTCAAGTTGTTTGATATTGTTTGTACTAATTGTGTTTGTTTGTTTGTCTCCATTTGTTTGAAGATGTCAAGCAGTAAGGTTGATCATGATAGTAACAGTGAAAAAGCCCTCGCTTCTAAAGTTTGTACATTTACGATCAGTGGGAGAAATTTTATGGAACATCACTGGTATTTCTGTTATACATGTGATCTGACCGTTTCAAAAGGTTGTTGTTCTGTTTGTGCAGATGTATGTCATCAAGGACATCGTGTTGTCTACTCTACATCAAGCAGATTTTTTTGCGACTGTGGAGCAGGGAGTGTACAGGACAGCAGATGTCAGTGTCTGAAGCCTAGGAAATTCACTGGAGATGATGGGGATCATGATGATGAAATTGCTACTGGTAATCAGTTGGCAGTGAATGATGATCAAGAAGCTAAGAACATGCCAATATTTGATCATGGTGATTCAGATTCTGAGGAGGAGCAGATTTCAAGTCAAACAAAATGTGAAGTTGTGATGACTGAAGAAGTTATACAAGAAGCTGTTACTGAAAAACATAAGAGTTTTGAGGAAGTAATTTCAAAGAAAGAAGAATCTGAAAAGTTTGTATCTGAGAAATCTGAACCAGTGATTAAGAAAGAGATTGCAGAAGACACACTAGTCTTTGAGATTGTTCAAGAAGAGAAGAAACAGACTGAAGATATTCAGACTTTGAAAGCTGAAAAGAAAGCTGATGATGGACATATTTTGGAGTTGCGCTTGAATTGTGAAAAACTAAAAACTGAAAATGTCAAACTGTTGAGTGATGTGGACAGTTTGACATTGGAAAACAAAGTTTTGAAAGAAAAAGAAAAAGAATTTAAAAATGAAAAATTAAAAATTGAAAAAGATTTTCAAAGTCAAATGAAGGTTTTAGAAGATGAAAAATTTGTTATTCTTAACAACAATCTTGAAAAACAAATTGAAATAAATTCTCATCTTCAGAAAATCATTCGGTTTGAAAATGAAGCTGAAATTGCTCGAAATAAAATTACCGAGCTTGAGAATAAATTGAAAGATTTTGTGAATTCTACATCACATGTTTGTCCAAAACCAATCAATTCTGTTCCAATAAGTGACAATGTCACAAATTTTGACAAAGTCAAAATTGAAGATTGTGATGAAATATCTGATGAAGAAAAAGAAAAGAAAAGAAAAATATTTTTAGATTTACAAGAAAAATTTAAAAATATTGTTTTGCAATCTACTGAAACAGGTGAATGTTCTAAACAAAAACCTGTTATGAAGAGTGTAGAACAGAAACAAAAAGTTAAAAATTTGAAAAATTTTAAAATTGAAAATAAAAGTTCATCAGATAAGTCATCCAATCATTATCAAAAACCACAAAAATTTAAAAACCAAAACTCACAAAATGTTGGTAATAAGTGGTGCAGGTTTGACCACAGTGCTCAAAAGACAAATCCAGCATTGAAGAGGAGAAATGATTATCACCAAGCCAAACAATGTTATGATCTGAAGGTTTGGACTGACAGAAGTGGATGGTATGATAATAGAGTGTGCTACACCTGTGGTGTTAGAGGACACATTGCTGTTAACTGCCAGAATTGGTATTGTGAGACAAGAAGATGCTTTGAATGTAATATCAGAGGACATATTGTCAGAGATTGCCCAAGGAGATCGATGGGAAGATTGAGGGTTGAATCTCAGAGAACGGTAAAGAAACCAGTCACTGTCAAGCCCAAAGAACAGAAAGTGGAAGATAAGAAAGTAAAGCTTTCACAGGGGCAGAGAGACAGATTGAGGAAAAAGAGGAAGAAGGCAAGAGAGTATTTAGAGAAGATTTTGTCTTCAGGTTCACCAGTTGGTTCGAATAAAAGTTCTGATGAATCGATTCAGTCGACGGCAGAGTCAAGTAAATCGAATTCTTCAGATGCAAATCTGAGGACAAACAAGAAGAAAAAGAAAGTTATTGGCGATGAATCTGGCTCATCCAAGTCAGACAAGCCAAGTTCGGGCAATGAATCTGATTCCACAAAATCAGATGAGCCACAAGTTGAGGTAAAAAAGGAAGAGACAGTTCCATTACTGAATGATGAGAATTTTCCACTATTACGAGCCGCAAACCTAAAATCAAAAGGTGTTGATGCTGGAAAAATGTTTAATAGCAATGTTAAACATATTTTTAGTAAGATGGTTGATGGTAAGGAAAAAGGAGTGAAAGAGTTTTATGAAGAAAAGAGAAAAGCTCAAAATGTGCCTAAAGCTGGTGAGGCTTGGGTGTCAAAATCTGTTGGTTGAATTTCTGACTTGCCGGAGCTTCCAGGTTGGTAAGTGTGAAGCAGGTATCGGCATCATTCTTGAGAAATTCACAGGATGGTAACTGTGATATTTCATCTTACAAGTGGTTAATCAAGGACATTAAGTTGTACTTGATTTTCTACAAGTGATAGTGGTGTTTGATCTTATAATGTTAAATTTTTTAAAAATGGTTAAAAGAAGAACAAGGTAAAGAGATGACCCCAAACCCACAAGTGATGGGTAAACAAACTAAGTTTTCCGGAAAAACCATTCTGATTAATACAAGCTTAAGTGTTTTGAAATCATTATGGGAAAATAGTTTGTTGTAAGGGGGAGTGTTGATTGAATATGCCGAAACCCTCACGGCTGAACAAACATGATTACTTTCATCAGATTGAAAAACGGTTTTCAAACTGTAAAATATCAATGTGTTGTAAATCATGGGGGTATGTTAGATTTTCTGCAAATCAGTACACTTTTAGTAGAAAATGGATGGCGAGACAAAGCTATCAGTATTGGTTGTCAAATTTTCTTTAAAATGGTTTTGCATTTTAGGGGGAGATATATTGTTGTTAGAAAATACAAAAACATTTGAAAATTTGAAAAAGCCAAAAACATGATAAAATTCAAAAATTTGAGTTTTTGCGTAAAAAGAGGAAATGATAGTACATCAGTAGACAGTTAGAGTACGCTAAAGAATTGGAAAGTTTAAATGTGTTAAACGATCTCACTGATGATGTGTCGGTAGATTTTTATACATTTAGTAAACTTTTTCGGGATATAAACCTAAATTCAAACACTCGCTTATTTCGTGGGGAACACTACTTGGATATATAGGTAACCCCTGAAATCTTGTTTGAAAGGTTTCGTATTCTGATATACAGGTCTTTATACTCAATGATATCTGGGGTATTATTCCGGGACTTCTGCTGAATGGAAGTTCTGACGTAGTCCTCGAATAATGCTTTCTGCAAATGCTTGAAACACAGCATTACCCTCAGCATCAATGATAATACAATAAAATTGCTTAGCAATGCTGTTGTAAAAAAGATCCTCTAAAGGGGACACACCCAAGTTGAGTCATGATCTCTCTGCTGAACGGTAGTTCTGACCTGAGCTCTCATGATTCTTCATAATTTATTAACCCCTTACAGATATCATATGTGTTATAATTACCTGTAAGACTGAATATTGGGATCTGGATACGGGAGTATATTCAAGAGATGGGACACATGAATGGGTTTAAGTTCTTAAAATACCTAATTCGTATCCTGAATCAGTTGAAATTTGTATGAAAATTTAAGTGGACAAGTATATCGACAATCTAAGTGAATTGTTTAATTCTTATTGTGTTATTAAGCTCAACGGTACTTGTGACTTGTCATAAACTGATATGATCCTCTGACGCATACTCAAACAAAAATATTGTCTGTAAATATGTTTGTACATATTTTCTTTTACTGCTTTATATTTTCAGAAAATACAAAAAGATTTTTGATTCTGCTTTATTTTTGACAACTGATGTCTGAGTGCCGAGTTTCAAAATCTAAGTATGTTGATCGTGTTTCTGAAAATAAAACAAGTTCATTAATTTGAAACTTGAAGTTTTAAAATTAAATTCAAAAATTTAAAAAAAAACAGTTTGTGATATCTCCAAGGTCATTAGTTTGGACTTGGATGATTAACTGTGAGGGATTTGGATGCTTATACTGTTATAGAGCTAGTTTCTGATTCGATTCGATGAAACTACCAAATTCATGAAATTTGTTTGTTTAGAATGTTTAAGTGAGCCAGGTTACAATTCCTGGATAGCTGAAATTTGAAATGCTGTTACTTATAAATGTTTGAGTGATTGCAGATGAGATTCCAGACTACGATCCCGAGAGCTGAGTCTAAGGGGGAGTCTGAAGACAAGCTGAAAGATAGGAGCTTGTAGCTGGAAAGCTAGGTGTCAATCCCTAAAAAGTACGGAAGCTTGACTAAAGGGGGAGCCTGCTGATGATAAAGTTGTTGATGATTGAACCAGTGATGAGATTCTGGTGTAAGAGTTAAAGTGTGAAGCTGATAAAGAGAAGTGATGAATGTTTACAATGTTACAATCTGAGTGAGGATGCAGAATGATCAAGACTGAAGAAGGTGTCATAACAGAGAATAGTCACTGAAGACTTCGTCAATATCCGAGGGGGAGTCTGTTAGTGCATTACGTCTATTGACTTCGTCTTGTATCATGTAATAGGATAAGATTAGATCTTGTTATATGATAGTATAGGAGGTTTTAGAGTATGTTGAATGTAATTTAGCTTGAAAGTGGTGATTTCCCTTGAAAATGTCACTTGACAGTTTCAAGCTAAATCAAGATTTCCCTTGAAAGTGTCTTGTGTCATTTCAAGCTAAATCAAGATTTCCCTTGAAAGTGGCATGTCATTTCAAGCTAAATCTCCTCCACTATAAATACCATTCAAGCTAAATCATTTGTAACTTTCGAATCTGAGTAGCGAAACTCTGCCGAATCGTCTCCAGGTTGTAAAACAGTATCATATCAATATAAGAGACTTTATAATTACATCGAGTGTCCGTTTCATTGATTCCGCCTCTGATTCGGATAAAAGACTCTTCTGATCGACTCAGTTAGGTCGTACAGCGATCCAACAAAATGGCTCTAACTTGGGCTACGAGGGTCCGTTTTGGGCGTGCGACCAGGCGAAACGAACGTGAGAACGAGCTCCATCTTGTTGCAAACCTCCCGGGTCATCGTCCGGACCAAAAAACGCTTATTTCTATTACTTATTTGCATTTTTATGTTTTTTTTATCTATTTTGGGCTTTTTGTTTTAGGCCGTGTGTTTGGCCCGTTATCATTTTTAGGCCCCTTTCGAATTTCGGTTTCTATTTATATGTCCCTCTAGTAATATGAATGATCAGAATTGAATTTTGAAACTATTGATTTTTCACTTCAAATTCCGTGCCTTTTGGGTGGAATCTTGGGGGTTGGGGAAGAACACACGGGTATTCTTAGAATCAACGTGTTTGATCTTCGTTCCGTATCACGCGCTACATCAGTCATTAACTTGGATCTGGATACTTAAGTGGATTATTAAAAACTGATAAAAACAACAAATGAAGTCAAAAAGTCAATAGGTTATAATATCATATTTCTGAGAAGCAGGAAACAGTTTTGAACCTGTGAAAGCAGCAAAGCAAGATCCCCGTGGCTAAGTTTGAACAAAGTTTGAACCAGAATAAAATCCCAGCTTATTGAAAGGGGGATTCTGAAGAAGTAAGAGTCAGATACAGATTCTGGATCAACATTCAAGGGGGAATTTGAAGATTGTAAAAGGCAGGTTCGAATGCTAGCTGTTGATGCTGTTAAAGTTAAGGAATCAAGAGATCTGATCAAGAGAAATAGAGGAAAAAGAGATTGAAGGATGCTTACAGTGTCAAATTCTTTGAAAAAAGTGAGAAGACTCATCAAGACTGAAGACTCGATGCCGAAGACTTCGTCAACATCCAAGGGGGAGTCTGTTGGTGCATAAATGTCTGTTAACTTCGTCTTGTATCGAGTCTTGTAACTAGATAGGATAAACTAGTGCTCGATAGGCTAGAAATTAGGGTTTTTATGTTAAATGACCAGTTCACACGAAATGGAAAAAGCCATTTCATACGAAATGGACAAGTGTCCATTTCGCACGAAATGACCATATCCATTCCGTGCGAAATGGCCATCAGTATATATAGCAGAGCATGGTTTCTCATTTGTAACGTTCGATATTTCAGAGCCGAGGTGCTGCCAAATTGTCAACTGATCTGTAAAGCTTTGAAATCAATAAACAAGATAATCTAAGCGTGAATCAAGCCCGAATCATCGAATTCCGCCTTTGATTCTGATTAAAACTCTTCTGGTCGACTCGTTTAGGTCGTACAAAGATCCTACAATTAGAATAGAATTTTGAATTTTTTTCATTTTTTATTGTTTGTTATATAATTATCTGTTGTTTATTGTCTACTTCTCTACTAATAGAAAAAAATGAGTATAAAACGCCAAAAACTACAAAAACCAAAATGCGTGATAGTATGAAAACTATGAGATCGGATGCTAGCAAAGCACGTTGTTGCTATATGAAACGCCAAAAAATGCCAAACAATGTATTATTAGAAAACAAAACTAATTGACAGATGAAACTGAACGAAACAGTAACTGCAAATAGTAAAAATGAAGAGACGGAAACATTATTGCTAAACATTTATTATATTAAAAGTCACTACATGGGAAATTGAATTTATTTGTCTTTTCAAAACGCCATAATTGTCTGTCACATTATAGGCATGCATCCTACATGGCACAACAATTGATAAAAAAAATACACAACAAGAAAATCACTGATGTTTTACCACCAAAAACAAATATCTACCTGGCCGCAAAAAAAACTCATTATATAAGTACAACAGCTAAACAAAAGCTTCACACTACACACATTCACTAAAAACGCCACATCTTGTCTAAAACGCCACATAAATGGTACATGTTATTGCATGGAGGTTTGAGAGGTCAGAGGACGTTTCGTCATTAAGTTCTCTGACAGGAGAAGGGTGAAAGTCAAAACAATCAAAGCCATACTTAGTTAAACGCCAAAATATTTACTATGCTCCTGATCTAAAAAAACAATAAAAACGCCATGCATTTGTTAAACGCCAAAAAATGGAGAGATGTTGTGAGACGCATTTAAAAAAAGAATACGAAAGGACAAAAAAGTCCTTCCGCCCTTCACTATGTCACGTGCCACGTGTTAGGCCATGATCCGTTCTCACCGTTCTCACACTTTAGGGTGTTTTCTCCTGATCTCGTATATATATATATATATATATATATAGGATAAGGATCATGTGAGAAGTGATAGGCTAGTTGAGAAACTTGAGAAGCATTCTGGACCACACATTTTTCTAAGCCTTTCGTAATATACACATATGTATAGTTTAAAATTGACTATATACATATGTGTATAACTCAATATACATATATGTATATAGTCATTTTTAAACTATACATATGTGTATATTACGAAAGGCTTAGAAAAATGTGTGGTCCAGAATGCTTCTTAAGTTTCTCATATAGGGTGGACTTCTCTTAGGATCCCTACCCTATATAGGATATATATATATATATATATATAGGCTAATTATAAGGAGAAAACCCACTCCAGTTGACTAAACCCTGAAAACTCACACATGTGGCTAGGATTGATCCACGTATGATTTTAGATTGAGAGTAGGCAAGGGCATAACCGTCTTTTTCCCTCTTTTCCTTTTGAGATTTGTGTGACCCCTTTTCATGTGTAAGTCTGCACACGCAGACCTTCAAGCCCTTTCATCATTGCTTGTTCTTGTCATGGGTTTCATTAATTACATATTGTACTTGTGTATATTAAAATAAGTTTCTAATATCTTCTCTTTTTGTTCTTTTTACATATTCATGGATATAATAATCTCACCCATAATCTCACATCTCATTTATTTCGAACCAGAGAGTGCAGTGAAAGAAAGAAACCATACTCAACATTGAAGGCTATTTGCATTTAACATGGCTGATTCGAACAGCCAACACCATCGGACCGTTGCCGGTGGTACGGAGACACTCATTGATCATCCTGGTTCACCCTTAAATGTTGTTCCTCATAATCTTTCACCTGTTTTTGCATTTAATGAAGATGAAGATGCATTGTTTGAGAGTAGGGTTGTTGAAGAACCTGATCCTATTTCTTCAGAGTTTCCAGGTGAGTTTTTTTTTTATTAAATGTACAGCTTTAAATGCATACGAGTACTTTTGTAATTAAGGATTTCTTATTTAGTTTTTCATTGTATTGTTCTTGATTCATTTTCTTTGTTTTTTATTTTGTATGTGTAGCATCAGTTTCTCACAGAATTTTAGTGTCCCTGATGGGTGGACATCACAACGTACGTGGGACGCCAACTGATTTTAAGAACTGGAGCCAGTCGGTTAGGCTTTATATTGGTGACCGTGATGCGCAACTTGTTATAGATCGTTTGAAAGAAAGATCGGAGAGCTTACCAGAATTTTACTATGAGTTTGTGGTTGAGAAAGGGCAATTGAGGTCGATTTTTTGGGCAGACGAAATTTCCAAGATAAACTATGAGGTGTTTGGTGATGTGTTAGCTTTTGATGCGACTTATCACACTAACAAGTAAGGTTTTGCAAACTGGCACTTTTTTTCCCCTTTAACATATTATTACCTTTTTTTTTCTTTGTCACGCAGGTACAACATGATTTTTGTTCCTTTCACTGGTGTTGATAATCATAAACAATGTGTGATATTTGGTGCTGGCTTGCTATTCAATGAAACCACCGAGTCTTACAAGTGGTTACTTAAATCAGTTCTGAAGGCACACAAGAAGCAACCAAAGTTAGTTCTGACGGACCAGGACCCTTCAATGAAAGCTGCCATTTCAGAGGTTTTCACAAACGCTCGGCACCGCCTTTGCATGTGGCATATTATGAAAAAACTCCCAACCAAGGTTTTTTTAATTTATCAATCTTGTTTGAGAAGTTTTTATTTTGTTACCACTTTTAACAGCTTGGGGTCCTGTTATTTATAGATTGCTGGAGACCTATTACAAAAATCTGAGTTAAGGGCATTGATGCATCGTTTGGTGTGGAGTATTCACATGAAACCATCTACATTTGAGACGCGTTGGCAACTTTTGATGGAGGAATATGGGTTACAAGATCACGACTGGTTGAATGATATGTACTCAATTAGGGACCAATGGGTACCTGCCTACTTCCGTGTTATCCCAATGTGCTGTCTGATGAAGACTACATCAAGATGTGAAAGCTCTAACTCAAGCTTCAAGGTCACTCTACTAGTGCTAACACACTAGTTCAGTTCATGCTATGTTATGAAACTAGGATAGACAATCAGCGTTACAGGCAACGTGTTGCAGAGTTTAAAACCTCCTCTAGTGTATTCATGGACACTACTGATTTAGCTATCGAGAAGCACGCTTTTGAGCTGTACACACATGCAATTTTCACAGAGGTAAGAAAAGAGATATACAAGGGGAAGTTGTTTTGTTACATTCTAAACACGGAGGATTGTGATGATGTTCGTGTTTACAATGTGAATCAGTTGGACAAGCGAAGCAATGCAACCAACACATTCACGGTAACTGTGCTATATCCTTATGATGACATCTTTTGTTAAAGCTTTGATTATGCTTTTTTTCACAGAAGCTTAATAATATGTTTTGGTGTTTTTGTAGGTTAAACTTGAGTTGAGAAATCAGTCGGTCTCTTGTTCATGCAACAACTTCATCCGTATTGGATATCTGTGTAGGCACATCTTTTGTGTTTACCGGGTAAACAATATTGAAAAAATCCCTGCCCAGTTTGTTGTTAAGCGTTTGACTAGGGACGTGCTTCCCAAAAGTATATTTTCTATTGAGCGTCGATACGGCGTTGACACCCGTCCACAAGCTGCTGCGAGAAGTCAGATTCTTGAGATTGTAACCGAATGTGTAGACGCATTAAGAAGTGATGTTGGAGGACTTTCTACTTTCGCTGAGCAGATAAAGGAACTGAAATGCAAGTTACTAAATGGAGGACCAGTTGATGACGAAGCCAAGAATGATAACTATGCTGCTGTTGAAGAATTGCTTGGTGTTTCTTTAGATGGGGACGTAACTCTCAACAATCCAGACAGGATCAGGAACAAAGGATGCGGCAAACGTCGACGATTGTCTAGAGCATCGCAGGATGGAACAAGCAACTCTGCTGTCAAACCTCCCAAAACACCAAGGCTTTTCCGAACATGTATGAAGTACATGACTGGGCATGATTCAAGAAATTGCAAGAAAAAGAAGAAGAATAGATCGGGTAACGAGGACGAGGACTCAAGCTCTGCGAGTCAGGAGTCCACTTGATTTGGTATTTATTTTGATGTGTGTGCTGTGCGTGTTTTGAAAACTTGTATGACGCCAGCTATTTGGTCTCCATTTTAGTGGAGGGGAACTAAACTTTGATCATCCCTTTTGTTTTTTTTTTTTTTGGGCTTCCTTTTTATAGATGCACATGTTTGCATGTGTAGATTATCGGAAAATGGATGCACATGCATATGTTTGCATGTTAGGATGTATGTGGGTTTGGTATGTAGGATGGTTTTCAGTTTAATGACTATGGTTTAATTGATCAGTTGCATTACTAAATGATATGCAGAATGTTTGTGTGAAAACTAAACGTTGTTTGTTCAGGTTTTTGCCATTTTTTGTCGACATTTTTGTTAGTATGTACTTGTTGATGTTTGGTTGAAGCTGAGAATTTCCTATGTTATGGTTTTTTTGGTTTTGTTTTCACCATGTTACATTTTTTCCCTGATATTTTTGTAGATTTTTGCTGTGTTGAATCTGAGATTTTTGTATCTTATGGATTTTCTGGTTTTGTTTTTATTCCAAGTTATGTATATTATTAGTCAGAAAATGACCCATTTCGTTACAAAAAATAGTAATCAAATAAAAAAATTTAAACACATATAGTATTATGTAGTTTTTTTTTGTTTTTGTATTTTTTATTTTATAAAACACAAGCCTTTTTTTCTTAAAGAGATAATATATCTGGATGAAGGCTGGATGAATATTACTTGTTATTGTAACAAATTTTATATATTATACATAAATTAACAACTTTTTATATGGTCAAGTTGTAGATACATATTTTATATAAAATACATACAACAAGATGGGCTGCCCCAACAAGATGTATCTTTTTGTTACTTTCTCCTTTTTATCTGGTGATGCATTTAATTTGTCATTTATTTTCATATCTAATCACCACCATCCACCCCCAAAAGTTTACTTTTTCATTATAAATAGTTTCAGCATACATAATATGTACATCCACAAACCATTGTTAACTAATAATCACACCCAAAGCATAACAATGCACAAGAGGCTATCCGCGGGATCCAAAGTCCCGGATGCTGAAGTGATCGATCTCAATCTTGGAAATCTCAATCTTGGAAAAAATGAGTTCATTAATGTCGGGAAGAGACTTCGAAAGTATGCATCGACTCCAGTGAGTGTTGGCGATATGCATGCAACCCCTTTAGCCCCTATGCCCACAGACACGCTTAGGAAGATTTTTACCATTGATGGGCACCCCCGCGGAAAGAGGAGTAGCTTTTGTTCGACCCCCAAGGTGGAACCCGATGTGAAACCTATGGCGCGAGCAATACCGAAAAACATGCGTAGTGTTAACCCTACAGTTAAGTTGGAGCCAAATGTAGTGCCCAAGGGTGAACCCTTTGGTTTTGATACACACACTACCGTTGATGTGATGCCTAACGATGAGCCTACAATATACCCAACAAAGAGACATGTTGATGATTCCAAAAACAGCGATTGGGTTGATGATGTCTCGTGGATGAGTGAAATTGAGTGGGATTCATATTTCCCAATAAACATATCAGTTTCCCCCGTGCCACCAAACCCATGCAAGTGCAAAAAGTGGTTCACATGAAGGAGCTCAAGTAGAAATAAGTTGTTGTTGTGTTTTTCTAATTATGTTTGTTTTTGAAGATGTGTGTTTTTAGGTTAATTAGAAATTAGGGGAAGTATCAGGTTATGAACATTAACTAAGGAATAATTTATGTTTCTAATGATTTTGTAATTTTTTGTGGTGTAATATATAATTAAAAAAAACTTTCTAGTTTGTGTGTTGTTACTTCTTGATTGGGATGAATTTTTTTCTGTTCGTTATACAAGTACAAATGTGGTAGTAAAACTCTTTCTATGGGTAGGCCCCATGCTAACAAAAGAAAAAAGTAATAAAAAGTATAAAAAAAAAAGAAGTGTGTGGATGTGGGTAATGACAAAAGAATATGTTTATACTGGGGCCCACAAACCCTTGGTACATATCTTTTGTTGTAGATGGATGTCATAGATCATCATTCCAACTATAGGCTTCCAACTATCTCCATATACAACTACTCCAACTATTTTCAAATATATTTTCTTATCTCTCTATTTTCTTTTACAATTCATCTATCTGAAGAGTCTCATCTACCCCTCAAAAAAACATGAAAAGGTGTTCATGTGGGAGGATTGCTACCATCCGGACATCATGGACAAATGAAAACCCAGGAAGAAGGTTCTATTCATGTCCGTTTAAGGTAAAAAATTCGAACTCTGTTTTAATAAGTAAATGTATGTTCTAATCGGGTTTTATGCCCATTATTTTTAATGTAGCCTAGTAACTGCCCTTTCATTGGTTGGGTCGACCCACCGATGTGCCTAAGGTCAACCAGGATCATACCAGGTCTTTTGAGGAACATCAATAACCTACAAGATGAACTCTTTGCCCGTGAGCAAGAAATCCGGAAGAAGAAGAGGGTTATATGGTTACTGATATTAGCGTTAGTGATTGGGAGCTTATTTGTTAGCATTGTTTGTTGAGGGTTTCGCCATTGTTTGTTGAGACTAAGAAATATGTGGTACTTAGTTGGATTATCCTAGGTAGTATGTACTTATTGATGTTTGGTTGAACATGAGAATTTTCTACGTTATGGATTTGTTGGTTTTGGTTTTACCATGTTACATTGTTTTTTTCTCTTAGATTTTTGTAGATTTTTCCTGTGTTGAATCTGACAAATAATTTGGTTATGTTTTGACCATGTTACATTTTCTTTTTCTCTGAGTTTTTTGTACATTTTTGCTGTATGTGTGTGTGATCATGTGATTACGTACCGTGTTACATTTTTTTTTCTCTGAGATTTTTGTACATTTTTGTTGTACGTGTGTGTGATCATGTGTGTTTTTGATTATGTGCTTTTGTTGATGGTTGCTTGAATCTTTTTTTTAGATTTGATCATGTTACTCTTTTTCATTTATTATTTTTTTCCTAAAGGGTGTAACTTATGTAAGTTTTTTTTTTTATGTTTAGAAGTCAGTATTTGTTGAAATCATATAATAATGACACAATTTTTTTAATAACATAGATTGAAAACATAGATTTAACAGAATAGTTCAGTAGCCCTAGTTGGGTACATAATAACTTTAACACTAGATATGGTAAAGTACATAGGATAAGGAAAGTGCCCTAAGGAAAGTAGCCCTTATATATGAGAGGGAAAATGGGGGTACTTTCTTTTTCACACACATACTAGTAAGTTCACATAAACACCACTATTTAGTCAAGAAACGATCTTGGAGTGCCATACTCAATTTCAGCGCTAAGTGGTTCTGGGTTAAGCTCACTCTCCCACGGGTTGTGGTTGGCCCACGAGATAAGGGTGTTTGGAGAGTAACAAGAGTAATCATCATCTATAGGATCATCTTCAGGATCATCGATAGTCTCCTTGGTGGCGTTGACTGGTTTTGCTTGGTCTGCGAGCACCACAAATGAAGAGTTTTTGACAGGGGTAACTTGTGTAGTGAAGTAAAATGATCCCCAGTCAACATCAAAAAGTGCCTCATCTAGCGACATCTCATCATGTGTTGTTACTTCAGGTTTAGTGTTAGTAAGCAGGTCACTTATAAGCTTAGCATCCATATCCAGATTTTCTTCAACAGTTTGCGGCGTTGACGGAATAGAACAGGTGTTTGTGATTTGAGAACACTCTGGGTTGCAATCCGATTTTGGAGTTTGGAGTTCGAATGAAAGAGTTCTCCGCAATCGTTTGGTAACCCGTTTTGAGTTAGCTGGTGAGGTTGGACTAGACATAATAAGGTTTTTTTTTGTAGTTCTTTATGGTGAACAAGTGATGAAACTAATGTTTTACATTTCACCTTAATTTATAGACAAACCAACATAGAACTGATGAAACTAATGTTTTACATTTCACCTTAATGATGTTAGGTGGATAAATTAATTAGATTGTTTACATCAGTTTACATCAACATTAAATGTACTACACTAACCAACATAGAAGTTAAGTATTTTTTTTTTTTTTACTTTTTCCCCATAATGGGCCATTTTATGAGAATGTACTTTTATATATTTCTTGGATATGGTGTTCGATATGTATGTACTTCTTATGCAGATTAGACACTTCCAACTTGGCACAATTAATTTGTAAGACTTCACTTTTTTTTCTTTATAGAAATACGATAAGTAAGAGTATTACGAGCCAGAGTATTACAATTGAGTTAAGATACAAGTACAATTGAGAACTATCCTTCATTTTTGTCCATATTAGATTCCCCATAATCTGGCATTTATATGACATTGTACTTTATATATATTATTATAATAATGTGTACTATGATATATTTCTTGGATATGGTGTGGGTACATGCGTGTACTTTTTTTGTAGATTAGACAATTCAAAGCTGGCAGCATTATTTTTTGTAAGACTGTAGTTGTTTTTCTTTATGAAAATATATTATAACTAGGAGTAGTTAGCTTTGCATAGGAGGTAACTCAATTTAATATATGATGTTACATTTTTTTTGGTACTGTTTAGTGTACCAAGAAAGGTTTTTTTTTTTTTTTTTGTAACAAAGTAGTTTGTAATGATAGTTATGTCCGCTTGACGAACGCTAATTATTAAAAAAGTTATCAAACGGAAATATTGCTTTGTAACACCTTTTTTTACATCATCTTATTGTATGCTTGTCAAAAGAAAATATTTATCTTAGTCAAACTTCCCAGTAGTTTGCTTTTGGTTCACCAAAATGTAACATTAAACGTACACATAAATTGTTTAAGTTGTCCAGATCAACGACAGACATTAATAGTTAGATACATACAGGCAACTGACAAAGTACGAGTTTAAATTGTCCACAATAGGCCCATCCACAAAAAATATAACATTACCATACGGAGCAACAACTTACACCGATAATGCAGCATCGCGAACCTTTCCATCCATTACATTCACATCAGAGAGTAGTATTCGTGTAGCGAATTTTTTTCGGAGGGTAAGAATCTGTTTTTGCTTGTTCTTCCAGTTGCTACTAAAACCACATTCAAAGTGTTTACTAATGCCGTTAAAATTCTGCATGTGGTGCATAAGGAATACTGCACTATCCATTGGATGTGCAGTTGTCGCCTAATGGATATCACACCTCTTAATCTTGGCTTGCGCAATTTTATCCTTTGACGGATGTTCGGAATGCTCCAAATAAGCGTCTAGCATATGCTTCTGTTAAAAAACGATAAACTAATCAGTTTTTGTATGAGTTGCTGTTTTTCATCGTAATGTTTTATGAGAAAAGAAAATGACTAACCACTTTGTATGGTCTATCTTTTTTGTAGTAGTCTTGATTATCCCTAATGCCAGCTAAGGGTGTGCGATCAGGCTTGTGGTCTATGACGGTTATTTCGCCGTTTTCCAGATCGAAAACAATCATGTAATATTCATCATTCTCCAGGATTGGAAATAAAACCATTTTCATCCCAATGAATTCATATGCGCCGCCTACGACCATCCTTTCGCCGAACGTTTTCATACGTTCATCATCATCACAAGTAGAATCCGTCAATAACCAGTTGTCCTGTTTTTTTTTTTCAAATAAGATGTGTCAATAAGGTGGTGCAAGCTTACAACGTTCCAAAAGACTTAATAAATCCAAAATCACAGACAAAGATCAAGTAATATAGTATGAATACTTACTATCACAGTTGTGCTAAAATAAATTCGCGTCGGGCAGCCGTCGGTTCTATCAAGTTCTTCAAAATTCATCACATCTACCCAAGCATCAACCACATCAGAGCAGACCTTCACTTCCTCCCTCAATGTGCGCATCAGCGTTTTTGTGAGTTCCAAGCCGTATATACTCTCGAAGATAACATCTCTGCGTAAGACAATGTTAGATATGTAAATTAGATTCTGGATATCAAGAAACTAGGACCATTATGTTTTACGTATATCTTTTATAGCTGAACTTACCCAGCAGATTGACCAAATTTTTTTGTTACCCCGCTAGACAAGGAGATGACCATTTCCCGTGTCCTGTTTTGTGAAAAATCATCATATGCTGTTATACATTTAAAACATAATAGACTATTTTTTTTTTAAAAAAAAACATACTATTTGGAGCAAAACATTCCCTAATCTATCAGAGGACCAAAGTTTTGCATAATGTAACAACTAGTATTTTTAATATTTTAAACTGAAGCTTACATTGAGTACTTCACATCGAATAGAAAATCCCAAATATGTTGTTCTTCCGTTGTAATGTCGATTTCCATTTCGTGTTCATGGTCATCATATGAGCGGTTGTTGGATCTGAGTTTCTTTTTTATTGTATTTTCGTTTGAAATTAAGATGGAGATGAAAGAGTTGTGCAGCGGAATTAAGATGAAAACAAACTTTGCATACAATCAAACAGGAGTAATACTTTTAATCAAACATCTTTACACAATGAACCGAATGATTGAATTTGTTTCAACAACGATTACAATGATTGATGTAAGAATGCAAACTCCCCCTCAGCCAGAGCTCAGTAGTTTGTTCATGCAAAGAAGACGATGTGGTGAAAGAGCTAATAGAACAGTACCAAGTACTGAACTATTTATAGGCACTTGCAAACCACTGAGCATCTTTAGCTGACGTCACCATGAAAGTGACATCTAACCTCCTAACAAACTCTAACCTCTGATCTATAAACACTGATGTACTAACTACTGCTATTACATTGTATTACATAAAAGACACTTAAACATCTACTGCATACTTCCACTGCTGTGACCCCAGCAGTGCTTGTCCGGATCAGCAGTACTTGACTCAAGGCAGTAGATTGAGTCAGCAGAGCTTTGGTCTTCCATCAGTCTTTGACATTGGTCAGTAGATGCAAAGCAGCAGTTGTAGGTTAGCACTTAGTAAGATCAGCAGATAGGAGGTCAGTTGATACAAGACCACCTTCAAGGGGAGAGATTTGCATGAACTAATCTGTAAACGTCTGCTTATTCTGGATCCACTGCTCTGATCCAGTTTTGGCTTTAATTATCTGTTCCTCTGATAGGGTTCAATCCCAACAATCTCCCCCTGGAACAGATAATGCCAAAACTCTTCATTATTTGTGGAAATCTTTATTGCCTCATCAACAGTTCCCTTATCTGACCTTTAAATTGTACTTCAAAATCTAGGGCATCTGTATCTTCATCATCCCTGCTAAGTGGAAGATCAAGGAGATCCTGCAAATCTTCAAGACTCAGGCCAAGAGCTTGTTCCCTTGATATTTTCTCCACTTCTCCACCAGGCCTGAGCAAAGTCAATACGCAGGTCTGTTTGTCAGTTTCCCACTTTTGTATTTTTGAGCCTGGTGGGTTTCTTGGGAGATGTTTATTTGCAGAAGTATTTGGTGAGGCAGGCCTGTTCATAGCTGGCTGAGCAGCACATGCAGATTGTTCCAATTCAAGATCTTCTTTTATCATTACTTCCGTGCCAGCTTTTACAATGGCATCTCCGGCTAAAAGATCTTGAATTGTTTCCATGCTGAACTGGTTTTTGCTCCTTCTTTTGTAGATGGCAGCACCAGCTGGAGCAGTGGTTCTTTTGATTTGCAGCTTTGGTGGTCTTTTAGAAACCTCTTCTTTGGAATAGTCAGGCTTTTGTGGAACTCTTGGATCTTTCTTTCTAAGTTCCTCTAATCTTTTATAAGTTGCCCTGACTCTATCTTCTCCCCACTTTGACACTGAATTCCTTGACCCATAATCTGCTGTAATCAGCTCCTCTTTCATTCTCTTCAGCTCTAACATCTTTTCAGCTTCAAGTTGCTTGAATCTTTCAGGAGGAGTTTGCTTGACCTTATTTTTGATCATGTATTGAATCCTGGCTGCTTCTTTTTCAAGCTCAGGAATGGTCCAGTTTTTGTACATGTGTTTCTCCCCCTTGTATTTCTTGTAGGTCATGATGTTTTCAATGTAGTCTTTTCTCAAGGACTCATCTGCCCTTTCTGAAATTTTCTGACATACATTTTTAGCAAATCGCTCCATAGTATTGACCTGTGAGAGTAAAAACTGATAGTTTTGTTGAAACTCTCTATCAGATTTCCCTCTTCTGTTTTTGAGTACAATATCCTCTGCTTGCTTGGCCTTGAGTTTCAAGTATTCTTCAATATTGTTAGGCCTGGGATATTCTGCAACTGATGGCAAACTCCTTTTGGCTGGGTCATCTTCATAATAAAAAGATTTGATTTCTTCTCTGACTGAAATGAGTTCCAGAGGGAATGAGACACCAGCAGGAGGTAGTGATTTTATAATTTGAGCTGAAGAGAGAGGTATGGGTTTTGGAATAGTGACAAGTGACAGGGATTTTGAAGATGTTGGTGATGGAGATGTGTCATCATCTTTTAAAATTAGCCTTCTCCTTTTTGTAGGAGGGACTGATGATGTTTTGGATGGAACAGTGGTGGTAGATGTAGTGGCAGTGGATTGTGATTGACTAACAGCTGTTGAAACAACTGGTGTTTCAACCACTGTTGTCTTTACAACAGATGTTATAACATTTTCTGTCTTCTGCTATGTGTCAGCATGTGTTGTTTTTGGTGGTGATGATGGTAAAGCAGTGGATGTTGTGTGTGTTGAAGTGGTGTGTGTTGATGGAACAACTGTTTGGCAAGCAGTAGTTTTTGTAACTCCTGTTGCATCAGCTGTTTTGTATGGTGGTTTTTTAGCAGACTTTGAACGTCTGATTGGAATGGATTTGGGTTGCCTCACTTTTCTAGTAGGCTTTTTCTTTTCCTCAACAGGATTTTCATGATCCTTTGACCCAGAAGTACCCTGATCTGGATGATCCATTCTGTCCACCCTGGCTTTCCTTTTGGCCTTTCTATCCCTTTTTACACTTGCAACTGCTTCTGCTAGTGCATTTGTTGTCACATCAATTTTCTTGCTGCCATCTGGCAAAGGGATCTTTTTGGTCATGTTTGAATTTTCTGGTGCAAGATAGAGACCATCCTCTATACCCTTCTTTTTCCACTCCTTAATTTTCTCCCCCTTTTTGGCATTATCTTCTGGGAGTTGATGAATGTAGCGGACATTTGGAGGAGCAGTGCCAGTGGTGTGCAAGATCTGAGTTTTGAGAGCCTTTAAATCAGCCTGAGTGGTTTTGAACCTTGACTCCATTGCATTTCTCAGCTGTTGTACATGGTATGCATGTTGCTGATCTGCTAATTGTGCTTGTTTGTGGAGAGAAGATTGAAATAGATTCCAGAGCTCATTTGTAGCAGGTGCCCTTTGTGGAGCAGGTGCTTGAGGTGGAACAGCAGTTGTTTGTACCTTCTGAACTTGTAACACCTGTTGTAGCATAACTTTGAGTTCTGCAACAGAGTTATCAAGCTTTGCAATACGATCCGTCAATTTCTGGTACTTTAAACCATCATCCAAGTTAATGGGATCATCTGATTTCCCACTAGCAGTGGTTTTATCAGTGGTAGATGTAGGGAATATTCTCCAAACATTAACCACTGATGCCCCTTTTTCTTGGTACTGGGGTCTTCTCCCTTCAACACTTGACAACCTTTTGATGTTGCCAGTAGGATAAATAAATCCACTGGTGGTTGGCAGAGGTGCTATAAAAGGAATTGCCTCCAAGGAAGTCTTATTAATGTAACCACTGTCCAAATGTAACCCAGTGGGTGTAACACTTGTAGTGGCTGCTTCACTTGGATTACCACCAAGAGTTACTTGTAACTCAAGGGGTGTAACCTCCTCAGGTTGTGTTGGTGGGTTAGCAAAGATTGATACATCAGACCCAGTCAGTTGTTGAGGTATATTCTCATTGGTAGGTGATTGAGAAGGACTGGTTAATGCCTGGTTCAAATCAATTGCATCCAACAGTGGTTTTATTGGTGAGGGAATTGTGGATGTGAAGGATGGTGTAGAAAATGGAGTTGCCCCGGGTAATGAGCTGTGGATGATAGAAACGAGTGTTTCTAGAGCATCATGATGTGGAGACCCTATTTGTACAACCTGTTCTTTTTGTGAAGAAGCAGGAGGAGTTGTGGTTATGGGTTGAGATATGTGTACCAACTGCTGTGAGGAAGTAGCAGCAGTGGTTTCTTGTGACATTTGTGTTGTCACAGGCAGGAGCTCTGGTATCTCATCCTCCAGAGTTGCCTTTTTTATGGGTTTTGTGGGGTTTTGAGTTTTTCTTTTTGGCTTTTTGGAGATAATAGGTGTGGGTTTCAAAGCAGTTGTGCTGCTGCTTTGATCACCTTGAGCAGTGGGCTCAGCAGCAGATACCTGAGGAGCAGTTGTAACTGCTAAAATCTGCTCAGGCACCTCTGCTTGTGTTTTGCAGGGTGTAGACATCCTTGTAAAAGTTTCAGCAGTTAAGCAATTTGTTTGAATGAAATCACCTTGTTTTATTGCAGCAGCATCCTTCTTTCCAAGTTTCATTTCAAAATAGTAACTTAAAAATCTTGGAAAAAGTAGGAATGCCTTTGTTTCAACATTTTTAACCAAATCATTAAAAATTTCCTGGGAGTAGTTAAAATTTTCATCTTGAAGAATTGCAAATCCCAGTTTTTGAATTTTTAATGGTATCTCATTAAAAGAAGTGGTTTTGTTTGAAACACAATTTAAGAGGGTGTGAAATAAAAATCTTGTAGCATGAGGAAAGTAACCTTTTTCTAAGGTGTCCTTTTTGACCTCTGCATTGTACCACCTTTCCAGAAAATCATTTTTTTAACTCGTTTTTAGGGAAAGTAATTTTACCTTCTTGATCGTCGAGTTGAAAGACCTCTGAAATTGTTTGTGGTGTAATCTTGACTTCTTTTCCCTTTAAAGTAGAGTTAATGGCTATTACAGCGTCTCCTTGTGTTTCAAGGATTGCATTCTTCCAAAACTCCCTTTGGGTTGCCAAGTAAATTGGTGCATCCGCTGTCAACAAAGTTTTGTACTTTGAGGCGGTGATGATATCAATGATGGAATCGAACTCCTTTGTGGAACTTGGTTTTGTAAGAAGACCAAGAAGATTGTGAGATGGTTTGTGTGGAATTTCAGTGGAGATTGCCTTTGGAGAGGCTGTTTTTGATGAAGATTTTGATGAGGGTTTTGCAGATTTCTTTGATTTAGTCATTTTGAGGATGATTGATCGAAGAAATTTGTGGAAGATGAGATGAAAAACTGTTTTGAGAAGAGAATTTTTGAGAATTCAATTCGACAGTAAAACCCTGTTTTGGTGGTGAGTGGGGGATTTTATAGGGAAGAAAGTGAATGCTGAGGTGGCAGCCGTTACAAAAGGTCTGACCAATATGTACTGCCCACGTGACAACCCCTGTTGAAAGTGAAGGACAGTACTTTGTGCGATATGGACATATGAAAGCAGTGGTATGAGAGCAGTGGATGATTTTTACTATCAGTGGATAGCATATCAGTGGATAATACACTGCTTTTGAACAAAAGAGTTTATCAAATAATGAAAGAGCAGGGGTTGACTTTCAGCAGTGGACAGACTTTTGAAGAAGGCAGACTTTTGAATAATCAGTGGTTAATGGCAGACTTTTAAGGATTTTAATGAAAAATTTTCATTTTTAGCTATTTTTAAGGATGGAGTTTTGATTTTCTGAAAACATTTTGTTGCTTTTATTCATAGAAAAACAAGATGTTGCTTGTTATTCCATGTTCAGCATCCCAATCCTAGAGACCAAGCTTTCAAAAGTGGCTGTATCAAGTGCTTTTGTGAGCACATCAGCTAGCTGGTCTTTAGTTGGGACATGATGCAGAGAAATCAAACCTTTTTCATAGCAATCCCTCACAAAGTGATGTCTGATGTCGATGTGTTTGGTGGTTGAATGGGAAACTGGATTTTTGATGATATTTTCTGCTGCCTGACTGTCCAACATGAGTGGTGTCTTTAAGGCAGTGATACCAAAATCCAGTAACTGATTTTGAAGCCACAGGAGTTGGGATGTACAGCTTGCAGCAGCAATGTATTCAGCTTCAGCAGTGGATGTTGAAACAGCTGCTTGCTTTTTGCTTTGCCATGAAACTAAGCAATCACCTAGAAACTGGCACCCTCCTGATGTGGACTTCCTTGTGGTGTGACATCCAGCAAAGTCACTGTCTGAGAAACCTGAAAGCTTGATGTTCCCATTAGCTGGATACCAGATACCAAGTGTGGGAGCACCTTTTATGTACCTGAAGATCCTTTTTACAGCAATGAGATTTGATTTTCTGGGAGCTGATTGACTTCTTGCACAGACACATGTTGCAAACATGATGTCTGGTCTAGATGCAGTTAGGTACAATAAAGACCCAATCATGCTTCTATAAAGTGTTTGGTCAATCAGCTCATCCTTTTCATCAGACATGACCAGCTTATTTGTTGCCATGGGTGTGCTGCATGGTTTACAATCATTCATATCAAATTTTGTCAAAAGTTCTTTAGCATATTTGCTTTGATGAATGAAAGTTCCATTTTGCATTTGCTGAACTTGGAGACCAAGAAAGCATTGCAGCTCACCCATTGCACTCATTTCAAACTCAGCTGTCATGAGTTCTCTAAACTATTCACACATGGAATTACATGTGCTTCCAAAAATAATGTCATCCACATAAATCTGGACAATCATTAAATCCTTCCCTCTCCATTTTAAAAACAGTGTTTTATCAATGGTACCTCTTTTGAAACCATTTGAGAGTAGGAAGTTGGAAAGAGTTTCATACCAGGCCCTTGGTGCTTGTTTCAAGCCATACAAGGCTTTGTTTAGCCTGTAGACATGATCTGGATAAAATGGATCCTCAAAACCTGGAGGTTGACAGACATACACATCTTCTTGAATTGTACCATAGAGGAAAGCACTTTTGATATCCATTTGAAACACCTTCATATTGTGGTTGACAGCAAAGGCCAGGAACAGTCTAATGGCTTCTAATCTTGCAACAGGGGAAAATGTTTCATCATAATCAATCCCCTCTTCCTGTCTGTAACCTTGAACCACAAGCCTGGCTTTATTCTTGACAACAATACCCCTTTCATCAGTTTTGTTCTTAAAGACCCACTTTGTGCCAATGGGACTAACCTCTTCTGGCAGTGGTACAAGCTCCCATACTTGTTGTCTTTTAAACTGTTGGAGCTCCTCTTGCATGGCTTCTACCCAGCTGTTGTCTTTTAGTGCCTCTTGGTTCTTGACTGGCTGATGGAGTGATAGAAAACCAGCAAAAAGACAAATGTTTTGGGTTTGGCTTCTTGTGAGCACCCCTTCATTTATGTTGCCAATGATTTGATCAGGTGGATGAGATCTCAAGAAGATTAAATCTCCTTGGTATGGTATGATGGCATTGGTTGGTGAAGGCTGCAAATGTGTATCATCTGAGCTAACCACTGCTGGGGACTTTGATGATCCAGCAGTGGTTTCAAAAGGTGGTGGTATAGGAGGTAATGAAGTGGATAACTGCTGACTTTTATCCACTGTTTGAGGACTTTTGTCAGCAGTGTTTGAGGATGTGGAAGCAGTGGTTGATGGGCTACTTTGGTCAACAACTGTTGAGTTAGCAGTGGTTGAGCTTTGACAACTGTTTTGAACAGCTGGTGCTTTTCCCTTTGTGGCAGACCTTTGAGGGATGATGATTTCATACCCATAGTCTGGTGTTGTATCCTCTGATGGACCTGCACTGTTAGTCTTGACAGCAGTATTTTCAAAAGTGAATTTTTCAAGATCAAACAGATCTGCAGGATTTGCTGGGATTTTCATTAATGAAAGTTCATTGAACTTAACATTCAAAGTCTCCTCCACTGCCTTGGTCTGTGTATTGAACACTTTGTAGGCCTTGGCAGTGGTTGAGTACCCCAGATGATAACCACAATCAATTTTGGCTGCAAATTTTGAAATGGAATCTTTTAAGTTCAAAATAAAGCATGGGCAGCCAAATACTTTGAAATATGAGATCAGTGGTTTAATTTTATACAGAATTTCATAGGCAGTCTTTTTGTGCCTGGGGTTTATTAAAACTCTGTTCTGAACATAGCAAGCAGTGTTTACTGCCTCTGCCCAGAAAGTTAATGGCAAACCTGAATCTGCAAGCATGGTTCTGGCAGCCTCAATCAGAGTTCTGTTCTTCCTTTCCACTACCCCATTCTGCTCTGGTGTTCTTGGGATGCTGTACTGCCTTACAATCCCTTTCTTCACACAGAAGGCATCCAACTCCCTATTTTTGAATTCTGTGCCATTGTCACTCCTGAAGCTTTTTACTGGAAGGTCAAATTGCTTTTCAACCTGTATTACAAAGTCTTGCAAAATGCCTGCAGTTTCATCTTTTGAGTGCAAAAAGAAAGTCCATGTGAACCTAGAAAAGTCATCAACAATAACCAAACAATATCTTTTCCTTTTAAGGCTCATGACTTGAACTGGGCCAAACAAATCCATGTGTAGCATTTGCAAACACTGGGTTGTTTTGGACTCTTCAATGGACTTATAAGAACTTTTATGCTGTTTTCCTTTTAAACAGGAAATGCAATGTTCAGGACATGAAAACAATTTTTGTGGTAGGCCTCTCACCAAACCATTTTTTGAAATTTCTGTGATTGTCTTAAGATTTGTGTGTCCCAGCCTTCTGTGCCAAAGTTCTGTCTCTTTGTTAGAGGCAGCTGAGAACAGACACGCATCAGCTCTGGGACACTCTTTTGACATGTCAACAACATAAACATTGCCACTTCTTTGAGCAACAAGTTTAGTTTGACCAGTTTTGATTATTGCTTCAATCTTTTTGACCATTTCTGGTCCAACAATCCTACAACAATCTTTTGTGAAGAATGACCCAAAACCTTTGTCACTCATTTGGGACACACTCAGAAGGTTGAATTTTAGATTGTCTATTAGATTGACATTTTCAAATTTTACTTTTCCAGAATCCACTGTACCCGACCCCAGAACTTTTCCTTTACTATTATTCCCAAAGGATATATCACCCCCTCCATGGATTTTAAAGTCTTTGAGGAGGGCTTTACATCCTGTCATGTGCCTGGAGCCTCCACTATCTACATACCAAAGACTATCAAAGCATGCAGAAGCTCCCTGCACATGAAGTAAAAGAATTAGTTCATTAAGGTCTCCAAAGCCAACAAGGCTTTGGATGGGGTCTCAGCAGAGTCTGGGATGGATGCAGAATGATGAACAGTGGTTAGGTCAGGAGTTTGAACTGTTTTAGGACAGTGTTTCTCTAACCACTGTTGTGGGTCCTGACCAATCATCTGCTGGTAACCAAAAGGATGCCTGTTTACTTTGGGCTTAGAGGGCCTTTTGTAGGCCTCATAAACGTGAGGAATCCTTTGGAAAGACTGTTTTTCTTTTCCTTTTCTGAACTGATTGGCAGGGGGTGCATCAGTAACCTGAACATCTCTTTTGACAGATGTTTGGTTCAGCTGTTTTGTAACAGCTGTTTGAACTGGCACAAACAGTGGTTGTTTCTTGGTGAATTTGACAGGTGTTGATGATGATGGTGGACTCAAGGATGTTTTAGCCATGTACTCATTCTTTTTCACATCAAAGTTTTTGAGATACACACATGCTTGAGTTTTGTGGTTTGTTTTACCACAAACAATGCAGCTTTCTGCTGAAACAATAACACTTGTTTTGTTTAAATCATAAGCTTTCAAGTGGAAACAATCTTTTGTTAGATGATTCCTTTTTTCACAGAATTCACAAAACAGGTTATCAATTTTTTCTTTCTTCTTTCTCTTTTCAGACTCCTTTGCAGCAGAGGTTTTAACCACTGCTGGGATGTCCTTGAGAGGTATGACTTTAGCTTTTGGAGCTTTAACACCATCAGTTGATGTAAAGTCCATTGGCTTGAAATTTTCAAGAATATCACACTCGTCACACCAGGTAGGTTTAAATTGATATTTTTCAAGTTCTTCAAAAGTTGGGGAACTCCTTGTTCTGCCAAGTGTGATTTTGTTACCAAGTTTGTCAGTGATTTTCACTTCTTGGCCATTCTTGTTTGTGGGGATGAACTCAGTGGTTACATCAGTGTTTTGAACAGATTTTTCACAAGCAATGTGTTCATCATCATATTTTCTATACCCAACCCCAAATTTCACATTACTTTCAATCTGTTTAGCAAGCATCACCTCATATCCTCTGCAGGATTCTACCCATCTTTCACAAGTAATCTGGGTGGATTCCAACTCCTTTTTGCAACTTTGGTATTTTTCTACCATAGTTTGAAGTTGGGTTTTGGTGATGCTTTGCTCTTCTTTTAGACAGCTGATATCTTTTTCCTTTTCAGTCAATTTGTTTTTAAGTTCTTTTAAAGAGCTTTCAAATTTGACCTCATCGGACAAGATTTTATCCCGAAGGTTTTCATTCACCTCTTTAATGTTTGCAAAAACAATTATGCAATTGTCAGAACACAGTTTTTCAAGAACTTGAGGAGATACCTTGGCAGCTGCCATCATTGCACAATCACATTGATGATCTTCATCATCATCAGCTTTTACCTTCTTTTCACCAACCTTTTCTTCTATCTCTTCTTCTTTGTCCTCTATGGACCATGGATCTATCATTGGTTCAATCAGGGTACCTGAACTTTCTCCCAACAGTATTTCATCAGCCACTGCAGTAACCACTGCTTCAGTCACCTCTTCCACTGTTTCAAAGCACTGCTGTTCCTCCTCAGCTTCAACCCCCTCCTGTATTGACTCTAGTGCCATCAAACAAAACTCATCATGAGAAGAATCATTAGAAGCATAGAGTGCAAAGTTTTCATCATTAAGGTCTTCAGGCATACTGCTCCAGTCAACAAACCCTTGAGTGAAAAAACTTTGTTGATCTGGTTGTGCTGCTGCTGGAGCAGTGGTTTGAGGTGCAACAGATTGCACTTGTACCTGTGGAGCAGGGGTTTGAACATATTGGATTTGTGGAACAGTAGTTTGGACATAATGTACTGGCACAGGGGCAGCAGCATAGTGAGCAGTGTTCACTTGTGCTGCTGGGGCATATTGGGCATAGTGCACAGTGTTTTGGTTTTGAGGTCGAGGATTTGAGCCAGGATGAGTAATTATGGGACCAGCGGTTTGACTCCTACATTCCCTAGCAAAATGTCCCAACCTATTACACTTATAGCACTTGATTTTCGATTTATCCAACCCAACCCTTAGATTCCCATGCAAACCTGGGATTTTTCGCCCTGTTCTTTTGTAGAACTTGCTAGTTCTAACACTTAGCAAAGCCAGTTGATGCAGGATGTCCATTTCCTCTAAATCAGTGGGATCAAAATGTTGCAAATCATTTAGTTCAAAACTTAAATTGTCTGACATCTGGTTTTCGTTAGCAGTGAATGCATAACTTGCAGAGTGAGGATCAGGGTTGTTAAAATTTGCACCAGCAGTTATGTCAATGAAGTGATCATAACCCTGATCCTTACCACTGCTCCTAGATTCTTCTTGACCCAGAAGAGCAGTATTACCGAAAGTGTAATCATCGGTAGCTTTTCCTGACTCTTGTAACCTCCTTTTCTGGTTCAACTCCCTTTCATAGGTCAGGAGTCGACCATGGAGTTGAGTCAAGGTCAGATCCTTGAATTCAGATGAATTTCGGGTGACAAAAGCTATAGTGTCCCATTTTTCTGGCAGTGACCTGAGGAACCTGCTATTTTGAGTTGAGTTTGTAAAAGTGGTGTTAACAAGCCTCAGTTCACTGATGAGACAACTAAAACGCTCAAATTGTTGCGTTAGTGATTCACCTTTAACGTAGCAAAATGTTTCATACTGTTGGTTCAGGATTTCCCTATTGCTTTCTATGACTTCTTCAGTTCCACCAAACTGTTCCTTAAGTGCGTCCCATAATTCTTTGGCACTGTTACAGTGTAACAGTCCAGCATATATCTCATTGGGCAGCGCTGATGCTATGATGCTAAAAGCCTTAGCATCTAGTTTGATCTTTTGAAAGTCGGTTTCGGTATAATTTTCAACTGGTTTTGGAACGAACTTTTTAGCATCTTCAGCGCTTGGCACTGAAGGAACATGGGGACCATAAATGACAGACCTCCAACAACCTGTGCTTTGTTGAGCGAGGATGTGACCCATCCTCCTCTGCCAGATGTTGTACTCATTTCTCTTTAGCATAGGTGGTTTAAAAAGCGAGCCGATGTTGTTTTTATCATCCTGAGATTGTGACGTCATTCTTGTTGTTTTACAGACACTGAGAAATCAACTTTAATGGTGATTAATCCTTGCTCTGTTTTTCAACGGACGAACAAACGATCAGTATCAACTGTTATGAGCTGAACTATTTACGTCAAAATGATTGTTAAATCAAATTTGACTGTCCAAGCTCTGATACCAATTGTTGGATCTGAGTTTCTTTTTTATTGTATTTTCGTTTGAAATTAAGATGGAGATGAAAGAGTTGTGCAGCGGAATTAAGATGAAAACAAACTTTGCATACAATCAAACAGGAGTAATACTTTTAATCAAACATCTTTACACAATGAACCAAATGATTGAATTTGTTTCAACAACGATTACAATGATTGATGTAAGAATGCAAACTCCCCCTCAGCCAGAGCTCAGTAGTTTGTTCGTGCAAAGAAGACGATGTGGTGAAAGAGCTAATAGAACAGTACCAAGTACTGAACTATTTATAGGCACTTGCAAACCACTGAGCATCTTTAGCTGACGTCACCATGAAAGTGACATCTAACCTCCTAACAAACTCTAACCTCTGATCTATAAACACTGATGTACTAACTACTGCTATTACATTGTATTACATAAAAGACACTTAAACATCTACTGCATACTTCCACTGTTGTGACCCCAGCAGTGCTTGTCTGGATCAGCAGTACTTGACTCAAGGCAGTAGATTTTGTCAGCAGAGCTTTGGTCTTCCATCAGTCTTTGACATTGGTCAGTAGATGCAAAGCAGCAGTTGTAGGTCAGCACTTAGTAAGATCAGCAGATAGGAGGTCAGTTGATACAAGACCACCTTCAAGGGGAGAGATTTGCATGAACTAATCTGTAAACGTCTGCTTATTCTGGATCCACTGCTCTGATCCAGTTTTGGATTTAATTATCTGTTCCTCTGATAGGGTTCAATCCCAACAGCGGTTGAACCTACCAACTGGTTTTCTTCGCCTTGATTCAAGTTCCTTTACCCAAGCATTACGTGTGATATCATTTTCAGCCATTCCCTTCCCTGCTCAATTTTAGTTTTTGTTCGTTAGTATTTTTAAAAAAAAGGCAAGTTTATTATAATTTTTGAACAAAGTAAAAAACATGTAGAACTTACCTTCTTGTTTTTTGTCATCACTTTTTTGTATCATAGTTGGTACGAAAGCTTCTGTATTATGCATATCATCGACATCATCACCTACAATTTTTTTTTGGTTTTGATAAGTCGGATTATCTGTTGTGTACAGAAATAACACATGTGCATTTTTTTTTGGGAATCATGAGTTACCTAATTCGGTGTCTTGTGTGAGCAGGTGAAAGGTAGGCGCATCAAACAATCCTTGCATGTTTTGTGTTTCGCTGTTCTTGTCTATTTATATTCATTCACATGTACACACACACATACCTGTTAGTTTGTTTGTGTATGATCGGGTTTTCTTGATTTTTGTACACATGTGACGGGTTATATGTAAGATGTAAAACTTACTTGTTGTTGTAGTTATCGTCTCTTGATGTTCTGCCTCATTTTTTTCATGGCCTATGTCTCCACATGTAGCACTTTTTTCTGTAGTGGTATCTCCGCATCTTTCTCCATGTATCATCTCTTGTGTTTTGTCAGCCTTACCCCCATCTATTTAGTTAAATGTGGTCACATACACACATGTTACGTTTAGTTTGCAATTTAGGACATACATAAGGTGGTTTACTTTATTGTTAGTTAAACATTTTACATTTTTTTATCTCTAGAGAAATGTAAGATTGATGTCGATATTTTTTTTTATTTTTTTTTTGTATCTACAATTAGTGCACGTGTATGTTGTCGTGTATGTTTCTATAGTGGAGTTTCTACTTCAAATAAAGAAATTAAAGTTAGCTTTTCCTCACATAACGTTTTTGTTAGGATTGCCATCACTAAAGTTACCTTTTGCTGACCCATCTTTCTTCCTTCGCTTGCCATCGCCATTTCCCCGATCATTGCCAGATGCTATATACGTTTAAAAAAATAGTATTAAAAGTTTTAGATGTGCCAATCAACCCAAATGAGCTTTTTATACAGCTTATTATCACACGTGCGTGTATGATATTTTTTTGCACATTACCTTTTTTCAGTAAATTATCAGTCGCCGCACTGCATTTTTTATTTCGCACTTTCCTATGATTGTGTTTATTCGAATCTGTCAATTATCATTATTTTGTGTTAGAAATGATTGGTTTTAAAGAGTCAATACATGATCATGATCCATTAAATGTACACTAAGGTTTTGAACTACTATACATAGGTCTTTTTAATGGTACTGTTATTTTTCGGGGAAATGTAATCAAAATGGAGCTTGTTAATCCATCTTTTAAATTAAATGTTAACGTGTAGGAGTAAATTGATTGAATATGAAGAACGTAAAAAAACAGTTTATGTCTCAACGGATCTGGACGAAGTACGATAAGTACATTCTTGTTCCAGTAAGTCTTACCAACAAAGTTATCTCGCACTCTATATTTTTGAGCTACAAATACAGATGAATACTTTTTTCGCGTAAACGATTATTGCAAACAAAAAAAGCTAAATATGTTTGTAAAAAAGGTCATACCATTGATATTTGCCACTTCAGCCGCGTTTGCCACATCATCTTCAGGGTCTGCATTTACAAAAAAAAATCAAATTAGTTACAGTTTGTAGAAAAACTTAATACATATTCAATGTAGTGATTTATATCCGTTATCCGTTGTACCTTCTGTGTAATCATTATCTGGGTTTTGGACTGTCTTGTTAAGAGACATGAGGACCCCAACAATTTTTTTCCTTGGGGAATCAGGCGACAGCCATATCCTTGTTTTTTTGGAGTGTACAATTTTCTCAAATCGTTGTATCAATTTTTTGACTTGCTCGTTGTGTGGATGAGCATTGAACACCACACCCAATTTTGTTTCCACCGTAACTCTTTTCGCTTCCATCACATCCAAATGTTTTTCTATCGATGCAATCTCATTCTACAAACAAAGTTATAAAATACGTTTTTTAACTAATTTTTGAAAGAACATAATTATTTGTAACTGGTTATAATTATTAATCTTACACTCAGAACTTCATCATTAGCATGTAACTCAGTTTTTCTTGGATCCTGTCGAACCACACCAACTTCGTGCAAATCCTCTCCACCAAAGCCACCTCTTTTTATCTCCAATCGTTCTCTTTTTTTCAGTTCGTATTTGTTCCAGAATACGATTGGATATATTGTCCGGTCAAATGGAAATCATGTGCATTTAACTCTGTCGACATATAGCAGCTGTGTAACGGCAAAAAAAAAAAAACAACAACAACAAGTGGTAAGATAACAAAACAAATGTTGTATGCCTATATTGTTAGTAAGTTTTGTTACACAAAACACTTACAGCCAAAAGTGTGAGTGGTCCGGAAAATGGAGATTCAGGATCACAACTCTTCCATCCATCTTTACATGATTTAATTTGTTGGATCAGATAGGTACACCAATTGATTTTACTGAAATCTGTATCTCCAGTAAAAGTTTTCAAAATCCACTCTTTCATTCGCCCATTTTTGTTACACTCAACCATGACGGTTAAGAATAACATCAGGAAGTCCAGTCGGAAATGAAAATTGTTGGCTTCATCACTTGTGAGTATAGATTGTGCCAGGTTCGTCAGTGCCACAAATCGTTTACGATATCGTTTTCTCCATGCTTCAACAGCAACATCAATCTTTGAATATGCTCGTACAGTTTGCATGTCTATGCCCTTCTTAGGAATCCCTAGAGGGTCATGGACAGACTGAACATCAACATCTATTGCCCCACATGGCATTTCAATAGCCATTTCTTCTGGGTTAAAGTGGTCCACAACATAGTGTGCAAGTTTTAGAGGTATCCCACTGATGTTGAATGACAACATTTTTCCAAAACCCATCCTCTTAACGTCTTCTTGTTGGTTCCTCGTTAGAGACTTGATGCATTTGAACAACTGCATAGGTGATGAACGTGTTTTTAATTTAGCCCACTTATGCGTCGTTTTTGCGTGTTTGGCACTTCGGGTTTCCACCCGATCATGTTTTACTTTTTTTGTTTTTTTACACCAATTGCATCATGTATTGGCAGAGTTGTATCTGCAGTCATCTGTGAGTCACCATCTGCTGAAACTAAGATAACAACTTTTGGTTACGATTTTCATATTTTATAAAGAATGAAAGTAGTAGTGGGGTGTGTGTACGTACTTATTAGTTTCCTTTTGACATTTTTCTTTGGTTTGCTATCCACACGCCATCGCTGAGCTGTAAATATACATTTTTGTAAACAATTAGCATTAAAGTACCGAAGCCAAGTATCGAAACATATATTTATTTAGATTCCCAAAGATCATGTCTAGTACAATTTTGTACCTCCTCTCGTACGTGTTGCCGGCCCGTCCTGATCGCCGTCGCCTTACAAATGTTTTACAAAGTCATGTACACAAATATTAGATTCAAGAAATATGTAACCAAAAGTTCCATACATTAAAAAATGTACCTTTTTTTCCTTTCTCAATGTTTTCCATGGGGGTGTCCAAGTCACTATCTGGTAAAACTGAGGCACCATATTTGTTTTATTATTTATATAAAACATAACTATAAGACAATCAAAAGAAAAAAAATGCTTTTTACGTACTTATTAGCTTTCTTCTGTGTACCTTCTCCTCACAATGTGCTTCCTTAACTACATTTGTACAAGTTTTATATAGATCACGAACTACTAACAACCTTTACAAAATATTTCTTAAAAAAAAAGACTAAATTTAAACCTTTTTTAGCTCCCCTTGTCCGCATTGCTGGTCCGCATGTATTAGTATCCGGTGTCACTGTTTTTAGAAAGCTTACGGAAATTAGACAATAACATGACAACAAACATGTAATGAATTCAAAGTAGTTACGTACATATTTGTTGCCTGTTTTTGCGCTTCTCAAGCACCGGGGTATCACGAACCTTTTTAGCTGCATTTTTTATTTGTAATCAACATCATTAAAGACAAAATGGATTTTAATCTGTAAGCATAGTTGATCACAGGTTTTGTAATTTATAAGCACCTGTGGTCATTTTTTTTTTGGTTGGATTTGTTTTTGCTATCCTTAGCTGTTACAACGGATTACTACAAAGTATGAGATAAAGAGGCAGTCAATATATGGTCCACATGACTTTTATAACAAACACAAATGACCAGTAGATAACAAATATAGGACCCCAATCACCAGTAGAAAAAACAATGCAACTATCAGAAATGAACATTCTTCCCGCATTTTTATGATTCTATTTTTTATTATCCCCAAACTTTTCATTTTTTTACCATTTTCTCATTGTGTATAGGTAAACAAGTACACACTATCAGTGTAATTTTTTTTCTCAATCTAAATTAACCCACAAATCAGACCCCCCACCCCCAATTGATCATGTGTTCATCCCAAAAACCCCTAATTCTACCCTGTCATTAACAAAAAGCCAGATGTATGAAGAAACTGATCACTTTGAAAACTCTTTAAAAGTTTATAGTCTTTATTTTCACACATCCCAAATCTGTATCTCTAAAAGAAAATTCATAACTAGCTAAAATTTTCAACTTTCTTTTTAACAAGTGAGATTATTTAAAGCAAACAAAAAACCCTAACGGTACCTGTCATTAAGAAAACCCAAATGGGTATAAAGCAATCCAGCATTTTGAAAAGTCTTAAAAAACCCCTAAAATCTCTATTATAAAACTCTCTATTTCTGAATAGCTAAAACAAAGTTGATGATTTTAGTCAACAAAGTAGCGACGCACCTGAAACCCTCTCGTTTTTAGTCTGTTTTTTTTCCGGCGGTGACCGTTGAAATTCTCCGATGATTGTTGAATATCTGCGTCGATTGTTCAATATCTTAACAGCTTTTTCACTCGATTTATGCTTTTTGTCTGCATATTGAGGGGATTTTGATGAAGATTATGAGAGAGTGAGAGTTCGGTGATTGAGACAGTGTTTCGGTGGTTGTTGAAGTTATCCGTTTGATGAAGATGATGAGAGAGAGAGACTCTCCAGTGATTTTGGGGTTAATTTGAGAGGGGTTGTTGAAGACTATGAGAGAGTTTTAGGAAATTTTGAAGACTATGAGGGTCTGTGAATCGCTGGTGATTTTTGTGTTTTTTGAAATTTTGTAGACTGATGTAGGGTTTTAGGATTAGAGGTAATGATGCAGCTGATGTAAAGTTTCTTACACCCATGCAGAGCTTTGTCTCTTCCAAGAGATTATATTAAACATTCCCATTTTGCCCTTTACGTACATAAAGTATATTAAAAAATAGACACAAAGGGATTCAAAATCCATTAATGGCCAAAGATGAATCTCAGCCATCCATCAAGCTTAATCAATGGTGGTTAATGGGTTTTCAGGGTTTAGTCAACTCAACTGGGTTTTCGATTTATCCTTGCCCTATATATATATATATATATATATATAGGGAGAAGATCATGCGAGAACCACCTCTTATTGCGAGAACCGCGAGAACCAATGTGAACACACAAAAAATGCCTAAAAATAGCTAAAAATCACACAAAAAAATTTTTTTTGATTTTTTTAATATTTTTTAGGTTAAAATCGCTACTTTTCGCACCCAAAAAAAAAAATTTTTTTTTTTTAAATTTTTTTTTTTTTTGTGCGAAAAGTAGCGATTTTAACCTAAAAAATATTAAAAAAATCAAAAAAAAATTTTTGGATTTTTTTTAGGTTTTTTGGGGGGTTTAGTTTTTAGCATTTTAGCTTGGGGGGGGGGGGTGGGGGGGGTTTAGGTTTTTGGGGGGTGGGGGAGGGGGGTTTAGGTTTTTTTTTGGGGGGGGGGGGGTGGGGTTAGGTTTTTTTAGCTTGGGGGGGGGGGTTAGGTTTTTTTTTTGGGGGGGGGGGGTGGGGGGTTTAGGTTTTTGGGTGGGGGGGGGTGGGGGTTAGGTTTTTTTAGGGTTTTTTTAGGTTTTTTTAGCTATTTTAGGTTGTGTTCACATTGGTTCTCAAGGTTCTCACAATAAGGGTGGTTCTCGCATGAGCCCCTCCCTATATATATATATATATATATAGGCCAAGGATAAATCGAAAACCTCCTTGAGTTAAAGAAACTCAGAAAACCCTATATCTACCATTGATTCATTGTGATCAATGGTTATCATCAATTTGGTTATATAATTACCATACTTTTAATTTAATATTAAGAAAAAGTACATAGAGGGGTATTATGGCCATGAATGATATTTTTGACTTTGACATCTATCAAGCCTCAGACATCTACAAGAAACTTCTGATAATTCAAAAATTCTTTAAAAGAGAAAGTCTCTCACTTCAAAAGTTCATCTAATTTTTGACAATTCAAAAATTCATTTGCACTTCTCTAAGAAACTTACATAAAACTTCCGGATTTCTACCATAATCTTATAAACAATGAAGCTTTCAAGTGTTTATCGTATCATAAAACTGGTCTTCTACTTATCTGTCTGGTTACATTAAAGGATGATCCAAAAAGATTCAAAAATATATTTGCACTTCTCCAGACCCTGAAAGATGCTCTGAATCCAAAAGATGATTTTGATCCAAAAGATGGTCCGAAAAGATGCTACCAGATCCAAAAGATGCTCCAGATCCGGTTGAAGATGTTCGATGTTGAAGATGATGTTTTAGATGACGGTTCGATGTTAAAGATGATCCAAAAGATGTTCGATATTGAACATGATGTTCCAGATCTAAAAGATCTCCAAATCCATAAGTATGTTTTTTTTCAGTTTTTTTTTTCATATTTGCAATTTTTTGTGTTTTGTAGATCTTCATTTTTTATGTTGTTTTTTATTACTAATTTTAACAATTTTCGTGTAAAATTTGTTTTCAGTTCTGAACAATGGAAACAATTTTCTTGTTTATTGTTAGGGTGTTGCTAAATGTACCCCTTTTCTACTAAACGTACCCCCTCCTTTAACTTTCACATTAAGACAACTCAAAACCTTTTGTTTTGGTTTTTTTTTTCTTTTTTTTGGTCATTTTGTTATCTTTAATTATTATTATTACAAGTATTTGCTTTTAAAATATTTTTTTTATTTAAAAATATTTTTTTTATTTAAAAAGATTTTTTTTGTTATTTGAAAAAAAAAATCATTTTCTTATGTTTTAAACCGAGGCGAGTCATTTTAATTTTGAAGTGGGATTTTTTTTCGTTCATAACGGCTTGAAGTGGGAGTTCGAATTTAGTTTGTATAAACAATAGTACAAAAAAATTTAAATCGAGGTTTGAAGCCAACCAGCTTAATATAGTTTTCGAGTTAAAAGAACAGAAATATATTTGAGAATTACCACTTTAATTTGTAGATAATGATTTTGATTAGTCAATAACATACCCTCACAATAATTAAATTTCAACTTATGTCGATTATTGATTGATATTATATGCTTTGATCAAAGCATTTTACAGTCTAATGTGCTAGTTAACGTTTTATTTTCCTTTTGCATTTTATTACTTTTAATAAATAAAAGGTGTTAATTATATTATAATACATTTTAATTTAATAATGTCACTAATAGAAATAGAAATATGAGAGAACTAAAAGATGAAATAAAAAAAATCAACTGTTTTTTCAAAAAAAAAATTCTAAAACTTTTTTATTGTTTTAAAAATTATTTTTTTATTAATTTGTAATGACGTTTTATAGAAACATAATAAAATACTAGTTAGAGAAAGTGACTTCAAAAACAATATTTGAATTGTAAACAGGGGTGAAATTTAACAACTTTTAAACTGTATTTTTAGTAAGGGGGTATGACTAGTAAAAAAGGGGATGCATTTAGCCAACCCCTTATTGTTATGATGATTGAATCTAAAAATCTGTTGTTGTTGGATTCTTGTTAATGAAGTTATAATTTTTATATACATTTTGTAACATTGCTAGTTAAATTACTTATGTTGGATTATTGTTAACAAAGTTTATTTTTGATGTATCAATTCTTTGTAACACTATGTAATCGGGTGTTAGAAATGTAAAAATTGAAGAAAAAATGCATGTTACATTTTTTCATGTTACATAAATAATGTCCGTTATAGAAAAAAAAAAAAAAAGTGTATTGTTACACTTTTTTAGATTATTGTAAAAATAAAGTGCGTTGATATCATTTTTTATTTGTTGTTGTTTTAAAGGTGCTACAAACAAAGGGTTTTATGTGGTTTTGACAATGCTACAAGAAAGTTTTTAGGGTTTTAACATTTCTACAAGATATTTCGTTGAAAAAAAACACTGATGTGGCTTTTGTTCATAAGGGTTTTGATTTGATAAAACAAAAAAATAAAACTTTTTAATTAAGGTGTGGATTTCTCAATACACCGACCAACAAATGGGCATTTATTTAGGGTTAGATTCCACCACCACGTACATATTTGGGCTTTGAATAAACAAAAACTTCTTTTCATATTTTTTTAAAGTTGTTACAAAAAATAACATATCGGGAAGAAAATGTTACTTTGGCGGTGCATATTTTCAAAAAATATATAAATAAAAGGTTATATTTAATGGTAAAAAAATCTAAAAAAGAAAATTAGAAGTAGAATTTTAAATAAAACAACATTTAAATTTTTTTGAATATTATATAAAGATTGTCTACTTTCACAAAGAAAAAAGTACATAAAACTTAGAGCTAAAATGTAAAAAAAATAAAAAAGTCAAAACCTATATAGAACCTATAAAGTACACCTACAATAAAATATGAGTGATGTAGCCTAACACACACAATGATATGTAGTTAATGTAACGTAGCATTTGTGGGGGCAAGGTTATGTAACATATGTGATTTGGGTTCGTAAAGAAAAACAAAGTACATAATTTAAATAATTAAAAACAAGTGATGTTGTGTGTTGGTTTGGAAAACAAGTGATGTTACCAAAATTATGGTTGGAAGTTACAAACATGTAGTTTTTGACAATAAAAATAGGGTATGGAAATTACAAAAAAAAATGTAGTTTTTACTAAGTTGTTGATGTGTGGATTAACAAAACGTTTAAAATAAAAAAAAGGATGATATGGTTCTAACCTTGTTTACATTTTTTGGGGATGTATTTTATCTGTAACACCTATGGGTATAATGCAAAGAAATATAAAATAGAACTTTTGTACATGAAAATATATTATTTTTTGTTGTAATCATGTCAATGTAGAAGATTCAAGATAGGCAAGAGAACAACAGGGATGAACTACATAAGGAAAAAGGCAAAAATCCAACAAAATAAAAAAAAAGTGTCATCTTTATCAACTAACTACTTTTTGTACATTTTTTCATTTCTTCAAAAACAAAAAATGTGATGCTACATTTTTTGCTATGTACTGTAATATGTATTCGCTTGAGAAAAAACAATGTAACAACTGTCATTTTTTTAGCACAAGACTTTTTACGAAAAAAAAAAATATGAAGATATATTATGTTAAAAATACACATTTTCTATTAAAAATGAGACTGAAAAAGGTAAACTCATAAAAACTGATGTGACTATTATATAAATAAAAAATAATGTTGTACTACTTTAAGAAATGGTTGTACTATTTTACACACCTAACACGTATGTTCCATTTTCTTAAACATATCTTTGACATTTTATCTAACTCCCATTTAATGAATGCACCGTTTTCCAATGTTCCATGGCTTAATAAGGATTTTTTTTTTATATTTTTAATGAATGTATAAAAATCGTTTTACATATTCTTTGTAAAAAAAAAAGAAATGAATTAATTCTTGTTGTTATAGTTTAAATAGTTGCAAAAAAATTGTTTCTTATTACTGATAATAAATATAAAAATCTAATAGTTTTAATGTAACTGCAAAAAACGTTACATTTTACTAGTAAAAAAACGTTACATTTTACTGATAAAAAATGTAACTACCAAAAAATGATGCGTCTAACTGATAAAAAAGTATATATGTAATTGCAAAAAGATGTGAGTCATCCGAATCACAACTACAAATCTCTACAAGTTGAGCTAGCACTATCAAAAAAATGCATATAACATAAAAGTAAAAAATGTACGATTTCTAATACATGGGGTAGAAGTCATTATAGCAAATAAACACATAAATCATACAAAGATCTAATACATGTACATTTTCTAAGATAAATAAAAAAATGAAATTATGAACCTCCAACATTTTCAAAATCTTCAATATCCGGTTATTAAACTCTCATGTCGGACTTATCGCCAAGATCCGGTCACTCTAATACTTCAAAATTAAACTCTCAGATCCGGTCATCCTTAAAAAATGAACTTATAAACCTCCAAACCGGACTTATCTCAAAAACCCACCACACTTTCCGGCAAAAAAAATCAAATATAGGATGAATTGTGTTTTTAAATTCTTGAAGTTATATGAGAAAGAGACATAGAGATAGAAAGAGATGTAGAAAGAGAGAAATACAGAGAGATTAAAGTAAAGATGAATATGCAAATGAAAAAAAAAGATAGACTTATATGAGAGAGTTAAAGGTTAGATAATTGGAAGGATCTTGGTAAGTAACTGAACTCATGAGGTCTTGTATTGAATGTGGAAAAACACATAGAGAAGAAAATAAAAAAGAAAGCTCTGTTCATGCATTAAATTAGAATAAGATGGCTGCAAAACAATCATGTGTCAAATCCCAATTGTACAAGAAATGTCAGCACAAAACCTTTTCAATTCTTTTACATCATCTGCTGGTTAAGTGCAAAATCTCGAAAATACCCTTTATTTCTGTAGGTCCCCTTGACGTATGGATCTTAACAGAATTGTCAATCCAATCAAGAGTGCGGAATCCTCTTGATCAGAATATCACAGAATGAGTAGAAACAGAAATCAGCAATTCACAATCAAACTGGGTTTCTATTGATTATCAATCTCACGAATTACAATCAATCAAAACCCTAACACCCACTAAATTCGTCCAAGCCTATCCTGCTCTCACGAATTCTCTATCAAAAACGTTTTGGCTGATTAACCTAAACCCTAAAGCATAACCATGTTTATATAACACAAGGTTTGCTACTTAGGCTAGGATAAACCTCATGGACTGCGAATTGGAGTAAGCCCCATACACGAAATATGTGTGGGTTTGGTTAGCCCAAACATTACAACTCACTAATACAAAGCTAAACCCGCTAACTATTTATCGTTTAACTAATTACAAAATATCCAAAGACCAAATCTAAGCTGTTGTCACAAATATGCACCAACAAACTCCCCCTTGACAATAGCTTCATAAAATAACTTTGTCTTCAGTCATCTTGCAATCTTCATGTAAGCTTGCACTGTCTTTGGTCTTTGGATAACTTCAGCTTGAATAGCTTATGTCAGCAACAGACTCTCCCTAAGCTGATGCATCCAATCACCAAATCTTCAAAACATTAGCGTTTGAGTAAACTCCAGTTCAGCAAATGTATAGCAATCTTCAAACTCTTCAACTTGCTTGCAATGTAGAAAGGAGGTTCTACCATGCATCCAATCAAACTCTCACCTCTTCACAGCAACTCATCACTTTAACTTCTCAGCAATATACAATTTCAATCTGTATACTATAAAACCAACATCTCGAGAAACCATAAGAATTTTTCAACAAAGTTAAATAAATTATTATTATTCAAGAGATAGTTAAACTATATCACAGATTAAGCATTTTCAACTTATCACCAACACGCAAAACTTTTGTCCAACACACAAGACCCTGTCTGATTTAAGATTTTGAACTCACTTTCTAACACCGTCTCCCCCTATCAGTAATAATTCCTCCAAGAATAACAATTTTTCGTACGTTAAGAATTTTTAAACAGAAAAAGACACTATTTTTGGATTTTTTATATTTTCTGAAAGTAAGTAAATACAAAAGCAATAAACACTCTATTTTTGTGAGAATCACTGGTAAGAAGATCATATCAACACAATCAACATGTTATCACACAATTAGATAATTCTTTATTTAATTTTTCGTGAAAAGCAGTCCAAGACGATTACCAGTATGTTTGTCCACTTAAACAAAATGCATGAACATTTCAAGTACCATTACCGTATGATTCATTAAGGTAATATTATTACTGATATACAAGTGTGTCCCACTTCAGGATATACCCCCGCGATCAAGGTATGCACAAAGATTCATCGTAGTAGGTGAGTATACTGAATTCATCCGTTTTGTTTTTCAACGTTTAGATAATTGGTGATCAGGTCAGTACATCCGTACAGCAAAGAGACCAAAATATCTAACGAGGGCTATGACAAATACCATTTTTGGTACGATTTATGCATTTTTCACTTTTTGAATAACTCTCTATGAGAGTTTCTTAATTTTCAGGGTTTTGGCATTTTTAGCTCTTTTAAGATATCCTGGTTGTGCCTAGGTCAGCATGTATCTGGATGCAGCAGAAGGACAACCCTGATATCCCCAGATGAAATAACAGTATAAAGACCCAAAACTTCAGATTTTGGCAATCTATCAACGCAAGATTTAAGGTCATTAAACCATACACCACTGATGTGTTCCCCACTCATATTCAGTTTATTTAGGTTTATATCACATTGGTAAGTTGATTATTTCATGCTTTTTGCCTACTGGTACATCATATGATGAAGCTACTATCACACTTAAGCAATTTAATTTATTTTCAGTGTGACAGTCTAACTTGCTGATGTACTATCATTTCACCTTTTTCACACAGTGATAACTCATTTTTTATTTTCTATTTTTTTTATGTTTTTGATTTTTTAATGTTTTTGTATTTTTTATTTTTCAGAAAACAGTAAACTATTTACAAAATTCTTATGAAAAACAGTTATTCATGATTCCTCATCCTGTTGAGTTCGACTAAATGTTCAAAGCGAGCCCTTTCAAAAGCTTTAGTATAAAGATCTGCCAGGTTATCTAGTGTGTCGACTCGATGTAATTCAATTAGTCTCTTTTCAGCACAATCCCGTATAAAATGATGACGAATGTCAATATGTTTTGTGCGACTGTGTTTCACGGGATTATTAGTTATAGAAATTGTGGCATTATTGTCTATCATAATAGGAGTACGAGTGAAATCCAAACTGTAATCGCGCATCTGCTGTTATATCCAGAGAACCTGAGAGCAGCAGCTACCCGCAGCAATATATTCAGCTTCACACGTAGAGGTAGACACACAAGATTGCTTCTTGCATTGCCAAGAGACAATCCTGCCTCCTAAGAACTGACAGCCACCAGTTGTAGACTTTCTGTTTGACTTGCATCCTCCAAAGTCTGAGTCAGCATAAGCAACAAAATTCATATCACTATCAGCTGGATACCACAACCCAAGTTTAGGTTTCCCCTTCAAGTAACGAAGAACCCGCTTCACTGCTTTCATGTGTGACTCTTTTGGATTTGCCTAATATCTAGCACATAAGCATACGGCGAACATGATGTCGGGTCTTGAAGCAGTCAAGTACATTAATGAACCAATCATTGCCCTGTATTGAGTTGGATCAACGTCTTCAGTTCTTTCATGATCTGGGCCAAGATTGTGATTTTCGCAAATGGGTGTGTTGAAAGTAGAGCAATCATTCATTTTGAACCGACTCAAAATGTCATACACATACTTTGTTTGATGAATAAACATCCCATCATCCTTCTGTTCAACTTGTAATCCCAGAAAGTAAGATAGCTCACCCATAGCGCTCATTTCGAACTTACTTTTCATCACCTGCTCGAACTCTTTACACATGCTCTCATTTGATGACCCAAAGATGATGTCATCCACGTACACCTGTACAAGCAAAAAATTTCCTTCTTCCTCTTGATGAACAGTGTACTATCAATCTGACCTCTTTCAAAACCATTCTTGATCAGATGTGTAGACAGTGTCTCGTACCACGCCCTAGGAGCTTGATGTAATCCATACAAAGCCTTATCAAGTATGTAAACCCGATCTGGATAGTCCGGATCAACGAACCCATCTGGTTGTGAGACATACACCACTTCTTGGACTTTCCCGTAAAGAAACGTACTCTTCACATCTAGTTGGTAAACTTTGAAGCCCTTGAATGATGCAAAAGCTAGAAACAAACGAATTGTCTCCAACCTTGCCACTGGTGCAAACACCTCATTGTAATCTATTCTTTCTTGCTGATTGAAACCTTTTACCACCAATCGAGCCTTATTTTGCGTTACAATTCCTCTTTCATCCTTCTTGCACCTAAATACCCATTTAGTGCCAATCTCTCTTTCACCTTTAGGAAGGTCAACTAACTCCCAAACCTTCAACTTTGCAAACTGTGCCAATTCCTCTTGCATAGCTTCAACCCATGAATTGTCTTTAAGAGCCATATGAATGTTCTTCGGCTCCTCTTGGGAAATAAAGCAACTATACAAGCACTCATTCACAATTCCAACCTTCTCAATTGAAACAAATCAGCCAGAATTCGCTGTTATGCTTCTCCTTGTCTGAACACCTGCAGTAGGATCTCCAAGTATCATGTCAACTGGATGATCTCTATTTTCTCGTGTAGTAGCAACGGTATCCACTTCTAAATTATCACCCAGGTTTGATCCAATCTCCCCATGAATATTCTGATCCGCAAATGGATTTATGAAATCCTCCACCTGAATGGGTTCAGAGTCACTATCGCTTGAATCAGTATCAGCAACACCTTGGGAAGTTTCTGGAGCATCTGTCATATCAACATTCGATCTAGGCATGAACTCGCCATCATCATCTTCACTAATTATTGTCTGAATCAGCTGAGAATCATCTGCATTGGAAAACTCAGGAATATTAAATGCTTTAAAAACGCTTTCATAATCATATAATATAGCTGGACCACTTGTTGATTGTTGAAGTTTGTATGTAGTAATTTCAACATTGTAAACAACCTCAATTTTACCAGTTTTTAGATTAAAAACCCTTTTATTCGGTGTGCCAGGCACATAACCTAGAAAGTAACCATCGTCAGCCACCTCACCAAATTTTTGTTTATCTTTATTTCGCACAATGGTGCAGGGTAATCCAAATGGTTCAAAGCCTTCCAAGTTTGGTTTCTTGTTAAACATCAATTAATGACAAGTTTTATTAAAACGTTTAACAGTCAAAACTTTTTTCAGGACGTAGCAAGCTGTATTCACAGCTTCTCCCTAGAAAAGGACTGGTAGCTTTGAATCTGAAAGCATCGTCCTAGCGGCTTCAATCAACGTCCTATTTTTCCTCTCAGCAACTCCATTTTGTTGAGGTGTATAAGGAGCAGAATATTGATGTTCAATTCCCTTTCGAAGACAGTAGAGATCCAGAATTTGATTCTTGAACTCCGTGCCATTATCACTCCTAATCCTCTTGATCTTTGCATCATGGACGTTTTCCAATTTCGTAAAAAGATCTATCAGCATTTCCGCCGGCTCATCTTTTGTACCTAAAAAGAAAACCCATGAATAACGTGAGTAATCATCTGTGACAACAAGACAATAGTATTTTCCACCTATGCTCCTCACATTCACTGGACCGAATAAATCCATGTGAAGTAATTCATAAGGGGCATCTATGGAATTTACTGTTTTAGATTTGTGAGGTTTCTTATGTTGTTTTCCCTTTTGACATGGAAGACATTTATCTTCCACGTGAAACCTCTGCATTGGAACCCCTTTCACTAGCTCATTTTTAACAAGGTAATTCATTTTTCGATAGTGAATATGGGCCATGCGTCTGTGCCACAACATCAATTCAGCTTCAGATGCTTTTGATATTAAACACACCACCACAGCAGTCGGATCCTTAGCACCCATGTCCATGACATAAGTGTCATTTGTCCTTGGTGCTCGCATCATTATCCAATCGTCCGGAATCACCAAACCTGGTTTCAACACTAATGCTTCATTCTTGGTAAAATGGACCGAGTGACCCTTGTCGCAGACTTGTGACACGCTCATCAGATTGTGTTTAAGCTGCTCCACATAGTTCACTTTGTCTAGTGTGATCTTCCCATTGGTCACTTTTGTGACAACTCGTATTTCGAACCTATCTTTGTGTAACGTTATGTGGTTTCATGAACTTTGTTAATTTACTGAATGCAATATTGTTATGTTATGTGTTAGTATGTATTTAAACCAATCACACAACACTCAACTCGATCGCACAAGTCCTTTTGGGCTCCACTCTTTTGGGGTACTCAAAACCCGAACCAAGGGCAACCCAAGGAATGGGTTCGGCCCACTACTCTTAGACGCAAACAAACACCCATCATTGGGGTTTGTTTCTCATAACTTGCAAAACAAGAACACACACAAACCCTAGTGCTCTTCTCTCTCTCTCTCTCTCTAAACCGACGGCAAGCATCCCCTTTCTCTCGAAGATCATTCCTTGAATCGGATCACCTATTCTCAATCGGTTAGTGTTATATTTGTCGATTGTGTGTTACATGATATGATGATTATATGATTCTCATATAATGAATTATGAATGATATTGGTTAGTGTTGAGATTTCGGCTCACATGTAAAGCATTTTAAATCGATATAGGGCTAATAGTTATTTGATGTTGTTAATGATTGAGAACCGAATACTTGTTAAATCGGCTGGTATGTTTCTATAATTCGGATTTGTTAGCTTAATGATATTCTAGTGAATCGTATGTTTATTGTCTTCGGATTAGGTTGCATGATGATTTAGGATCAAGTGTATGTAACCGGTTGTATGTCCTTGTAAAATGATATGATTTGATTAGTTATTATTATGCTTGAAGCATGTTTAGGGTTCATGAGAATTGATGTTGAAACCTTTGTTCGATCGACTATTGTTTGGATTGGAAGCTGAGTAGTTGTTAATTGATAAACCACGAAAATAGGAAACTGTTTAATTGTTTGGACTGATATAATGGATGATTGATAACTGATTATTTCACATAACTAATTAGCATAAGTTTCGGATTTTGGAAACCAATCACACAAGTTTCCTTGATCGTACAAGGACCCAAAGCGCACAAGATCAGGTCGCACAAGACCTGGTCCGATCACACAAGTGCCAGACGCACAAGATCAGTCGCACAAGGCATCTCCAGTCGCACAAGACTGATTGGATCGCACAAGTTGTTTTGTTGTTTAACTGTTGGGCTAGGTATTTATCATGGGCTGGATTAGCTCGGGCCGCACAAGTGATAGGATCGTACAAGCGGTCCGAATCGCACAAGACATTTGCATGTTATTAGTTAGGCCGTGTATTTTATTGTTTGGGCTTTTGATTATATGGGCCGGGTAGTTATTTGAATCGCACAACATGATGTGGGTCGCACAAGGCTGTGCCGACCGCACAACATGTTGGGCCGAAGTGTTATGTTGTATAATGATTAGTAAACTTCACCAATGGTTCGGCCCAATATATCTTAAATCGTACAACTATGAAAATGCTATGTTATTGACTGTTATGTGTTGCCATGATCTGTCACGGCCCCCGGTCCGGTTTGACTCGTTCCAGGAGCCGCGGGACAGAAATTCCCGTGGTATTTATTTAATTGAGTTTAACAGCGGAAGTTTATTTATCAGGATCGTTTAAAGCTAAAATTTTCCCTTTTTATTCTATTTCACAACTTGGGATAAAATCCCTGTAATTTACAATACTACTATTTTATAGAGAAATCTTTATAAAACATATTTCTTTATTTTATAATGAGCCACTATCTTAAGCTTGAAATGCTCCCCAGCACTTTTCCTGAATTACAACAGATCACCTGAAACATGTTTGAAAAAGGTTTGTCAGTGGGAAATACTGAGTGAATCATTCTATTTACTAAAATGACACATTTGTTATAATTTACAGTATTAAGAGCGATTACAATGTTTCTGATATCAAACCAACTACCCACGGTATTTGTCACTCAACCGAATCTGTGACTATGGTCATATCCCCCAATTGGCTGCCCCAATGGTGATGATTATCAAGTAATGTATACAAAACCCCACATACCGGCTGTAACTTGGTGATTACAAAGACTTAATCCCCGTAATTATAACGTTTGAAAATAAACATGATTTTGTAAATAGATTTGATAAAAAGAGAGAATGACTCACATTGCTGATTTATCACGGACAGAGTCTAGTCTATGAACTAGCCTGGTTAACCTAATTTAGATAACAATGCACACAAAACTGGGTTAGTAATCAATACAGCATTTACGATAACTCACGAGATCAACCATCACAACGAGTGACAAAGTGCTATGCTTAACATCTGTCGAATTAACGACTAATGACAAAGCATCACCCTAATGTGGGTAGCACTTAAACACCCGTTGAGTACATTGATCGATCGGAAAATGAATCGTAGCAGCGATCGTGCTAATACCCTGTTTTGCGGCAGAATTTCGAGACTCGGGGGTGTAATTTGGAATATTCAGAGTGTATCTTCGTGTGTAATTGGAATTATTTCGACGTTGATTGTTCAGAATTCGAGTGCCACGGTCCTCTATTTATAGATGAATTTTGGACAAGCTTGCGCACCGCAACATTTCCAATCTTACGGTGCGTAAGGGTCCTTGCGCACCGCAAGGCCCGTATTGTTACGGTGCGTAAGGCATAAAACTAGCCTATAGGGTAGCCACGATTGGGACTAGCTCAGCTGACTCTACAATTTCGAATTTCAGTTATGTGACAACGATTATTTGAGGATAATCGTCAATTAGGGTTTATCCCCCCTAAGTTTTAGGGGCCCTAATCCTGATTCCGATTGTTCTAAAAATTTTAGGGTTTGTGCGGAATCACTTGAGTGTCTCAACTAGAGTTTCCTAATGATCAATTAAAGTAATAATTAGGACTTTTTAGTGAGAGTTGTTACATTCTCCCTACCTTAATAAAAATCTCGTCCTCGAGATTTACTGGAATAAATGTGGATATTTTGCTTCATTTCTGATTCCAGCTCCCAAGTGTATTCAGCTCCTCTCTTTGAATCCCACTTTACTTTAACTAGCACTAGGCATTTGTGCTTGAGAAACTTCACTTTTCTGTCTTCAATTTGAAGAGGTTTCTCCACAAATTTTAACTTTTTGTTTACTTCTATGTCTTGAAGAGGTACTATCAGAGATTCGTCTGCTTGACATTTCTTGAGATTTGATACATGAAATACATCATGTACTCCAGTTAATTCTTCTGGTAGTTGCAAACGATAAGCAACTGATCCTATACGTTGGATCACCGTAAATGGTCCTACGTATCTTGGACTTAGCTTTCCTTTCTTACCGAATCTCACAACTCCTTTCCAAGGAGAAACTTTCAACAGTACTCTGTCTCCAACTTGGAATTTTAATGGCTTGTATCTATTGTCTGCATAACTCTTCTGGCGATCTCGAGCCGTCTTCAGTCTTTCTTTAATTTGAGTAATCTTGTCAGTCGTCTCTTGCACAATTTCAGGTCCTGACAATTGATTTTCTCCTATTTCTGCCCAACAAACTGGAGTTCTGCACTTTCTTCCATACAGTGCCTCGAATGGGGCAGTTTCAATACTTGAATGATAGCTATTGTTATAGGAGAATTCAATTAATGGTAAATGATCATCCCAGTTTCCACCAAAATCTATTACACATGCTCGGAGCATGTCTTCTAGAGTTTGGATCGTCCTTTCACTTTGCCCATCCGTTTGTGGATGATATGCAGTACTTAGGTTTAGTCGAGTTCCCATTGCTTCTTGGAAACTTTTCCAAAAATGAGAAGTAAATCGACTATCCCTATCCGAAACAATGGAGAGTGGAACTCCATGTAAGGATACAACTTCATCTACATACAATTTAGCCAGTCTTTCCATGCTAAAGGTTTCTTTCATAGGTAGAAAGTGAGCAGATTTGGTTAATCGATCCACAATTAGCCAAATCGCATCATTACCTTTTCTGGTTTTGGGTAACTTAGTAACAAAATCCATTGTTATAAGCTCCCACTTCCATACAGGCATCTCTAGCTGTTGTAATAGACCTGAAGGTTTCTGATGTTCTGCCTTAACTTGTGAGCAAGTAAGACACTTAGAAACATATCGTGCTATATCTTTTTTCATTCCTATCCACCAGAAGTTCTTTCTTAAATCTTGATACATCTTATTATTTCCTGGGTGCATAGTATACCTAGACTTATGGGCTTCCTCAAGGATCTTATTTCTTAATTCTCCATGCTTTGGTACCCAAATTCTTCTTTTGTGGAATCTCCAAATTCCATCAGCTCCTTGCTCTAATTCTTTGATTCGTCATTTCATTCCTTCAGCAACGTCTTCTATTGCTGTCTTTTGAACATATTTTAATTGCTCCATTAAATCTGCTTGTAAATTTAATCTGAGAGCACGAAATCGTCGTTGTTTTTCATGATACTTTCGACTTAATGCATCTGCAACTACATTTGCCTTTCCTTCGTGATACTGAATATCACAGTCGTAGTCGCTTAAAATTTCCATCCATCTCCTTTGCCTCATGTTCAACTCTTTTTGCCCAAATATGTATTTTAAACTTTTATGATCCGTATAGACAGTAAATTTACTTCCGTAAAGATAATGTCTCCAAATCTTAAGGGCAAAAACTACGGCTCCTAATTCTAAATCATGAGTCGTATAATTTTCTTCATGCTTTTTCAATTGTCTTGAGGCATACGCAATTACCTTCTTGCATTGCATAAGCACACATCCAAATCCTAATTTTGAAGCATCACAATATACTTCAAAATCTTCAGTTCCTTCTGGTAAGGCTAAGATTGGTGCATTTGTTAATTTCTGTTTCAAAATCCTAAAGGCTTCTTCTTGTTTGGGTCCCCATTCAAACTTAACGGCTTTACTGGTTAACTTAGTTAATGGTACGGCTATCTTGGAAAAATCCTTAATAAACCGTCTATAGTACCCAGCTAAACCTATAAAACTTCTAATTTCCATTGCTGTTTGTGGAACCTTCCAATTGGTAATTGTCTCGATCTTAGCAGGATCTACATGAATACCTTCGTGATTTATCATGTGACCTAAGAATTGCACTTCCTTTAGCCAAAATTCACAATTTGAGAATTTGGCATACAGCTTTTCTTTTCTTAACAAAGTTAAGAGTGCATGCAAATGCTGACAATGTTCGTCCTGACTTTTGGAATAAATAAGTATATCGTCTATGAAGACAATAACAAATTTATCCAAGTACGGTTTACAGATCCTATTCATCATGTCCATGAATGCTGCAGGTGCATTCGTTAATCCAAAGGGCATGACTGTAAACTCGTAATGACCATACCTAGTTCTGAAAGCAGTTTTAGGTATGTCTTCTTCTTGTACCTTCAATTGATGATATCCAGAGCGTAAATCTATCTTAGAAAAATATCTAGCCCCCTGAAGTTGATCAAAAAGATCATCAATCCTAGGTAATGGGTATCGATTCTTAATTGTAACTTTATTTAATTCTCTATAATCGATACACATTCTCATGGAACCATCCTTCTTCTTTACAAACAACACTGGCGCTCCCCACGGGGATGAGCTAGGTTGTATGAATCCTTTACTTAATAATTCATCTAATTGTTTCTTTAGTTCTAACATTTCGGTAGGAGCTAACCGATAAGGTGCCTTGGCTATCTGTGTAGTTCCAGGTATTAGATGAATCCTAAATTCTACTTCCCTATCTGGAGGTAATCCAGGTAACTCTTCTGGAAAGATATCTGGATATTCTGAGACTACAGGTATTTCCTTTAGTTCTTTACCCTTAGTATTAATGATTATTGAAATCATATATACTATTCCTTGTTTTCGTTCATAACTAGCAACTTTCATTACTGATATGAACTTCATGGGTTTACGTGGTTTATCTCCTGTAATCATAATTACTTCTCCAGTAGGTGCCTGAATTTCTATGGAATTCCTATCACAAAGTATTCGAGCATGGTTGGCTATCAACCAATCCATTCCTAACACGACATCGAATTCAGCTAATTTCATAGGTAATAGGTTTGCAGCAAATTTATGACCTGAAAGTTCTACTTCTACTTTTTGCAAAACCAGATTAATTTTAACTGAATTCCCATCTGCGGTTTCAACTGTAAAAATCTGCCTAATGTTGGTTAAAGGTAACTTAAGAGCTTGACATAATAAAGTATTGATAAAACTTTGGTTTGCACCAGAGTCATATAATACTTTCGCGTACACGTTGTGAACTAGGAACGTACCAGCTATTACATCTGGGATGAGGAGTGGTTAGCTGGAATGCTCTGACATTCTTCTTAGTAGCTCCTTCGGTCGCCTTGGGTTTGTTATCTACTGGTTTGATCAATTTAGGACACTCTGTTTTATAATGCCCCGCTTCTCCACAATTAAAACAGATTACGGTTTTCTTTTTGCAGTTATCTTCACGATGTCCTACAGTTTTGCAAAAATTGCAAGTGATATCGCATCTTCCATAATGTTTCTTTTTGCATTTCCTACAGAATGACGGAGCTGGAGCTTGCCCTGTTCCTTTTCTCTTGAAGCTGTTATTATTACCCACACGAAATCCTTGGGTAATTTTCTGAGCTAGTTCCTTTTTCCTATCTTCATCTCTTGTGCGTACCAGTTCATCGGTTAGGGTATTAGCTAATTCCACAGCATCGTCAATAGTGCGTGGTCTCGCAGCTTTAACGATATTGCGAATTTCACTAATCAATCCCCAAATGTAGCGAGAAATGAGTACCGGTTCTGGCGAAGCCAGTGTTGGTACCACTCTAGCATATTCAAAGAATGTCGAGGTATAACCGCGACAATCTACACCTATCATCCGATGAGTTAGAAACTTATTTGTCATCTGTTCCTTTTCATACTCGGGATAGAATTTTCTTTCCACAAAACCCTTAAATTCTTCCCAAGTCATAGCATAAGCTATTACTCTTCCTTTTAATTGTAACACAGTGTTCCACCATTCGAGTGCTCCTTCTTTGAAGAGATTTGATGCGTACATGACCTGATCATCTTTAGCACATTTACTTATTGCAATGACTGCTTCGGTTTTCTCTAACCAACGCAGTGATGCAGTTGCTCCTTCATTGCCTGCAAATTCTGTGGGTTTACAGGCAAGGAATTCTTTGAAAGTGCAACCAAGCGTTGCAGTTTTCATTTTCTTAGGTAATGGAGCTTGATGTGGTTCCCTATTATGATTTTCATGATTATTGCCTCCGTTTACACTATTACTGAAGTTATCTTCAGTAATATGATTACTAGGGACAATTTGTTGTGGTTCAATTGGATTCTTTATAGCAGCAACGAATGCTGGAATAGCATTGGCTATCCCTTGAGCAACAATGTTTTCGATATCTTGCCTAGTCATATATTGATCCCCTGAATGTTGCTCAGACTGATTAACCTCATTTACCGGTTCATTACCAATGTTTGCCATCTGATAATATATATAATTTTTTATTAGTATCTGATAAATAACAATTATACATAAAAACAATCAGACAATTTACAATACACGTATAAGCAAAACTATCGATTTCTCGATTCCATTTTATATTTTATAGTATGCATCATTACACACAAATATCTTACAGAGTTTTATTCGTAGTTATTTTACAGACTGATTTCACTAGTACTTTTACTATTACACAACCACAGTTTTACCATCCTACTATCTCTCGTCACTTGTCGTCCTATAAACGAAACTCCCTTTCATCATATTTCCAGGCAATTTGTCCCCCTATCTCCCTGATTCTATTTCCCGCATCCATCAACTCTTCACCAAAATGGCGAAGTTCAGCCATATTTTCGTTACTTATTGGTGGATTAGGTAGGGGTTCTGGATCGAATTGTGGATGAAAGGAATAAGGATCGTTGACAATATTTTGAAATTGCCAATCGTTCGTCCACCATTCGTCCATTCCTATAGGTTGGGAGTGGACTATTGGGTCTGGGATTGCTGGTTCCCAATTCATAGGGAGTTGGTTTTCAACAGGATAGGTAAAAATATTAGTATTGATAGGCTGAATAGTTTCACAGCTTGCCAATAGAAAATCTATCTCATCTTGAAAGGTCCTTCCCTGGTTTTGATTGGAGCTCTCTCCGATTTCCCTTTGGGTTGGTCTAGAACCTTGCCCAACTTCCATTACTATTTCTTTAGTACATTCCTCCATCTGTATTCCTATCTCCTTAACCTCTTCCTTGCCTTCAGTTTCCATTTCCTGTTGTTTAGAACTTTCTCCGGTTTCAATTTCCTTTCCCTTTTTCAAAGGATTGTTTATTTTGGGATGTTTTGTGGCTGGCTTTTTCCTACGTATACGACTCCCCCACACATATTTCCTTCTTTTCTTGGGTTTTGGCTTTTTCAAGGGTGGAGCATTGAATTCTACAGGTTGTTCTATATCAGGAAAGTATCCAGTAAATTCTTTGGAAACTTATATATTCACCGGGTAAAGATGGAGGTTCTGAAAAGCTTCAGATATCCCACTCATGCTGATATAGCATATATGCAAAATGCATAAAATACTAAGTTAAAACCTTAAAATATATTTCATAAAATAACCTTTACACTGTGTACTGATTTATTACAAAGATAACTGGAAACACACTTAGGGTTTGAAATTTTATTTATTGCACAAGGTTTCTAGATTGTAAGGGGTAAGGTACTAAAAATTTAAAGATTTATATTTTCTGCTACTATGGCTAGCTTATATAAATTTGCCCATTTCGCATCTAGCTTGTCTTCCCAAGGTGATTTATCAATTAATTCCTGGGTTTCCCGTTTAATCTTCTTTTCTCGGATTTTCTCTTTACTTTTCTTAATAATCATTTCCCTTTTTCTAGGAGAAAGTGATTCCTCGTATTGTGCCTTGATGTGTATAAAATGCAACATATAAATTACATCAAATGAGGCATAAAACTAACCCTTTTTTAGTACTAATATTGGAAAAAGAGTGTTTTTGTCTTCCTTTTGTATTTTCAGGATTAAATGAGCTAAAAAACGCAAAAGAAGCAAAAAGACAGCTAAATCCAACATAAATACAAGAAAAGGAACATTAGTGGACTGCCCGGACCCTCAACGGCACCTTCCAAAGCAAAATAGAGAAAACAGAAGTCTGAACACGCCCCGTGCTCAGCCAGCACGGGGCCGTGCCCAAGAAGCAGCAGAAAAGACAAACCTATAGAAGCTTCTATTGCCCATCACGGGGCCGTGCTCAGCGGACACGGGGGCGTGTCGAAAGTACAGCAGGCGCATTTATTGTAATTGCGAATTACAATTAATGAGGAGAGAGAGTGTCAGACGGACACGGGGCCGTGCCCAGCGGACACGGGGCCGTGTCCAGCTCTCTGTTCAGCCTATAAATAGGAGTGCTTGGATTCATTTCATCTCATCCCTTGGCACACCACCTCTCTCACACTTCATCCACCACCCACCACCATCACAACACCATCATCCACCACCATCATCCATTGTCCATCGTAGAGTGTGTGAGTCGTCTCGGGATCCAAGATTGATCGTAAGAGTTCTTGACAATCAAGGCCATGTTTTCCTAAGTCTCTTACATCACTTGGTGAAGACAAAGTGTCTAGTATAATACTTTTTATTTCTAATCTTTTGCACTTTTTATTTGGTTTTGTATTAATGACTTTAATAACTAGTTACTTATGTTGAAGGTGATCTTTCCTTATCGTTTGTCCGTGGTGTCTTGGCATTATTTTACTGTCTATATAAAATAAAGGATTTTCACCATTCATATCTCCACGGTCTATATGGAGATATGTTGGCTACCTGGTAGGGGGTTAAGGGAACGGTTTGGTAAAGGTCTTGCCATTGTTCAGCGTTTAGAGGTCCTGCAATGGACCTGGGTCAAATTTAGTAGGACCTCCTTCAATACTTCACGGTATTGGATGGCGGGGGTCCAAACTCTTTGATCCCCTCATAAGTTAACTACTATTAATACTATAACCCGGCTACTTAGGACTGTATCCCTGCTGACTCAGACTACTTAGCCGAGGGTAACGTCACCGCCAAAAGCGGGGCCTACCACAATACTGCATTAATAACTTAATTCATTATCTTCCAATAATCCACCCCTTTAGGATTGTATCCCTGCTGACTCAAACTACTGGGGTGAGGGTAACGTCACCTTCAAAAGAGGGTCCTACTACAATAACTAAGATAATCTCTTAATTATGTGCAAAAGTGCGGAAATAATCAAAGGTTATACTAGATACGAGTCGGAACCAAGTGATTCATCTTGTCTATCTGTTTTTATTTTTTTATTTTTATTTTCAGCATTTTAGTTAGTTTTATTTTTCTTAGTTTAAAACTTTTTTCTAAACTTTTATTTTGGTTAGACGTTGAGGATAAACCGGTATTAAAAGCTCTTGTGTCCTTGGACGACCTCGGTATCTTACCAACGCTATACTACACTCAACGATGGGTGCACTTGCCCACATGTGTGTTTAGTGTTAGTGAAATATCGTGTTTTATAAATTTAAAACTTGGCTAAAATAAGTGTTAAAAAGGGCTTAAAATATACACCTAATATAAGTAACACTTCGCACGCATCAAGTTTTTGGTGCCGCTGCCGGGGACACAAGGATTTTAAGAAAGTTAGGAATCAACGGCCTAATCATCTTTTATTTTTCTTTTTATTTTTTTTAGGATTTTCTTAGTTTTTCAGCTTCTGCAGAGCTCAGCACGGGCCGTGCCCGCTGAACACGCCCCCGTGCTCAATCATTGGAACTGGCAATCCTGTTTTACATCAGACAGTAAGCTGAACACGGGGCCGTGTCCACTCAACACGCCCCCGTGCCCAAGTTTCAGTTACTGAAAACAGAACCGTTAGATCCCGACGGTTGGTAAATTCTGACATAAACATGAGTGATAGTAATTATTTTTACTTTCGGCACTCTTATGGTACGTGGTGTCAATTATGTGGTGGCGAACATGAAGAAGTAAAATGCTACTTCCTAAATTATAGGCCCCACTACATGGACCCACCATCTTCTCACAACCTTAAGAGGGGCGAAAGTAAAAATAAGCACTATTTCTCCCTCGAATGCGCCCAGCCAGATATTCTAGGGGAAATGCTCCTTAACGAGTTATTTCAGCTAGAAGAGCTAATTCTGAAATGGATAGAAGAGCTTGGGAAGGATTTTATTTATCCACCCCAAGACGATACCCATGAAGAAATGTTGGAACCGCATTCCGACAACCTCGTTGCTCCCGAAAATACCTTCGTACCTAGCAAAGACTTGGACGATAGTCGTCCCTGTGTCGATTGTGCCGTGAAGGACTCCCCATCGACTTCGTTCGGTGCATACATAGACCTGAGCGATTCGGCATATACCTTCTTTAACAAGAGCCCGGGAAAGGGTTAGACTTGTCCACCTAGAATGAAAATAGGAATTACCCTCACCGACAACCTCTTGCGTTCTCGCCTTAGTCTAGGACAATTAAGGTATATTAGGCACTTTGGGGTTGTTCCGACCAGTAAGGAACCACCCGATATCAAGGAGATCCTTGAAGTAGCAAAACTCCATAAAGCAGCCTCCAGACACGGGGCCGTGTCCAGGTCAACACGCCCCCGTGCTCAATAAAAAGATTCTCTGCTGATTTGGTCAGAATACGGACAAAATGTGTCAGGATTTCCTCTGGACACGGGGCCGTGTCCAGTCAACACGGGGCCGTGCCCAGGGCGCTGTCGTTTTCTTTAAATGCAGCCTGATTCCTGCTCATTTTGACCACTTCAATTGACAGAGATCCCTGGGATTTTCACTCATACCATCCTAGGTAAGTGTTAAAAGAAGGTTCCAAGGGACCCTCTTGTCCCTTCCACTTTTATTCATTTCCTCCTCTTTCAAAAATTTTTCAAAAATTCCTCCATGGAAGCTTGGAAATCCCTTGATTCCAACCCTCTATGTGAAGTTTGTAAGATTATTTGCTAAAGATTCTGGCTTAAAGTTAGTTGTATAACTTTATTTTAAATTATCTGAGCTTAAAACCCAGATAGAAATCATAAAAATAATTTAAAACTCCAAGATTCTTTAGCCAAAAATCCTGCAGACAAATGGACACGGGGCCGTATCCAGGGGCTCTGTTTTGTAAAAATTTAGCTTTCTTCGGTTTTCTTCGCAGAAAATGGCAAGCAGAACAAGCGGATCATCTTCAAGGAATAACCGACAAGGGAGGAGATCTTCAACAGCAGAAGACTCTCTTGTAAACTATGTTTACGCTCTAAGGGAGGCTATTGATGAAATGACGGGAGTGGAAGAAGCATTGGTCGACCGTATCAACCATCTTACTGTGGGGCTGGAGGGCTGTCTCCATGAAGTAAACCTCTTGCACCAGAGGTTGAACCTTCTCCCCTCCCCGCCTTTGGTACCTATAATAACCCAAAGGGCGTGGAACATGGTGCCCGAAGTTGTCATTCCAGCCGAATGGTACGCCATGCACCAAGAGCTTCCGCGAAGAGTGGTGCAAGGAGTCCCGGTGAATGTTCCCCCTCAACCACCAGCAGCAGAGGAAAACGAAGCCGCATTCTTCCTCCCTAGGGAGATCGAAGAATGGCTTTAAACAAAGTTTAGGGAAGAATTCGTTCGGCTAAAAGTCCTACTATATCGGGAAGTCGTTCTCGAAATTTTCTTAAAATAGTAGAACTCCTTATGATAACCTCGTGTACCTGCTGACCTATCTAGATAAATTTTAATTTTAGTTTAATTTAGGATTATGTAAGTTCTCTCTATGATAAAATGAAATGATGGTTTTAAGGTTTGGATGGTTTGTAATGAGTACAACACACTCATGGTGGTAAAGGATGAAAAGGGGAACGAGAAAAATGATCCCATGCACAAGAACGAGGCAACCCGACAATTTTCTCCATTTCAGAAGGTTCAACACGGGCCGTGCCCAACCAACACGGCCCCGTGTCGAACCACCTGCAGAAAACGCCCAGTACAGGTACCTGGACACGGGTCGTGTTCACCCAACACGCCCCCGTGTCCAGACTTCTGTTTCTCTTACTTCAATTTTGTTACTGGCACTTGAGCACGGGGCCGTGCCCGGATAACACGAGGCCGTGTTCAGTGCCCAGTAACACAAATTTTTGCTTTTTTTTAAACACTATTTTACACATCTAATCAACCTAAAAATTTATTTTTGGGACACATTGAGGACAATGTGTAATTTAAGTGTGGGGGGGATGCTAAAACCTTGAATTTTGCAAGTCCTAAATACAAGCCTTACACAAAACTCTATTGGAACCGCTAATCACCCCAAATTTTTTCAAAAATTTCATTTTTTTTTTACTTGTCTAGGTTTAACTCGGGAAATTCAAGTCCTCAAAAAGGTTATATTTTTACAAATTTACAACCGATAGCGTAGTGATAAAAAGAACCAACATAAGAAAATTATGAAAAGGCATGACAAACTTATTTAAAATTTGATTATATATACTTGATCACATAAAAACCCATTCCCACAAAAGTGAGTTTTGAGCCTTTATTGAGCACACAATTACATATCATTTGACTAAATGCTCATTTTTCATTTCTTGTGTGAATAGCCGCTTGGTTCTTACAACTCTAGAACTTGCCATGACAATACATTCCCGGTCCTTATCAACTTAAACCCGAGTAAGTAAATGATAGAGGCATTAGGACTAACCTTTTTCATTTCTACACCATTATTTTTCTTTTTCTTTTACCACCTACCCAAAAATCCCCCTAGTTAGCCCCTTTGAGCCTAAACCTTTTCGTTTCATCACCCAAACAAAAACCCTTTCATCCACCAAAACCTTTTTCATTTTTAACCCTTTATTTTAGTAACAAGTTCGGTTCTTCGTGAAAAAAAAAATTGTGATAATGATGAAGCAAAAAGAAAATAAACAAACAAAGTAATCAAAAATAACTATGTTTGAATAAAAGCTTCATCAAAATAAAAAGTTGCAAAAATGCGAAAACCGACACTTGTTACGCTTTTAGCCCTTTTTCTACTAACCACTAACCCAACCACCTACCTTTAACCCTAGCCAACCCTTAACCCACAAAGTCCTCTTGATATCTACAAAGGTATAAAAGTTAAAAAGGAGGAGGATTGATTTCTTGGCAAGCCTATGGTAGGAATAAGTTCCGTGCCGCTCTCGAGTGATTCACTAAAAATACACCTCCGGCCGAGTGTGAGTGATTTCCCCGCGAGGTATGTGAACTTGTATATAAATAGAATTTTAAAAAGGCATGTTATGCCCAAATAAGTAATTTCTTTTATGAACAGTTCTAAATAAATCATTACGAATAGGAATGTAAATAAATAAAAATAAAACCCAAAAAGATCTTGGAAATCCCGACACTCTACGACAAGCCCAAAACCTTCTCTTCTACCTATTCCATTTGGGAGTGTAAGCCACATATTAAAGAGTTTTGCTTGAGGACAAGCAAAAGTTCAAGTGTGGGGGTATTTGATGTGTATAAAATGCAACATATAAATTACATCAAATGAGGCATAAAACTAACCCTTTTTTAGTACTAATATTGGAAAAAGAGTGTTTTTGTCTTCCTTTTGTATTTTCAGGATTAAATGAGCTAAAAAAACGCAAAAGAAGCAAAAAGACAGCTAAATCCAACATAAATACAAGAAAAGGAACATTAGTGGACTGCCCGGACCCTCAACGGCACCTTCCAAAGCAAAATAGAGAAAACAGAAGTCTGAACACGCCCCGTGCTCAGCCAGCACGGGGCCGTGCCCAAGAAGCAGCAGAAAAGACAAACCTATAGAAGCTTCTATTGCCCATCACGGGGCCGTGCTCAGCGGACACGGGGGCGTGTCGAAAGTACAGCAGGCGCATTTATTGTAATTGCGAATTACAATTAATGAGGAGAGAGAGTGTCAGACGGACACGGGGCCGTGCCCAGCGGACACGGGGCCGTGTCCAGCTCTCTGTTCAGCCTATAAATAGGAGTGCTTGGATTCATTTCATCTCATCCCTTGGCACACCACCTCTCTCACACTTCATCCACCACCCACCACCATCACAACACCATCATCCACCACCATCATCCATTGTCCATCGTAGAGTGTGTGAGTCGTCTCGGGATCCAAGATTGATCGTAAGAGTTCTTGACAATCAAGGCCATGTTTGCCTAAGTCTCTTACATCACTTGGTGAAGACAAAGTGTCTAGTATAATACTTTTTATTTCTAATCTTTTGCACTTTTTATTTGGTTTTGTATTAATGACTTTAATAACTAGTTACTTATGTTGAAGGTGATCTTTCCTTATCGTTTGTCCGTGGTGTCTTGGCATTATTTTACTGTCTATATAAAATAAAGGATTTTCACCATTCATATCTCCACGGTCTATATGGAGATATGTTGGCTACCTGGTAGGGGGTTAAGGGAACGGTTTGGTAAAGGTCTTGCCATTGTTCAGCGTTTAGAGGTCCTGCAATGGACCTGGGTCAAATTTAGTAGGACCTCCTTCAATACTTCACGGTATTGGATGGCGGGGGTCCAAACTCTTTGATCCCCTCATAAGTTAACTACTATTAATACTATAACCCGGCTACTTAGGACTGTATCCCTGCTGACTCAGACTACTTAGCCGAGGGTAACGTCACCGCCAAAAGCGGGGCCTACCACAATACTGCATTAATAACTTAATTCATTATCTTCCAATAATCCACCCCTTTAGGATTGTATCCCTGCTGACTCAAACTACTGGGGTGAGGGTAACGTCACCTTCAAAAGAGGGGCCTACTACAATAACTAAGATAATCTCTTAATTATGTGCAAAAGTGCGGAAATAATCAAAGGTTATACTAGATACGAGTCGGAACCAAGTGATTCATCTTGTCTATCTGTTTTTATTTTTTTATTTTTATTTTCAGCATTTTAGTTAGTTTTATTTTTCTTAGTTTAAAACTTTTTTCTAAACTTTTATTTTGGTTAGACGTTGAGGATAAACCGGTATTAAAAGCTCTTGTGTCCTTGGACGACCTCGGTATCTTACCAACGCTATACTACACTCAACGATGGGTGCACTTGCCCACATGTGTGTTTAGTGTTAGTGAAATATCGTGTTTTATAAATTTAAAACTTGGCTAAAATAAGTGTTAAAAAGGGCTTAAAATATACACCTAATATAAGTAACACTTCGCACGCATCATGCCTTTCGCACAAATATTCCTTCTTCAGGAATTACACCCTGATTTGAGGATTTGGTTCGGGATGAACTTCCCTTCTCGTTGGATGATCTATCTAATTTAAGATAGATACTTGTCAGCTTTTGTTTACCCATACTGTAACTAACAAATAGTCAGTTAATAAAATACATAATCACAGAATAGTAATCAGGAAAAATTAAGTATTTCTCAATACTTAATTAGCTTAACTCAGTGGCTCTGATACCACCTTATTTCTGTCACGGCCCCCGATCCGGTTTGACTCGTTCCAGCAGCCGCGGGACAGAAATTCCCGTGGTATTTATTTAATTGAGTTTAACAGCAGAAGTTTATTTATCAGGATCGTTTAAAGCTAAAATTTTCCCTTTTTATTCTATTTCACAACTTGGGATAAAATCCCTGTAATTTACAATACTACTATTTTATAGAGAAATCTTTATAAAACATATTTCTTTATTTTATAATGAGCCACTATCTTAAGCTTGAAATGCTCCCAAGCACTTTTCCTGAATTACAACAGATCACCTGAAACATGTTTGAAAAAGGTTTGTCAGCAGGAAATACTGAGTGAATCATTCTATTTACTAAAATGACACAATTGTTATAATTTACAGTATTAAGAGCGATTACAATGTTTCTGATATCAAACCAACTACCCACGGTATTTGTCACTCGACCGAATTTGTGACTATGGTCATATCCCCCAATTGGCCGCCCCAATGGTGACGATTATCAAGTAATGTATACAAAACCCCACATACCGGCTGTAACTTGGTGATTACAGAGACTTAATCCCCGTAATTATAACGTTTGAAAATAAACATGATTTTGTAAATAGATTTGATAAAAAGAGAGAATGACTCACATTGCTGATTTAACACGGACAGAGTCTAGTCTATGAACTAGCCTAGTTAACCTAATTTAGATAACAATGCACACAAAACTGGGTTAGTAATCAATACAGCATTTACGATAACTCACGAGATCAACCATCACAACGAGTGACAAAGTGCTATGCTTAACATCTGTCGAATTAACGACTAATGACAAAGCATCACCCTAATGTGGGTAGCACTTAAACACCCGTTGAGTACATTGATCGATCGGAAAATGAATCGTAGCAGCGATCGTGCTAATACCCTGTTTTGCGGCAGAATTTCGAGACTCGGGGGTGTAATTTGGAATATTCAGAGTGTATCTTCGTGTGTAATTGGAATTATTTCGACGTTGATTGTTCAGAATTCGAGTGCCACAGTCCTCTATTTATAGATGAATTTTGGACAAGCTTGCGCACCGCAACATTTCCAATTTTTCGGTGCGTAAGGGTCCTTGCGCACCGCAAGGCCCGTATTGTTATGGTGCGTAAGGCATAAAACTAGCCTATAGGGTAGCCACGATTGGGACTAGCTCAGCTGACTCTACAATTTCGAATTTCAGTTATGTGACAACGATTATTTGAGGATAATCGTCAATTAGGGTTTATCCCCCCTAAGTTTTAGGGGCCCTAATCCTGATTCCGATTGTTCTAAAAATTTTAGGGTTTGTGCGGAATCACTTGAGTGTCTCAACTAGATTTTCCTAATGATCAATTAAAGTAATAATTAGGACTTTTTAGTGAGAGTTGTTACATGATCTGTGCATCTCTGTGTAATCATACGTACTTTACTTGAACCTAAACCTGACATGTATGATAACCATGTTAGGACGTGGTTGACCACTAGTATCTAGACCTGACCTTTCTGTGTAATATGCCGAGCAAACCAAGGTGAGTTCACACTCTACAAAGCATGGGATTCCCAGGGGTTGGGAATGGGGTTAAGGAATAAGGATTCCTCGTCCTTTCTTGGGTAGGACAGTAATGGTTCAGGAATGTAATTCCTCGTCCTCACGGACAGATAACTTTACTAGACCAAAACTCTATCACGAAGTCCCTCCTATTTTATATCGACTTAATCGCCGGGCCAATGGCGAGCGGGTCATTAGTTAGATAGCGCTATTTAGGTCTGACAAGCCTCACACCGTGCCGCAGAGGACGGGCGTGAACTAATGGATCTAGGTACGTCAATGATGATAGACATTGACAGTTCAGGGCACTTAAACATGACTTTAGTCAGCAGTCGATATGGTAACGAGTCTAGTGTATACATGGGGTAGCCCCCACGGCCGAAATGCCAGATAACTATCATGGGGTAGCCCCCACGGCTGGATTGCCAGAGTTAATGGGTTAAACAAATCACATTTTTCAACTATGGGGTAACCCCCACGGCAGGATGCCAGTTAAAGGAAACTGTTTTTGGAACAACTTAAAACGAACACCCAATCGTGAACTCACTCAACTTGTTGTTGACCCGTTACTACATGCTTTGCAGGTCAATAGGTACTTAGCTGGAGCTTGCACAAGGGAGAGTCGTTGTGGGACATGGACAGCTGTGTGCCATGTTAAACCTTTGGATATTTAAGCTTACGTTTTTGGTTTTAAACATTATGCTTCCGCTCATAACTTAAACTATGTTTGTTTTGGACACTAATTGCGTTGGTTGGACTTTTACAATTAAATATTTGCTTGTTCAATATGATTAGTGGTTTGATCCTGGTCAGTCACGCCTCCAAGCGGTGATACTCCGCGTGTGGATTTTGGGGGTGTGACAGATTGGTATCAGAGCCATTGGTTATAGAAAACTTGGTTTTAATAAAGGAAAAAGTTTTTGTTAAAACCAGACTATAACCTGTACAATGCTCTACGATCCACAACGACGCTTCACTCCACGTGTAAGGCTCGACATTCTAGGTGATATGGTTTACGTTTTATATTGCCTACTTGCTAGATTGCATAGAACTTTGCTCATGGTATGCTTAGATAAACGTAGCAACTATAGTTTGGAAACACATATGTGCTTGCTTCCCTCTGTCACTCCACACTTACACACATTCAAGACACCTTTTCTATTTGTATTTCCTTCGATGTGAAGATCATGAGGGAACGTGTGAACCTAACTCAAGCCCAGCTGACGGCTCTTATTAACGAACAAGTTACGGCAGCACTCGCAGCCGCTCAGGAAGGAGGTATAACCTGCTATTCCGAACCTATCCTAGGATGTTAGATCCTACTTTCATGACCCAACTCTCGCGCTTAACCCTGTCTTTTCTTCCTCGCGCAACAAGGTCAGAACGGTCAGCCGCCTGTATGCACATTCAGGACGTTCATGGACTGTCGTCCTAGTACTTTCAGTGGCACTGAAGGAGCTGTAGGTCTCCTCCACTGGTTTGAAAAGCTCGAATCTATTCGAGATGTGTGAATGCCCTGAGGCTCGCAGGGTGAAGTATGCTACCGGTACTCTCGAGAGTTTGGCGCTCACGTGGTGGAACGCTCAGGTCCAAATGCTGGGGTTGGTTGCTGCTAACGCCACTCCATGGAACACCTTCAAGGAACGGATCAAAGAGGAATATTGCAATCGTGATGGCATTCATAAGTTGGAGGTAGAGTTCTTTAACCCGAAGATGACGGGGTCAGAGATAGAAGCGTACACGAAACGATCCGACGAACTGACAGTGTTATGTCCAACTATGGTGGACCCTCCCATCAAGCGCATTTAGCTATACCTCAAAGGCTTAGTACCAGAGATTCAAATTCATGTGACTTCTGCTAAGCTTGCTACTATCCAGGATGTTACTCGTCTTGCTCATCGTCTCATAGGCCAGGCAGTGAAACAGAACAGGCTGCCTAAGCGTATAGGTACTGCCACTACTACTACTTCTGCTACCCCAGTGACAACAAACGAAAGTGGGATGGAACCCCTAGCAAGGGTTCGACTACGGTTCCGTCCCAGGCACAACAGCGAAAAATCGATGACAACCAAAGTCCTGGTCAGCAACCTTTTGGTAGTCAAGGATAGGGTGGATACAGGGGAAACCACCCTAAGTGCAAACGATGAAAATTGCACCACATCGGGCAGTGCAACCGAAATCATTGTCAATGATGCAACAAGCTTGGTCATGGAGCCAAAGATGGTAGAAGCTCACGTCCTGCAAACCAGAACTGACAACGACAGCCACAAGATCTATAGAATTAGCAGCAATAGCAAGGGTAACAAAGGATGTTATCAGTGTGGTGCTGAAGGTCACTTCAAGAGACACTGTCCACAGTTGAACCAGAACCAGAATCAGAACCATAACCAAGGAAATGGGAACAATAATGGAGGCAACAATGGGGGTAATAACGACGGCAATGGTGCCAGGGGTCGAGTGTTCGTGATTGGTCAGGGTGATACTAGGGATGACCCCAACTTTGCGATGGTTTCGACATCGTTATTGGTATGGACTGGCTACCTCAACATCGAGCAGGGATTCTTTGCAAAGAAAAGATCGTCCGCATTCCTCGTACTGGTTAAGAACCTTTGGTAATTCAAGGTGACAAGCTCCTAGACCGACACCCATAGCTCAAGCACCATATCGTTTAGCCCCATCTGAACTGGAAGAGCTGTCTACGCAACTACAAGAACTCTTGGATAAGGGTTTTATTCGTCCTAGCTCATCGCCTTGGGGAGCTCCAGTGCTATTCGTAAGGAATAAGGATGGTACTTTCAGAATGAGCATCGACTACCGTGAACTCAACAAGGTGACTGTGAAGAACCGTTATCCTTTTCCACGCATTGACGACTTATTCGACCAGCTGCAAGGGTCGAGCTACTATTCAAAGATTGATTTAAGATCAGGACATCACCAGCTGAGAGTCCGAGAAGAGGACGTCTCCAAAACAGCCTTTAGAACTCGATATGGACATTATGAGTCCTTGGTCATGCCTTTGGGCTGACAAACGCACCGGCGGTCTTCATGAACTTGATGAATCGAGTGTGCAAACCGTACCTAGACAAGTTCGTTATTGTATTCATCGACGACATCCTGATCTATTCTAAGAGTCAGGAGGAGCACGAGCAACATTTACGACTCATTTTGGAACTCCTTCGAGCAGAACAGCTATACGCCAAGTTTTCAAAATGTGACTTCTGGCTTCGTGAAGTCCACTTCCTAGGCCATGTAGTGAACAGGGATGGGATTCACGTTGATCCATCCAAGGTAGATTCGATTAAGAGCTGGTCTGCACCTCGTACGCCCACGTGAATTCACCAATTCTTGGGATTGGCAGGTTACCACAGGAGGTTTATTAAGGATTTTTCCAAGATTGCACAGCCTCTTACTTCACTAACACAGAAGGGCGTTGTTTATCGTTGGGGAAATGCACAGGAGTTAGCGTTTCAGCACTTAAAGGATAGACTTTGCAGTGCACCTATCCTTTCATTGCCAGAGGGCACAGACGACTTCGTGGTTTACTGCGACGCATCCATTCAGGGTCTTGGTTGCGTATTGATGCAGCGGGATAAAGTTATAGCCTACGCCTCACGTCAACTCAAAGTTCATGAAAAGAACTACACCACACACGATTTAGAGCTGGGAGCTATTGTTTTTGCACTTAAGATATGGAGACACTACCTGTATGGTACCAAATGTGCCATCTACAATGATCACAGGAGCCTCGAGCATATTTTCAAACAGAAGGAACTGAATATGCGACAACAACGATGGGTCGAACTGCTGAATGACTACGAATGCTCGATCAGGTACCACCCAGGCAAAGCCAATGTTGTGGCTGACGCCCTCAGTCGAAAGGACACCGCGCCTAAGCGCGTGCGAGCTTTACAACTTACTATACAGTCTGGTCTTCCTTCTCAAATACGAGATGCTCAGGTAGAAGCATTGAAACCAGAAAACGTCAGGGCTGAAGCCCTACGCGGCTCAAGGCAACGCTTAGAACAGAAGGAAGACGGTGCTTACTATGTACCGGGACGCATCTGGGTCCCACTTTATGGCAACTTACGAGAGCTTGTAATGGATGAGGCACACAAGTCTCGCTACTCAGTACATCCTGGTTCGGATAAGATGTACCACGATATCAAAACTACATATTGGTGGCCTAGCATGAAGGCCCACATAGCAACGTACGTTAGCAAGTGCTTGACTTGTGCGAGAGTCAAGGCGAAATACCAGAAACCTTCAGCCCCACTTCAGCAACCAGAGATACCACAATGGAAATGGGAACAAATTTCCAGGGATTTTGTTGCTGGCCTGCCTAGATCTCAACGTGGTAACGATACTATTTGGGTGATCATGGATCGACTCACAAAGTCTGATCACTTCTTGGCCATCAAGGAAACGGATAAGTTCTCCACGCTAGCAGACGTATATCTTAAGGAAGTTGTCTTGAGGCACGGGGTGCCCACCTCTATTATCTCGGATCGAGATGCACGTTTTACATCAGAACTATGGCAAGCAATGCACAAGTCCTTTGGCTCACGATTAGATATGAGCACAGCTTATCACCCGCAAACGGATGGGCAATCCGAACGCACCATCCAGACCCTCGAAGACATGCTTAGGGCATGTGTAATTTTCGTACAATAATAGCTACCACACCAGCATTAAAGCTGCTCCGTTTGAGGCATTGTACGGGCGTAAATGCCGGTCACCTCTTTGTTGGGCAGAGGTGGGGGATAGTCAGATTACTGGTCCAGAACTTGTGGTAGACACAACAGAACGAATTGCGCAGATACGACAACGAATGGCGGCAGCTCGTGACCGTCAGAAAGTCTACGCCGATAAGGGCAGAAAACCATTAGAGCTCCAGGTTGGGGAGCGTGTACTACTCAAAGTTTCCCCCTGGAAGGGTGTGGTTCGTTTTGGGAAACGGGGCAAACTTAACCCACGATACGTTGGACCTTTCGAAGTTATTGAGAAAATAGGCAAGGTGGCCTACAGACTGAACTTACCAGCGGAACTCAGTGCAGTGCACAACGTTTTCCACGTGTCGAATCTGAAGAAATGTCTGTCAGATGAGACCCACATAGTTCCTTTGAAGGAGCTCACTATCGACGAGCAGTTACGATTCGTCGAGGAACCAGTTGAAATCACGGACCGGGATGTTAAGGTCCTCAAGCGTACTAGGATACCTCTCGTGCGAGTTCGTTGGAAATCACGTCGCGGCCCAGAGTTCACCTAGGAATGCGAAGATCAAATGAAACAAAAGTATCCCCAACTATTCGCAAATGATACAACCACTACTGAGGCTGAAGCTACAGAATTTCGGGACGAAATTCCAGATCAACGGGGGGAGGATGTGACACCCCAGGAAAACCATGCAACTTAACTAGCTTCCTCAGTGAGTACGTGCTAAATTTCGGGACGAAATTTCTTTCAACTTGGGGATAATGTGACAACTCGTATTTCGAACCTATCTTTGTGTAACGTTATGTGGTTTCATGAACTTTGTTAATTTACTAAATGCAATATTGTTATGTTATGTTATGTGTTAGTATGTATTTGAACCAATCACACAACACTCAACTCGATCGCACAAGTCCTTTTGGGCTCCACTCTTTTGGGGTACTCAAAACCCGAACCAAGGGCAACCCAAGGAAAGGGTTCGGCCCACTACTCTTAGACGCAAACAAACACCCATCATTGGGGTTTGTTTCTCATAACTTGCAAAACAAGAACACACACAAACCCTAGTGCTCTTCTCTCTCTCTCTCTCTAAACCGACGGCAAGCATCCCCTTTCTCTCGAAGATCATTCCTTGAATCGGATCACCTATTCTCAATCGGTTAGTGTTATATTTGTTGATTGTGTGTTACATGATATGATGATTATATGATTCTCATATAATGAATTATGAATGATATTGGCTAGTGTTGAGATTTCGGCTCACATGTAAAGCATTTTAAATCGATATAGGGTTAATAGTTATTTGATGTTGCTAATGATTGAGAACCGAATACTTGTTAAATCGGCTGGTATGTTTCTATAATTCGGATTTGTTAGCTTGATGATATTCTAGTGAATCGTATGTTTATTGTCTTCGGATTAGGTTGCATGATGATTTAGGATCAAGTGTATGTAACCGGTTGTATGTCCTTGTAAAATGATATGACTTGATTAGTTATTATTATGCTTGAAGCATGTTTAGGGTTCATGAGAATTGATGTTGAAACCTTTGTTTGATCGACTATTGTTTGGATTGGAAGCTGAGTAGTTGTTAATTGATAAACCATGAAAATAGGAAACTGTTTAATTGTTTGGACTGATTTAATGGATGATTGATAACTGATGATTTCACATAACTAATTAGCATAAGTTTCGAATTTTGGAAACCAATCACACAAGTTTCCTTGATCGTACAAGGACCCAAAGCGCACAAGATCAGGTCGCACAAGACCTAATCCGATCACACAAGTGCCAGACGCACAAGATCAGTCGCACAAGGCATCTCCAGTCGCACAAGACTGATTGGATAGCACAAGTTGTTTTGTTGTTTAACTGTTGGGCCGGGTATTTATGATGGGCTAGATTAGCTCGGGCTGCACAAGTGATAGGATCGTACAAGCGGTCCGAATCGCACAAGACATTTGCATGTTATTAGTTGGGCCGTGTATTTTATTGTTTGGGCTTTTGATTATTTGGGCCAGATAGTTATTTGAATTGCACAACATGATGTGGGTCGCACAAGGCTGTGCCGACCGCACAACATGTTGGGCCGAAGTGTTATGTTGTACAATGATTAGTAAACTTCACCAATGGTTCGACCCAATATATCTTAAATCGTACAACTATGAAAATGCTATGTTATTGACTGTTATGTGTTGCCATGATCTGTGCATCTCTGTGTAATCATACGTACTTTACTTGAACCTAAACCTGACATGTATGATAACCATGTTAGGACGTGGTTGACCACTAGCATCTAGACCTGACCTTTCTGTGTAATCTGCCGAGCAAACCAAGGTGAGTTCACACTTTACAAAGCATGGGATTCCCAGGGGTTGGGAATGGGGTTAAGGAATAAGGATTCCTCGTCCTTTCTTGGGTAGGACAGTAATGGTTCAGGAATGTAATTCCTCGTCCTCACGGACAGATAACTTTACTAGACCAAAACTCTATCACGAAGTCCCTCCTATTTTATATCGACTTAATCGCCGGGCCAATGGCGAGCGGGTCATTAGTTAGATAGCGCTATTTAGGTCTGACAAGCCTCACACCGTGCCGCAGAGGACGGGCGTGAACTAATGGATCTGGGCACGTCAATGATGATAGACATTGACAGTTCAGGGCACTTAAACATGACTTTAGTCAGCAGTCGATATGGTAACGAGTCTAGTGTATACATGGGGTAGCCCCCACGGCCGAAATGCCAGATAACTATCATGGGGTAGCCCCCACGGCTGGATTGCCAGAGTTAATGGGTTAAACAAATCACATTTTGCAACTATGGGGTAACCCCCACGGCAGGATGCCAGTTAAAGGAAACTGTTTTTGGAACAACTTAAAACGAACACCCAACCGTGAACTCACTCAACTTGTTGTTGACCCGTTACTAGGTACTTAGCTGGAGCTTGCACAAGGGAGAGTCGTTGTGGGACATGGACATTTGTGTGCCATGTTAAACCTTTGGATATTTAAACTTACGTTTTTGGTTTTAAACATTGTGCTTCCGCTCATAACTTAAACTATGTTTGTTTTGGACACTAATTGCGTTGGTTGGACTTTTACAATTAAATATTTGCTTGTTCAATATGATTAGTGGTTTGATCCTGGTCAGTCACGCCTCCAAGCGGTGATACTCCGCGTGTGGATTTTGGGGGTGTGACAACTTTTCCTCGTCCTGTAATTCTACCACCTTTAGCACCCGCAAAATTTACATTTCCACCATCATAATCTTCAAACTCAGTTAACAATCTCGCATCCCTCGTCATGTGCCTGGAGCAGCCACTATCAACATACCATAAGTTGATAATCCTCCTTAGCAGCTCCTGCACACCTCAACCAAAAATTAGTTAGATTGGGGGACCCAAGCCTTAATGGTCTTGGGTCGTCCAAATTCACCAACTACTTGAACATCCATCCAATATCCATTACTCCTAACTAGAGTCTTGGATCTCAGACCTGTCGATGGAATTTGATTTTGATTTCCACTAGGTCTTTGGTCCTGAGGGTTCCTATATGTGTTTGGACTATTTGACCTTTAGAAATTTTGATTTTGGTACCTTGAATTTTGATTCCAAGAAGCATTATTGTAGTACTTTCTAAAGCCATTGTTATAAAAAGTTCGACCACCATCATTTTGGTATCGATTTTGATATTGACCTTGACTTCTAAAATTATTAGAATTATAATTGTTCATTCTTGGTGAACTGCTTCTAGGTCTCTCATATCTACCTGGTGGAGATTTAGGCTGAAATCTTGGTTGATTTCTTTGAAAACGAGGAACTTGTGGAGTTCCTTTTTCAGCCTTATCTACACCAACAACAACACCCTCTGGTTGCTTGGGAGCAGATTTCTTTGGAGAATTTGCAACTTTCTCCTCATTATCACCTTTCTTCTCAGGTGATTTCTCTCTCTTTCTCTCACTCACTTGGGCTTCAGTCTTTTTGTTAGGACAGCAGCTTGCTACATGTCCCTTTGTGTGACATTTGAAGCACGATCTCCTTTTCGAAGACTTCTTATCTGAAGCTTTTGAACTAGATTCAGGTTTTGATGATGATGCCTTAGAAGGATTTGGTTCAGTTTGCTTAGTTTCAGAATTTTCTTTGTTCTTGTTTTTAGCAAACTCTACATTAGATTCGTTTTTAATAACAGTTGTTTCGTTTTTTCATGTCACTTCCTTGAACAAAATTAACCCTTTTAACAAAAGTTGGATTTTTATTCTTAGGATGTGAAGTTTTCTTTTTCAAAACAGATTTGTTGTTATTATCCTTCTTAGCATCATCACTCTCAGACACATTTCCTTGACTTGATGTGGAACTACTTGGTGATGTTGACACAAAGTCCATGAGCTCATCTTCATCAGGCAAGAAAGAATAGTCATGACTAACAGGAGGTGGAACTTCATTGAAACCATGGAATCCCACACTGGTTTTGTCATTACTTTTCTTCAAGCCACCCATCATGTGTTTCATAACAAAAGTAGAGTCCCTGAATTGACCTAATTTCTTTTCAAGTTCAACAATTTTGAGTTGTGCATCTGACAACTCTTTGCATTTATCAGAAATCTCTTTTGTTTTCTCAGCCATCATTTCATGAGCTAAGTCTATGACTTGATGTTTTTCGTTTAATTTGCAGGTTAATGCTTCAATTTTACTTTCATAACCTTTTATTTTCTTCAAGTATAAAGATTCGTTTCTTTTAGCAAAAAAGTTTCATAACCTGTAGTTCACAACATTTTAAACACACAGAATTAGACTTGTCTACCTCACCATGAGAGCCGCAAGCTGAGCTTTCACTCTTTTGTATTCAGCTTCCTTTTCTTCAACTTCCTTTTCATGGTCAGACTTTTGCTTTTCCTCTTCAGCATCTGTTGTCTGATCAGCCTTATCTACCTCAGCTTCACTTTTCTTCTCAACTTTAGCATCATCTACTGCAGCTTCACTTTCATCAACTGGTACAATTTATGCCATGAATGCCTGAGTGACATTGTCATCATTTTCCAAGTGAACACTCCAGTCATATGAACCTTCTCTAGCTGTAGAGATCAGCGCTCTCGAGTTAGAGTTGTTTGATGCATTCCTATTGTTTGAACTCTGACTCGAAGTCTCCTGCTTTTATTTTTGACATTCCCTAGCGAAATGCCCATAACTTTGACAGTTGAAGCATCTCACTTTGGTATTATCGAAACCAACAGTCTTTCCTATAAACTTCCTTCCTGTTCGGTTCATAAATCTCTTCACTCGTATAGTAATCATGGCCATTTGCCATTGCAAATCCATATCTTCAAAATCATCAGGGTCAATCTGATCGTAATCTTCATCTAAAGTGGCAGGATCATATATCTTCCCCTGGATGTAGTTTTCATATGAAGCAACAAATGAAGCAAGTAGAGCAAGATGCTCTTCTGCAGACTTAACACTCATAGGCATCGACTTAACACCACTACTCTGCTTAGAAGCTGATGTTCTCTTGGCTCCTGTTGATCCTCCTGAAGCAGCTACAAAACAAACATCACCATCCTCATTCACTGTGACCTGCTCATTCTCACACGATAGAAATGCAGTAGCAGAGTCGCTAGAAGCGTTGTGAGATGAAGAAGATGTAAGCCCATTGTAAATCACTGGATCTTGAACCTGATCATATCCAGTGTCTTTCTTCTTCATACTGAGCTCATAAGCTCTCAACTTGCCAACTACTTCTTCAAGCTCTTTTGTCTCTTAACCTGCTTCTCCCTTGATCATGAGAGTGTAGATATCCCACTTGGTAGGTAAGGCATCGAGCAGCTTGTCATTCTTCTCTACGTCAAAATAGCAATCGATCTCATAGTTTTCCATTTCTGACATCAGATGGTAGTAACAAGTGATGATGTCCTCAAGTGACTCATGTTTCATGTACTTGAAAATAGTGAACTGCTTCTTCAGTAGATCAACTTTGTTCTTCTTGACATCTGCATTTCCCGCGTATATTTTCCCTAATGCATCCCATATATCGTTTGAATTTGTGTACTTCTTGAAGGTATGCTTGATGCTATCAGGCAAGGACATTTTGATTGCAGCCAAGGCTCTCTTTTCAGCCTCATACATCTTTTTATCAGCCTCTTCCATGTTCACATAGGCAGTTCTAAGTGGTCTGCCCTCAAAGTCGTGTGTTGGGTTTGTGTACCCATCTTCAATGCATATCCACATGCGAGTGTCCTGATATTCAATGAAGGATTGAAAACGATCCTTCCATGTCAAATAATTTTCCACCTTCATCATCTTAGGCAGTTTGTTGGTAGTTCCAACCTCATGCTCCATTCTCAAAAGCTCATTCAAACTAGACATGTTCGACATTTTAAACGTTGCAGACTGATAAAACCGTACAAAACATCTCTGAAAACAGTGGTTACCAAATTACACCGTTAGAATCGTCTCGAAAAGACGAATCCAATGATATATAATATCGAAAACCGAAATCGGGAATTTCCACTGCAGTTGATGAAGGTGGATCAAATTCTATTTGCAAAACAGTGAATTCTATTTGCAAAACAGTGAATTATTTCTTACGCTTGCCAGAAAATATTCCACCACTTTAAATATGCTGTTAATTTCGCTGGGTTAAGTCAATTAATTTCGCTGGTCACTTAATTGTCCAAATTCGCTGGTCTAGTTCGCTTAAAGGTCAATTTCGCTACCAAGTTCACTGATCAATTTCGCTTCCAAAATCGCTGGTCAATTTCGCTATTACGACGACTGGTAAAGTCGCCGAAACCATGATAATTTCGCTGTGGACAATCACACGGTTACCAAAGTCGCCTTTGGATTTAACTTCGCCGAACACTGAGATATTTAGCCCCAAATTTGCTAATCAGTTAATTATGCTGGTCCTATCTGCGAATTTGTTAAAATCGCCTATAGCCAAATTCGTTGGTCCAATAACTTTCGAAACTTAATCTTTTTCGAATTTTGATGTTATTCTGGATTCTTCAAACAATTCCTGCAAAATCGAATAAGCAAATCAGCAAACTTTTGACAAATTTCTGATAAACTTAATGAAGAACACAAATAAAGTCTTCGAATCTTCAAGTTTTTCAGCCAAAAATTCGTCCAGAATCAACCAAATCTTTCCTGAAATCCTGCAAAACAGCAACCAAACAAAACAGAAGATCAAAACCGCCAACAATTTTGAAAATTTTATCAAACCAGCCAACAATTTCGAAACCCTAATTGTCAGATTTAAAAAAAAATCGAAAAACTCCCTGTTTCTGCAGCCAACAATTCTGAACCGAGCCTTCAATAGCCTAATGCTCTGATACCAATTGTAGGTCCCCTTGACGTATGGATCTTAACAGAATTGTCAATCCAATCAAGAGTGCGGAATCCTCTTGATCAGAATATCACAGAATGAGTAGAAACAGAAATCAGCAATTCACAATCAAACTGGGTTTCTATTGATTATCAATCTCACGAATTACAATCAATCAAAACCCTAACACCCACTAAATTCGTCCAAGCCTATCCTGCTCTCACGAATTCTCTATCAAAAACGTTTTGGCTGATTAACCTAAACCCTAAAGCATAACCCTGTTTATATAACAAAAGGTTTGCTACTTGGGCTAGGATAAACCTCATGGACTGCGAATTGGAGTAAGCCCAATTCGCCCCCATACACCCAATATGTGTGGATTTGGTTAGCCCAAACATTATAACTCACTAATACAAAGCTAAACCCGCTAACTGTTTATCGTTTAACTAATTACAAGATATCCAAAGACCAAATCTAAGCTGTTGTCACAAATATGCACCAACAATTTCACAAGATTACATAATCCACATGGATGCTCCTTGTCCATATACATGGGTTTATTGGGTTTTCTGAACTGGGGTGGGTTTTCTTATTATAATTAGCCTATATATATATATACTTTTTATGAACACGGTCAGGTTAGGATGTCGCTAACCGGGTTAGTAGTTAGTACCACAAAGTTAGTATTAAAATGCCCTCTTGTGTGGATTTAAACCCAGGTCCCCCAAGGGAAGCAAAGCTTCCCACCTCTCCCTTATAGTGGTGGGTTTGGCTACAGATGGCCAAAACCCTACAATGCTAGGAACGATTCTGATAATAACATGTGATGGGGATGCTAAATTACACGCGGGGGTAGGGTCATCTTTTTACCCTATTTTTATTTTTTTAAACATTCCTTATGTCAACGTCCCCTACCTTTTTTTAGCTCCAATAATTCCATAACAATAGCTACCCCCTCTCCAAGTTCACGCGATCTATGACGTTTGGTTTGGGTAATGATTTACAAAGTAATATCGTTCATTATCTTACGAATAATTTCAGCATTCTTTTTTCTCTGGTTGTTCTTAGTCACCTAAAGTATTTTTACATATTGGCGTTTTGGGTTTCCTAAAGGTCTTTTGGGTTTTTTATAAACACTGTAATCATAGTTATGATGTTATGGCATTTTAATTAATATAAAATAAGTGTTTTATTTGTTTTTAAATTTCCATGGCGTTGTTAATTAAAAATTGTTTGGCGTTTTTAATCATCTCCAAGTTCACGCGATCTATGACGTTTGTTATTATCTGTATGTTTTTTTCATGGTTACTTATAATTTTTCAATGCCATGACGTTTTTCTATTTTTTTCTTGTTAAGGTGAACCCGTCGCATCTAATGAACCCATCGCATAATCACCAGTTTGTTGATTAAGCTGATAAGCATTTCTTACCATCATCAAGGCAGCTCACTTAGCTTTCAGAAACATGTTATACATAGTATGTCTAAGATGAATCTTGGTCTTGTTAAGGAGTTTAATGTTATGAAGACAATTTTTGGTTGTTTTGAAGATGTTGGTGCAAGTAAAGTCAATTTAAGAATTACAAGAGGCAAATTAATCTGTTCATTGGTGAATATGATGTTGGTTGGTTGTGAGACATTTTAACAAGAAGAAACAGTCTTAACCTAATTTTTCATATGATTATTTCACAGATGATGAAAATCGCTTGAAGGGTCTGTTTTGGTGTGATGATCAATGTAAACGTAATTATTATGTTTTGGTATGGTGATCAATGTAAATGTATATGTGTTTTGGTGTTTTAGCGTTTTCATGAATACTACTACCCAATATTGTTTTTTTCATAATGTGTTTATTGTTTTGCATATATTCTATGGTGTTTGTATTGTATAGATAACCATCACAACAAGGTTACTATTGGTGTTGTATTATTGGCTTCAGAATAGGCTTTTATATTTCTACATCACATGCCATATACATAACCTATGTCGGGTATTAACAAAAACAATAAATATTGTTTTTTTCCCATAGTTGGATCTTAATCGGTAACAACTTTTGGTTGCTCACCAACAGCTTCAAAAAAACTCTCAAATATATATATATATAGGGTAATGTTCATGCGAGAACCACCCTTATTGCGAGAACCGCGAGAACCAATGTGAACACAAAATAAAATCTAAAAAAAATCAAAAAAGCACTCAAATTTTTTTTTAATATTTTTTTAAAAAAATCGCTATATTTCGTTACCATAAAAAAAACTTTTTTTTTCAAGTAACAGTTATCCATGCACATGTGCATATGTATCATTACTTCAACAAATTCGGTAATACGTTATCAGGAATAGACAATTGCACTTTAATTTACAATACCATTAGTAATACACTACTTTTTATATTACCAATATTCAAAATGCACATGTGCATCATTAGGTATAACCATGATATAACGTGTTTTGGTACAAAAAGTTTGTGATTTTGAATGGAAAAGTAGGCCCATATACATGTTTTTTGGTTAGTTATATCTAGTGGTTGATGGTTTGGTTATAGTTGTCAATTTTTGATATAATATGTTGATTGGATGGTATAAATGGTGTTTACATACATGTAATAAAGTGAAAATATTGTTAATGGTATTGTATTATGGATGGTAGGAGGTAATTGTATTGTATTATGGATGGTAGGAGGTAATGGTAGTGTATTATGGATGGTATGATAGATGAAAGGGAAAGTGTATTCAAAGTAGTGTACCAAAACACCTTATTTCATGTTGATACATATAAATGCACATGTGCATTTCTAATATTGGTAATGTAAAAAGTAGTGTATTACATATGGTAGTGTAAATGAAAGTGCAATTGTATAATATGTGTAATGAATTACGGAATTTGTCAAAGAAATGACAAAAATGCACATGTGCATGCTTGTGTATTATGGATGGAATGATAGATGAAAGAGAAAGTAGTGTACCAAAACACCTTATTTCATGTTGATACATATAGATGCACATGTGCATTTCTAACATTGTTAACGTAAAAAGTAGTGTATTACACGTGGTAGTGTAAATGAAAGTGCAATTGACTATTATTTGAAATGAATTACGGAATTTGACAAAGAAATGATACATATGCACATGTGCATGGATAACTGTTACTCGAAATTTTTTTTTTGAATTTGTTTTTATTTTTTTATTAACAAAATATAGCGATTTTTTCAAAAAAAATAGTAAAAAAGTAAATAAAATATTTTTTGGGTGTTTTTTAGATTTTTTTAGGAATTACTGTTTGTGTTCACACTGGTTCTCGCAATAAAGGGTGGTTCCTAACGGATCTTTGTCCTATATATATATATATATATATATATATATATATATATTTAATCCACAACTAAACATATATGTTTGCATTTATTAAGTTAGCCGACTAAAGTGAAATGGGCAAATTATCAATACATCGAGTATATAAAATTAATGTATTATATATGTAAGTTGAAGTTAGCTACCATTAAGGTGAAATAGTATATTTACTAAATATATACATTAATTTAGGGAATACATACGCGTATATTTATCACAATATATATGAAGTGCAAAATGGTTTAAAAAAACTTTTAAGTAAACATTCGAAAAAGGGTGTTGCTAAAGGTACCTCCACTGTTTCTATTTTTACTATTTATACCCCCCCCCCCCCACTCAAGGAAAAATAATAATAATAATAATAATAATAATAATAATAAATAAATAAAAATCCCTATAGATCACAATATTATACAAGTCTACGTGATTATCAATGAAAATGCTACCTTACTATATTTTGTTGATACAATTATGTATGGTCATTTTAACCATAAAGTCACCCTATCGTTTTTAATGACTTTATGTACTTGTTATATATAGTACTACACTATATATATACAAATATAGTTTATATATACACAAGTATGTTCCATAAATAAATACACTATAAAACTTAACTTCCATTACATAACTGTTTGATGTGTCTTAAATCATACACATTTTATACATCAAATTACTTACATTTTAATCTGTTTGAATATGATTTTCTCGCGATATTGGTACTTATTTGATTATATGTTATATTTACAGGAAACTGTGAAATATATGTGGATTATACGAGAAAACGGTACAAGATCGATAAAGGGAGCAAAAATGGCGAATAAAACGGAGTCCGAATGAAGAAGAACTGAAGAAAAGAACATAAATACGCGCCATAAACAGTCAGAACTTCATCTGGACATATCCGGAGCTAGGAAATGAGTTACGGAAGCCATAACATATGCTTTTGGGGTAGCTCGACAAGAGAAATCCAAAAATAAAGTTTGTTTTTGGAAAGCGCTTGCGCACCGCAACAATGAGAATGTTACGGTGCGCAAGTGTTTGTCGGCACGGACTTTCTGGTCACGAATGGAGCAGTTGTAGAGAAGTGGTTGTAAAGTGCATGTGCACCGCAACAAGGAAAATGTTACGGTGCGCAAGCAGTGCGCAGAAGCTCAAAATCTCAACTATAAATAGCCTTCAATTGCAACTTCGAAAAACACACCCTTCACACCTCTCCAACACAAAACCTTCGGGTTTGGATCAATGTAGTCGATATTGGAGCACCTTTGGAGGTCTTTGGAGGTCTCGGAAGCTCTCGGTTCGAGTTAAAAGCGCCCCGGTTCCGACAAATGTCCGAAAAACGTTAAGTTCTCGTATCTTTTACGTTTTACCATGTTACCTTGTGTTTGTAATTGTGTTTACTTTCTGTATTTGTATAATATGTGTGCTTAAACTTATAAACTATCTGGGTTATGATGAACTGATGATTGTAATATTTATTTGACATAATTCCAGTTATTTGATGTGATTTACATAACTTTATCTTGAAATTAATCTTGGTATTGCTTGTTTGTGTATTTTGATTAATTTTCTGTCAACAATTCAAATCAATATACTAAAACTTGCATCCTCACCTTATGACTTGAAAGATATTAGGGTGAGCTAGGTTATTAGCTAATCATTGGTGGGGTAAATTGGGTAATCGATAATACGAACTTGTTTATTACATCATGATTAATGATTTCCTGTGATTTTAATTTTCAAATATTTGTTTGCTTTGCGGGTTTTTAAAGATCTTCTCACAACTTAGTTTATGAGGTTCCAAAGGTCGGATTCTCGTAGGATTTGGTATCGATAGCCCGAGACCAGTTCGTTCTAGCACTTCACATTTAGTCTTAATCTTTTGTTTAATACATCTTTAAAGGGGGTTAATCAAGGGAAAAAAGATATTTAACTGTTATTATTGTCAAATTAGCATTACATGATTCTAGGGATTCAAAACCCAGGTAGTCCGTTCATCATATATATTTGTTACACTTTATTTCTATATTTGTAATACTTTGTTTTAGTAATTGTTTCATGTTGCTTGTTTAATTGTTGTATTGTATTTGTGTGTATTTGTTTTACTTTTTCGTTTCCTGTCTTCTTTTCCGTAAGTTTTCCATTTATTATTTAAAAATCAAAAAATCAATTTAAATCAAACTTTTAAAATTCAACTTTATATTCGATAGAGGTTTAGTATCTAAAGGCTGCCCATAGTGTCCACGGATTGATATCCGGTCTTGCCATCTACACTACACCGCGACCGGTGCACTTGCCGATTGTGTGTGGTTTAGTAGCAATTCCATTTAAAACTTGTTTTGAAAATAAAAAGAAATATCATATGCTCGGAAATGTAGTAACTGGAAGGGTTAAGTACCGTTAAATTGGGAACTCCTGTCTAGGCTGGCATTCGTACAAATCCAATTATAAGGACCCGTTGCCTACCTGGGGACAATCCCAATGAGAGTATCGACACCTATTAGGCCAAAGCATGTCCAACTTTTAAGCATCTGAATAAACAACCTCACATCAAGCTTTTTACACACCAAGGCTTTTGAATAAAACAATTCATAAAACATCAAAGCCTTCGAACATAAAAACAGGCTGTGAGTCGCACATCACTGTTATATCTTTTATTGGAACTGACTAAACTATTGAGGTTTATATTGAATGATTATAAAAAGAAATTTTTAAAAATAGTAAAATCAATTGTGTTAATTCTAATAAAAGTTAAATATCTCTACCAGAGCCTAATTAGTATAATATTCCTATATACTAGAGAAAGTAGTGTGACTTTATTTATATTTTCTATATTTATAAGAACTTTACTATATTAAAGTACTAGGGGTGAATTTTACCTATGGTTAACAGAAAAATGTTTTTATGTTTACATCACCCATAAAAAAAACAAAAAAAAAATATAATTTTTGTTTTATGATACATTATAAAAGAACAGAAAAGATGGGTCTGGGGATTCGTACAATCGATACATATATAAGAGAATAAATAATTGATTTTTACAAATTAAAGATATTACCCCTTTTTCTTACTCGATTTAAATTAATAATTTAGTGTGCTATTTATTTACTTATATAATTATTTTTCTTGGCACATTAAAATTTTCCTAAATGTTCTAGTTATTGTATCATTTTCAAGCTAGAATTAAAATGGATGCGCCACATAAAGATAATTGACTCCAATGTGTATTTAATACATTTGTATATTTTATTTAAAGATCAATTTATGGTATTAATAAATTACTATTATTATTGTTTAAAATATATATGCATATACATGTATTTACTAAATTACTCAATATATTCAGAATCAAATTTTAAAACATCAAACCTTGTATTACTTACTTATTTAAATAAATAATATAATATACAATAAATTGAGAGTTAAGTTTTAATATTTTAAACCCATATGGTTCAACCCATTAGTTAAAAATAACATTGTTCCCATGAATCCAGAAAATTTATATCTGATTAATTTATTTTCTTCAAATCTTTTATTGATCCATCCTTTAATTCCAATATATTACTTTTATAAAAGAATAAATAAAGATAGGGGAATAAGCTTGATAATTGGTACCATCGGATATATAAATTAAATAATTCAATATTATATATCTATACGTGTGTGTGTATGTATTATGTAAGTTTTGATATTAACAAAAGATTTGAAATTTTATGTTTCTAAATATATACATAGAATTTCTTGATAGTATACAAATATCTTCTAAAGATAAACATAAGAGAAAATGTCACGGACGGTTCATATAAAAACATCAAGTCATATAAGAATATATCCTGAAACGTATTATAAAATACCATCTGTCTCAATAAAATATTCCGTGCATCAGAATCTCACAATATATAAGCAAGAATAGAATTAGCCGTAAGCATACTTTTCACATTGAACCTAGCCATAGTATCAATGGAGACAATCATATTTCTGTCAAAACTCCATTTTTCAAACAAAAGAAAGTTACAACCATAATAATACCCATACTTAAACGAAAAGAGTTAGGATTTTAATATTTACTAGTAAACACCCAGGATAGTATTTAGACTTGAACCTAAGGAAAATGTCATAGTATAAGCTTCAAGATAAGCTAATTACTTGCTTAAATAAAGTGTGATGGGTATTGGTATGCCATGAGGATAATGACTAGTACAGTGCAAGTATGATAAATAAGTAATAACACCTGGCCACTGTTATTTCTTGTTTATTAGTACTACTCGGTTCTAGAATATGATCCATCCTGAGAATACTAATTTCCTTGTTTCTTGATATAAGCCCTAATGAATGATGCACTTTTAAAATCGTGATTTGAGAAAAATTCTATTTATGGGAAATACAATGATAATTATGTCACACCCCGATATTTCCACGTATTACCGGTGGGCCCGGTGGGGAGTATCGTGACGTAGTTGATATCATCATAGTCAAACAACACAATTTTAAATGCACAGCGGAAGCAAAAGATGAATCACATTACAAACCGAATATAAAGTAATATCAAAGTATTTCAAACGGACTGTAAAGGATCCACATGTGAATCAATAAAAAGGAAACATAGTTCATCAGATTTAAAATGCATCCAAGCTTGCAAGACTCTTATTGATGCTAAGGAGAGGCCAGCCTATTTCGATTAGTACCTGCACTTAGCCTTTTTAGGAAAATACGTCAGTTTGCACTGGTAAATACAATTAACTGACTCATTTTGAAAAGGTTTAGAAAAATTGATTTGAATGCACAAGGCACAAAACATTTTATAACTTGGGATAATTATTTTTATATAAACTTGTAAAAGAATTACATGTTCGTTATACGTTCAGTAGCCCGGGTTGAATACCGGGTTAAAGAATAATAGACACACCACATGATATAGCCCCGCGGCGAGTTATTCTCGAAACTGGCGGTTATACCTTTTTATTTATATATGCATTGGCTGGTGTATGCCTACACCCCGTGCTAAGGTGGTGGCCATTCAATGAATGATGCCAGGGATATCCGGGACATGGTCATTAACCCCCCAAAGGTTTTAAGCAAACAAAAATATTTAAACCGGTCATTTCAATAAATTAACCTTCATACGATTAAAAAGTCAATGCCCGACCAAGCGATATTTTATATACCGTACCCCAAGCCCGTATAAAGGAAAATAAGTTAAAAGTATTTACCTGAGCAAGTATAATTCACAACAGCAAGTGCAAGTAGATTTTACCGGGTCTCCTAATCTGGAACGAAGGTTTTTAATAATCTATTAGATTCCTAACGGGTCTTTAATTAAGCCTAAACTTAGACCGGTTAGCTTTTAAAGGAAGATACGCTTCAAACGCACGATTAAGCGAAGACCGAAATAGAATGTGATTTAGACCCGACAAGTTTGGAGACTTGTCTAATATGGGTAAACTAAACACATTCTGGATTTTGAGACAAAAATGATAAGGTTTGACCCGCTTCGGTCAATTTATGCAAACCAGTTACAAAAACCGAACCGAATGCGAAAAATGCATAACGGGTAACCATAAGAGTCATATACAGGTTTCCTAAGTTAATATGCTTTAAATATGTTGTGACATCAGTAAGATATCTTCTATTATGCCCAAAACGAATTTAAACTCAAATTATGCCCCGAAGGGGTATTTTGGTCATTTAAAAGGTTATAAAAGAGATTTAATATAAATCTAAGTTTCAGATCTGGTACAATCAGTAAAAATACTTAAATTAATAAGTTATATCAGTAGGGTATTACATATATGTGAAATTAACCATTTATAACCAACTATGCACCGAAAGGGCATTTTGGTAATTTCACGTAAGGTTTAAAGGCCACATCTGGAAATATGAGTTTAAAACTTTTTCTTACTGCTAAAGTATAATAATTTACTTAAAATATCAGTAGGTATCAAGTCTTATATATTTAAAATAATTTTAATACATACTATGCGGTTAAAACGCGTAAAAAGACGGTTTTAAGCGATTTCCGGGTTTTATATGAAAAGTTGTTATTTTTATTATTCCAGAAGGCTTAAAATATTTTATTTATCATATTAGATTAGTAGTAAAAGGTTGGGTATCAAAAAGATTTGTAAAACTCATTTTATAGGCCAAAAGGGCAAAACCGACAATAACCGAATCAAAGCTAGAACCCTATGTTATGCTTAGCCTAAAAATAAATAAAAATCTTCAAAAATCCCAAAATATTATTTTATATCAGTAGGTAAAAATTTTGGTGTCAAAAATTGGGTTTAGATAGGCTTTATGCTAATTACGCCGTTTATTTAATAAAAACCTTTTTAATTACGCTAACGAGCATAACTCCTAATCTAGACCTCAAACTGATGTCAAAATTTAGGGACAACTTTTTAAATCAGTAACTAAGGTTTCTATTCTTTTACATTTTCAAAAATCACGTTTTAAGGTCATATGGGCATAATAGTCAACATTTAAGAATTTAACGGAAACATGCATATGAATCGGATAACTAATGAACCAAGTTGTATAATCACAAAGGGTTATACTAACATGAAACCTGGTCCAAATAAAGCTCTAAGGCATTTCTAAAACATGCTACAATGGGTCAGAACTGAAAGTCAAAGCAAAACTCAAATTATGCGACTTTCGGTTCTGAACCGAGCCTAAACTGAAAATTGTCAGGTTGAACATGTTTAGACATGTTCTTACATTAATTACCAAGTTATATTAGTGATAAAACAAGTTGCATGGCATCTACATTGTTAATTATGCGTTTATTTGAAAATAAGCTTTCTGTTGACTTTTTTTATAATTAACCTTGACCCGACAATTGACCTAGTTAGAGTGATAATTAGTAGGTGCCCTCTTAGGGGTTTATTACCTACATAATTACCAACTTATATCTACTTTTAATTTAACTAATGACTTGACCATTAGTGATTAATCACGAAGTCAAACTTTAATTACGATAAGTTTGACTTATGGTCATTAAGCTAATTAAAACTGAAATTAAGAAGTTAAGGACACTTACCAAGGTCCTAAGCACAATTATCGATCCTAAAGAGACTTGTTGAAGACCAGAGAAGTTCCAGAGATCAACTTTGAAGTGAATGAAAGTGAGCAACAAAATGGTTGCAACTTCAAGTTCTTATATATTGAGCTAGAATTCACAAGATCCTTACAACAAAGTCTATAAGTGTACCCTGATGATCCCCATGTGTCCCTATGCATGAAAATCTGTTGGCCAAGCTCCTGTATTTGAATACCATGCAAGTAAGGCGGTGTAACAAGCTGAACAGGCATCTATCCATTTTTTGCTGCCAGCGACTGTCTTACGGACCGTAAGCAAGGACCCTTGCGGTCCGTATTCACCTCTTACGGACCGCAAGCCCAGACAGATGCGGTCCGTAACTGACCTTGAATTGTATCGCCCAGTTGCAGTGCTTGCGGACCGTAAGCCTAAAGCCATACGGTCCGTATCCGATGACCAGAAAACAAAAACTTGTAAACTTCCAAGCTTTGACCATGCAATTTTGTTAATACGAATCTAGGGCCTTTAGCAACAGAATGGGACCACTTGATCAGGTCTGAAAAGTTGTGGAAGCCTTGCCATGCACTTATGTTGTCTTGGATTGTTTTGAAAAGAGTCATGAATGAAGAAATTGTCGTAAATACACTAAGACTCCATTCCTTGAGATTTTGAATTAATCATCACATTAGTTAACCAGACTTGAATGTATTTTCAGATGTTTATAAAACATTTTAAGGTTTGGGATTTTATAAAAAGGTCACTCAGAGGTATTTAGTTAACATGTTGACACTTTTTAAATCCTACCATACATTCTTTTATTTGATCCAGGTTTATAACACGTTTGCCTTACATGACACGTGTCTTTATTTTATTGGGTAAGATTTTTCGAGGTGTTACATCCTCACCCCCTTAAAAGAAATCTCGACCTTGAGATTTACTGAAATAAATGAGGGTACTTTTCTTTCATTGTGGACTCTACCTCCCACGTGTACTCGGGACCTCTACGGGCATCCCATTTAACCTTTACAATTGGCACATTCTTCCTTCGAAGCTTCTTAACCTGTCGATCCTCGATCGACAAAGGTTTTTCAACAAATTTCAAGCTCTCATCAATATGCACATCTTTATGTGACATGACTAGCGATTCATCAGCTAGACATTTCTTCAGATTGCAGATGTGGAATACATTATGAATGCCACTGAGCTCTTCAGGCAAGTTTAACTTGTAAGCCACTGTTCTGACACATTCGATGATCTCGAATGGTCCTATATACCTTGGGCTTAACTTACCTTTCTTACCAAATCGCATCACTCCCTTCCAGGGTGATACTTTAAGTAGAACCTTGTCACCTACCTCGAACTTTAGAGGTTTATGCCTTAAATCTACGTAGCTTTTCTGCCTATCTCTGGCAGCTTTGAGACGATCTCTTATCTGCACAATCTTGTATGTCGTCTCCAGGACTATATCAGGTCCTGTTAGTTGGACATCTCCAACTTCTGCCCAACAAACGGGCGTTCTGCACTTTCTTCCATATAAAGCTTCGAAAGGTGCAGCTTGTATACTTGAATGATAACTATTATTGTATGAAAATTTGATTAATGGAAGATGATCATCCCAACTTCCACCCAAATCAATAACACAAGCTCGTAGCATATCCTCAAATGTCTGTATAGTACGTTCACTTTGACCATCCGTTTAAGGATGATATGCTGTGCTGAAATTTAATCGAGTGCCTAGGGATTGCTGAAAGCTTTTCCAGAAATGCGATGTATACCTCGTATCCCTATTAGAGATGATAGACACTGGCACCGCGTGGAGAGATACAATCTCGTCCACGTACAGCTGAGCTAACCTATCTGAGCTGTGGGTTTCCTTAATAGGTAGGAAGTGGGCTGACTTAGTCAGTCTATCCACTATTACCCAAATAGTATCATTTCCTCGTTTAGTCTTTGGCAACTTGGTGATAAAATCCATAGTCACCATCTCCCACTTCCAGGTGGGAAGTTCAGGTTGTTGTAGCAAACCTGACGACTTTTGGTGTTCTGCCTTAACTTGAGCACATGTCAGACATTTGGCTACATAAGTGGCTATAGACTTCTTCAAGCCAATCCACCAAAAATTTGCCTTCAAATCCTGGTACATCTTGTTAGCTCCAGGATGAATGGAGTACTTAGAACTGTGGGCTTCCTGGAGGATCACATCCCTAAGTCCTACATGAATTGGAACCCATATTCGTCCATTTAATCTCAGGATTCTGTCCTTGCCATAGGATAACTGCTCAGCAGTTACTCCTAACTTTTCATCAGGATAGTTAGCTTCTAGTACAGCTTCTCTCTGTGCAGCTAACAACCTTTTATTCAAACCATTCTTTAATTCAATGCTCTTGGCATTGATTCTTATAGGCTTCACCCTTTCCTTTCTACTTAAGGCATCGGCGACCACATTCGCCTTGCCTGGATGGTATCGGATTTCACATTCATAGTCATTTAGAGTTTCCATCTATCGTCGCTACCTCATGTTCAAGTCCTTCTGATTAAACAAGTGTTGAAGGCTCTTGTGATCAGAATAGATCACACATTTGGTACCATACAAATAATGCCTCCATAGCTTTAGTGCAAATACTGCACCCAACTCCAAGTCGTGGGTGGTGTAATTCTTCTCGTGCACTTTTAGTTGTCGGGAAGCATAGGCAATAACCTTGCCTTTCTGCATGAGCACACACCCCATACCAGTGTGTGATGCGTCGCAGTATACTACAAATTCTTCTATTCCATCAGGCAATGTTAACACGGGAGCATTGCTCAGTCTCTGCTTAAGTATATCGAACGATTCTTGTTGCTTAGGACCCCAATCAAACTTAATATTCTTTCTAGTTAACAAAGTTAGGGGTGCTGCAATCCTTGAGAAATTCTCAATAAAACGCCTATAATATCCTGCCAGTCCCAAAAAGCTATGGATCTCTGTGGGCATCTTCAGCTCTTGCCAATTCATGTCAGCTTCAACCTTAGCGGGATCCACCTGGATACCACGCTCACTAACCACGTGTCCAAGAAACTGGACTTCACGAAACCAAAATTCACACTTTGAAAACTTGGCATAAAGTTTCTCTTGTTGAAGCAGTGAAAGAATACAACGAAGGTGCTTCCCGTGGTCAGCTTGATTCTTCGAGTAAATAAGAATATCATCGATGAATACGATGACAAATTTATCCAAGTAGGGCTTGCAGAAACATTTCATGAGATCCATGAACGTTGCTGGTGCATTAGTGAGCCCAAAAGGCATCACTAAGAACTTGTAATGACCATAACGAGTCCTAAATGCAGTCTTGTGTACATCTTCATCTTTAACCTTCAGTTGATGGTAGCCTGACCTCAAGTCGATCTTGGAGAAGTAACCTGCCCCTTGTAATTGATCGAACAGATCGTCGACTCTGGGCAATGGATATCTATTCTTGATAGTGACTTTATTAAGCTCGCGATAATCGATGCATAGACGCATCGATCCATCCTTCTTCTTCACAAACAGGATTGGTGCTCCCCAAGGAGATGAACTAGGATGAATGAAACCTTTTTCCAATAAATCGTCTAGCTGAGTCCTTAACTCTTTCATCTCTGTTGGTGCCAACCTGTAAGGTGCCCTTGCAACAGGTGCTGCTCCTGGAATAATGTCAATTCTGAATTCCACTTGCCTATCTGGTGGCAAACCAGGTAGTTCTTCGGGGAATACTTCGGGATATTCAGAAATGATGGGGATATCTTCAATCTTAGGCTTCGGCTCATCAATAGTCACTTGTGCCATGTAGATGACACAACCCTTCTTCATACACCTTGATGCCTTAAGCATAGACACTTGCTTAGGCAATCCATACTGAGTATCTCCCTGTATGGTAAGTGGCTCACCATACGGAGTCTTGATCACTACTTGCTTCTTGTCACACACAATTTGAGCTTGGTTATGGGATAATCAATCCATACCTATTACTATGTCGAAACCAGCTAATTTCAAAGGAAGTAAGGACAATGGAAAAGAGTGGTTCCTAAAGGATATGAAACATCCATCTAACACGGTTGATGTGGTTTCTATGGTGTCATCGGCTAATTCAACCTCATATTTTATGCTTAGGGTTCTAACAGGTAGGTTTAACAACTTACAAAACTTATCATCAACAAATGACTTATCTGCTCCGGAATCAAATAACACCCTTGCATAAACATCATTAATAAGGAAGGTACCTGTTATGACATTGTCATTCTGGATCGCCTCCTACGCGTTCATCTGAAAGATCCTAGCATTGGTCTTTTTCCCATCTTCAGCCTTCTTTGCAAACTTTGGGCAGTTGGACTTGATATGCCCTTTTTCATTGCAGTTATAGCACGTCGCATCCTTGATTTTCTTACAGTCTAATGTCTTGTGCTCAGAAGATTTACATATCCCACAAGCTCTCGGCTATGACTGGGATTTTGATTCATATCTGCACCTCCCGAAATGGTGCTTCTTACATATCTTACACTTGGGCTTATCACCTGACTGTTGACCATCCTTTTTAGTTCCAGAACTCTTTTTGTGGTCATTTTTTCCCTTATGCTTCTTGTCTGACCGTCGTGATTTGTCATCCTCATGCTTTCTCTTCTCAGCATCGGTGTTTCTGAGCGATCTTTGTCTGACCGCGTCCAAAGTAAGAGACAATGATATATCAGCTGTAGACCTAAAAGTAGTTGGTCTGGAAGCCTTCACACTGGCCTTGATTTCTGGGGCCAAACCCCCAATGAAACAAGCTATCCTCTTGGGTTCCGGGGTTACCAGATACGGAACCAGTCTTGACATAGTGTTGAAGCACGTAAGGTAGGCTTGACAATCTAGGTTTTTCATAACCAACGACAAGAAATCAGCTTCAATCTTTTCAACCTCATGCTGAGGGCAGTAATTCTCCTTAATCAATGTCACAAACTGCTCCCAAGACAGATTGTACAATGGGATTTTCCCTGTGGCTTGGATCAAAGACCTCCACCAGGCTAGTGCCTCACCTTTGAACGACTGAGATACAAACTTTACCACATCCTTATTAGCGCATCCACTGATATCTACCACAGTCTCTATCTCATCCAACCATGTCATGCAGTCTATAGCTCCTTTTTCCCTAGTGAAATCTCTGGGTTTGCATGAAACAAAATACTTATAGGAGCAACCCTTATCATGTGGTTCCTGGTTTAGCATAATTCTTTTAGATGGAACACTCCTCTGGTTTGAGGAGTGATGGAAATTACTATTGTGAGCAGTATGAGTTCTTGAGGGTGGCTTTGTATGTGGTACAGATTGGGTCCTGACATGCATACCACTGGATTCATGGAATTGCCTATCCAAAGCTCTTGTAACAGCATTGTCTATCAATGCCTGAAATTCTGCTCCTGCTACGTTGACCCTGGAGGTGTTATGATTATCTCTGGGGTGACTGTTGACTTCGTCTGACCCCGCCATGTAGCTTGATTGCTACATAAAATAATGATTCTAATTTATTCAGAGGTCTATAGCAGTTTTAGATGATTTATTAATCATGGTGTTTAGAAACCATTTTGGTTAATTTGCTAAGCATATATATATATATATATATATATATATATATATATATATATTCAGGAATTTTCATTATAATCCCTAGTTATAATTAAATTATATTAATGGCATAAAAGGCCAAGTCACATGGACAGTTTTAAAAAAAATTAATCAAGATCTTATAGGATCAATGTATTGAGGTTTTAATTATAATTTATTACCTCTTCTTAACAGGGGGTTGAAGACCACGACTGTCTTTTGTCTTATATGACAATGGATATAGCCCGTAGGCATTACATCCCTATTGGATGTTTAATTGGAAGAATCCAATGTAAAGATGACTTATGCGATTTCATCGAATCACATTTTGCCAGAAATGTTAACATGTTCAAAGACGTTAACAAGGATTTGAATCTTTTAAATATGTTTTACCATCTTGGCCATATCTAGAACGACATGTGGCTAGGTTTTACTTTTAAGATTCTTTTTAATATTTAATGCAGAAAATCCTAAGTTGAGATGTTAATAAGGATCTGAATCTAATTTGGGGAACTACCATCTTGGCCTTGTCTTAAAATAACACATGGCTAGGTCTTGTCCTTTTTAGATTTTATCATTTTATTATAATGATAAGTCTTATAAAAGGAATGTTATACTTTCATTTATTTCATATTTTATGTTTATGCATATAATTTAGCAAAAATGAAAATTTAAATTAAACCATTCCACTACCAAAATTAACTAGTACAGATTTGCCCTAAACGGGACTTCTACAGAAATAACATGCCCGCGCAGGGGCTTAAACAGAAATAACATACCCACGCAGGGGTTAACAGAAAGACATGCCCACGCAGGGGCAGAATACAGAAAGACATGCCCACGTAGGGGCAGAATACAGAAACAAATGTCCACGCAGGGACATGATTAAACATTTAAATAAACAAATAAAGGATCCAATGATTCTTTTTGCTCTTCCCCTTGATTAAGCTCGCCAGACCCTTGAAAATTCCTCAGTTTTGCCTACGCCCTTCCCGAACCTCCTGCTGCACCTGACTCAACCTTTGAAGAATCTCCTGATGCTGCGGTGGTGATATCACTGGCGGCTGCGGGGGCTGCTGATACAGCGGAGGTGGCGGTTGTTGATACCCATATGGTGGGTACCCATAGGGTGAATATCCAGCTTGATATGGGACTCTAAAGGGCCCCTCGGGATGGAGAGCATTGTAATCCCACGCTGCCTGGTACGGGTCAACATTAGCGTAGTTGTAGTTCGTATGGGCCGGCTGTTCAAATGGGTTGTACGCCGCTGAACCGGCGTATGTAGCAATTGGGTCGCCAAAGCCCAACGGTGGTGGCGCGACAGGCGCAGAGTTTACTTCCGAGACGGGGTTTGAAGGCCCACCCATCTGCGGGTCTTCATGGAGTGGCGGGTAGCGGCTGCCACTTGAAGGTTGAGGGGTGCTGATACGCACTCCTCCTCGCACGGACATCCGTGCGTTCGATCTTCTTCGCCTCGGTGGCTCCGGAGGCTATTGCTGGGCTGGTGGTGGTGGCGGAGTGACCGCTACAAAACAGGAATCCTCGGAGGGATCCTGATGTGGCTGCTGCCGCTGTGGTGAGTTGTGGTAACTGGGAGTAAACACCCAGTCGATCTGGTTGAACCTCGCCTCGTAGCTATCGGGAGCATTATAAGGTGATCCCAGAAAGGGTGACCCATTCGAAATTTCGATGGGGTGCGTAGGGGTTCCGGACGGTGGCTCTGCGGGATCGGTGTCCTCATCCATGTCCATCGCATGGTCACCCGAGAAGTGGTCTTCAGGTCCTAATGGGTTAAAACCCATTGGTTCTTCAATGTAGTTTGCCGGGTTGAACCGGCTTTGGAAGACAGGCGTCGGGTCATCGAATGAATGGTGAGGGCTGGATCTCTGGAGGGGGATGAAAGATGGTTGTGGGTTATGGGGCTCATTTTCAAATTGAGGCCCGTAGCAATGGTGATAGGATGGTGACGAACTTAGCGAGACGGATCGCCTCGCTGGCTCTATATACGTCCTCCAATGCTCCTGAGGACTCGTACTCATTGAGATTGGTGGGGTTCGTCTATGCGATGGCCGGCCTCATGGTCATGGCCTGTGATTGGTGCCTTTCCTCTTCCCCTCATGAACCTTGGTGGCATGATTGAACCTGTTAACATAAACAAAAATAACAAGGAAAATATATAAAAGACAAAAATAAATCAAATAAGGATTTGTCCTAAGTTCTTTGTCTAGACTCGAAAATTGAAGAATGTGCAACTATGTAACTGAGATTAAACACAAAAGGCTAGTGTTTAATTCACTCAGTGTTGGCTCTGATACCAACCTGTCACACCCCGATATTTCCATGTATTACCGGTGGTCCCGGTGGGGAGTATCGTGACGTAGTTGATATCATCATAGTCAAACAACACAATTTTAAATGCACAGCGGAAGCAAAAGATGAATCACATTACAAACCGAATATAAAGTAATATCAAAGTATTACAAACGGACTATAAAGGATCCACAGGCGGATCAATAAAAAGGAAACATAGTTCATCAGATTTAAAATGCATCCAAGCTTGCAAGACTCTTATTGATGCTAAGGAGAGGCCAGCCTATTTCGATTAGTACCTGCACTTAGCCTTTTTGGGAAAATACGTCAGTTTACACTGGTAAATACAATTAACTGACTCATTTTGAAAAGGTTTAGAAAAATTGATTTGAATGCACAAGGCACAAAACATTTTATAACTTGGGATAACTATTTATATATAAACTTGTAAAAGAATTACATGTTCGTTATACGTTCAGTAGCCCAGGTTGAATATCGGGTTAAAGATTAATAGACACACCACATGATATAGTCCCGCGGCGAGTTATTCTCGAAACCGGCAGTTATACCTTTTTATTTATATATGCACTGGCAGGTGTATGCCTACACCCCGTGCTAAGGTCGTGGCCATTCAATGAATGATGCCAAAGATATCCGGGACATGGTCATTAACCCCCCAAAGGTTTTAAGCAAACAAAACAATTTAAACGGGTCATTTCAATAAAGTAACCTTCATACGATTAAAAATTCAATGCCCGACCAGGCGGTATTTTATATACCGTACCCCAAGCCCGTATAAGGGAAAATAAGTTAAAAGTATTTACCTGAGCAAGTATAATTCACAACAGCAAGTGCAAGTAGCTTTTACCGGGTCTCCTAATCTGGAACGAAGGTTTTTAATAACCTATTAGATTCCTAACGGGTCTTTAATTAAGCCTAAACTTAGACCGGTTAGCTTTTAAAGGAAGATACGGTTCAAACGCATGATTAAGCGAAGACCGGAATAGAATGTGATTTAGACCCGACAAGTTTGGAGACTTGTGTAATATGGGTAAACTAAACACATTCTGGATTTTGAGACAAAAATGATAAGGTTTGACCCGCTTCGGTCAATTTTCGCAAACCAGTTACATAAACCGAACCGAATGCGAAAAATGCATAACGGGTAACCATAAGTGTCATATACAGGTTTTCTAAGTTAATATGCTTTAAATATGTTGTGACATCAGTAAGATGTCTTCTATTATGCCCAAAACGAATTTAAACTCAAATTATGCCCCGAAGGGGTATTTTGGTCATTTAAAAGGTTATAAAAGAGATTTAATATAAATATGAGTTTTAGGTCTGATATAATTAGTAAAAATACTTAAATTAATAAGTTATATCAGTAGGGTATTACATATATGTGAAATTTACCATTTATAACCAACTATGCACCGAAGGGGCATTCTGGTAATTTCACGTAAGGTTTAATGGTCAAATCTGGAAATATGAGTTTAAAACTTTTTCTTACTGCTAAAGTATAATAATTTACTTAAAATCTCAGTAGGTATCAAGTCTTATATATTTAAAATAGTTTTAATACATACTATGTGCTTAAAACGCGTAAAAAGACGGTTTTAAGCGATTTCCGGGTTTTATATGAAAAGCTTATATTTTTATTATTACAGAAGGCTTAAAATATTTTATTTATCATATTAGATCAGTAGTAAAAGGTTTGGTTTCAAAAAGATTTGTAAAACTCATTTTATAGGCCAAAAGGGCAAAACCGACAATTACTGAATCAGAGCTTGAACCCTATGTTATGCTTAGCCTAAAAATTAATAAATATCTTCAAAAATCCCAAAATTTTATTTTATATCAGTAGGTAAAAAGTTTGGTATCAAAAATTGGGTTTAGATAGGCTTTATGCTAATTACGCCGTTTATTTAATAAAAAGCTTTCTAATTACGCTAATGAGCATAACACCTAATCTAGACCTCAAACTGATGTCAAAATTTAGGGACAACTTTTTAAATCAGTAACTAAGGTTTCTATTCTTTTACATTTTCAAAAATCACGTTTTAAGGTCATATGGGCAAAATAGTCAACATTTAAGCATTTAACGGAAACATGCATATAAATTGGATAACTAATGAAACAAGTTGTATAATCACAGAGGGTTATACTAACATGAAACCAGGTCCAAATAAAGCTCTAAGGCATTTCTAAAACATGCTACAATGGGACAGAACTGAAATTCAAAGCAAAAGTCAAATTATGCGACTTTCGGTTCCGAACCGAGCCTAAACTGAAAATTGTTGGGTTGAACATGTTTAGACATGTTCTTACATTAATTACCAAGTTATATTAGTGATAAAACAGGTTGCATGGCATCTACATTGTTAATTATGCGTTTATTTGAAAATAAGCTTTCTGTTGACTTTTTGTAATTAACCTTGACCGGACAATTGACCTTGTTAGAGTGATAATTAGTAGGTGCCCTCTTAGGGATTTATTACCTACATAATTATCAACTTATATCTACTTTTAGTTTAACTAATGACTGGACCATTAGTTATTAATCACGAAGTCAAACTTTAATTACGATAAGTTTGACTTATGGTCATTAAGCTAATTAAAACTGAAATTAGGAAGTTAAGGACACTTACCAAGGTCCTAAGCACGATTATAGATCCTAAAGAGACTTGGTGAAGACCAGAGAAGTTCCAGAGATCAGCTTTGAAGTGAATGCAAGTGAGCAACAAAATGGTTGCAACTTCAAGTTCATATATAGTGAGCTAGAATGCACAAGATCCTTACAACAAAGTCTATAAGTGTTCCCTGATGATCCCCATGTGTCCCTATGCATGAAAATCTATTGGCCAAGCTCCTGTATTCGAATACCATGCAAGTAAGGCGGTGTAACAGGCTGAACAGGCATCTGTCCATTTTTTGCTGCCAGCGACGGTCTTACGGACCGTAAGCAAGGACCCTTGCGGTTCGTATTCACCTCTTACGGACCGCAAGCCCAGACGGATGCGGTCCGTAACCGACCTTGAATTGTATCGCCCAGTTGCAGTGCTTGCAGACCGTAAGCCTAAAGCCATACGGTCCGTATCCGATGACCAAAAAACAAAAACTTGTAAACTTCCAAACTTTGACTATGCAATTTTGTTAATACGAATCTAGGGCCTTTAGCAACAGAATGGGACCACTTGATCAGGTCTGAAAAGTTGTGGAAGTCTTGCCATGCACTTATGTTGTCTTGGATTGTTTTGAAAGGAGTCATGAATGAAGAAATTGTCGTAAATACACTAAGACTCCATTCCTTGAGATTTTGAATTAATCATCACATTAGTTAACCGGACTTGAATGTATTTTCAGATGTTTATAAAACATTTTAAGGTTTGGGATTTTATAAAAAGGTCACTCAGAGGTATTTAGTTAACATGTTGACACTTTTTAAATCCTACCATACATTCTTTAATTTGATCCAGGTTTATAACACGTTTGTCTTACATGACACGTGTCTTTATTTTATTGGGTAAGATTTTTCGAGGTGTTACAAATTACCTCTCTGGCAAGACTGGGTATGGTGTAGTAGACTCTCCAGCTTGTCCGGGTAAGATGGGGGTACCTCTCCGGCGAGACCGGGTGAGATGGGGTATATGTTATGATAATGGAATTCCCTAAATAGTACCATGACCTGATGTCTGACTTGTTCTTTTTGAAATATGAATCTGTTAAACACATTAACCTTATGGATGGTGTGCATATTACAGTATGTGAAATAATATATAGATATGTGTATCTATAAGGAAATCCAAAGCCATAATGATTGACAATTAGGGATAAATCATGAATAGGTGTGTTAATAAAAATTTTAGATTTATTTATTAGGAATCTCTCGTATACGTCTCTAATTCCGATATCAAACACTAATTCGTTTGATCATCCGTCTCGTAACTCGTGTGACAAGATGAACGACAGGAACCCTATAAATTGGGACGCCATCAAAAGTATAAGAATTTACCTTGCGATTATTAACGCATTAGGAAACCTGTAACTAAAAATTTTGCTAAGACACAAAACATCTAAAAACTTACGCTAATAAGAGTAATTTTTATCTTCATTAAGAACTCTTGAGAAAATAAGAGTCTCAAAATATAGAGAATAATTCTGGTCAAAATTCAAAACAAGGACCAGAATATACTTAGGAACTAGGATTAGTGACAAACTAAAAGGTATTCCTCCACATTTCAGTAAATCTCGAGGACGAGATTTAAAACAAAGTGGGGAGAATGTAACATTCCTAAAATTTTATTTATAAAATATAAGATAAAGAAAATAAAAACTTATGTTATTAAATGGATAGATCATGGGCAAATTGACTAGACGGGCCTAGGAAGCATTTAATAATTTAAAATTATAAAAATACATTATATTTGAACCTACTCCGTTTTTAACGAAGCTTGGTTCAAAATGTAGATAAAAATATTTTTGTTCTAATGGCATATTTATCATTATATAAAACATTATATTTTATAAGTTATAAGAGCCAAATAAATGAAGCAGTTAAATTAATTATAATATATATATAAGATATTCAAAACATTCATTATGAATGTTTACGTGGATAACTATCAAAAGAAAATGTGAAATCTAGAAATGCATGAATTGAGTACAACGTGAATGTCAGTGTATACGTGGATCAATTGCAATCCAAAGGAATCAGTTCTAACTTAAGATGTAAGCTTCAACTCAAAGTATAAAGAGGAGGTAAGGTCCAGTGTGTCTTCTTGCTATCGTCCCCTCAGTATATACTCCCATTTCCTTTAAGTGATTCACCCTAAATAGTAGAAAGCTCTGCCCCGTTTTAAGTGTTATAACCCCTGATCACTGATACCCTGTCCGATTGATCTAGGGCCCCGTAACAAATGTCAAGGCTCTGCCTAACTAAGTTTGTTGGGGTTCTGTCTCGTGACGTAGGGATAAAATTAAATTGGGTTACTATACTTAATGCGAGTGCATTATATATTTTATTAAACAGTCCAGGAGTTATACCCAAGATATAACAACCCTCCATAAAATATTTTAGACACCCCCAAATGTCCTAAATACACATCGTATACGTAAAAAAAAAGATTACTCACATTGCTGTCTTAGGGTTTCCTTTAAGGATTTCCTGGTGATTATCAAGAATTTACACAAATGCACACGCGTTAGTATAATAACCCTTAATATTTATATTAGTAATACCCTCCCCGAGATGGCATTCCAACGACTACGTCGGGCAGAACCTCGACAGCCGTTACGGAACCCTGGATCAAAACGGTACGGGTCGAAACGGTACGGGTCGAAACGGTTCGGCTAGAAACGGTACGGGGCGAAACGGTACGGGTCGAAACGGTTCGCGTCGAAACGGTTCGCGTCGAAACGGTTCGCGTCGAAACGGTTCGGCTCGAAACGGTACGGGTCGAAACGGTTCGCGTCGAAACGGTTCGCGTCGAAACGGTTCGGCTCGAAACGGTACGGGTCGAAACGGTTCGCGTCGAAACGGTTCAGCTCGAAACGGTACGGGTCGAAACGGTTCGCGTCGAAACGGTACGGGTCGAAACGGTTCGCGTCGAAACGGTTCGGCTCGAAACGATACGGGTCGAAACGGTAATTAACTCTTTAATTTTTTATATTTACTCTATAAAATATAATAAACAATTATGTTAGAGAACTTTTTAAAAAATTAAATTAAACAATTGTATTTAATAGAGTAAGTATAAAAAATTAAATTAAAAAAATTCTCATTTAACAGAACTTTTTAACTAGGTTAGAGATTTGGATGAAAATAGCAAAAATGGCCAAACGTGAGGGGCAAAATGGTTTTTAAACGTCATTTTGGACGAAAATGGCAAATGTGCCCAAACCTCAGGGGCAAAATGGTACCAAACTGTCATTTTGGACGAAAATGGCAAATGTGCCCAAACCTCAGGGGCGAAAATGGCAATTAACTCTTAATTATATATTAAACCGTTATTGAGTATTTGTAAGGATACAATTATTGTCGGTATATTTGGGGTTTTGTATACAAAATTTGTTACTACCTTTCGAGGAGCGACATGACCATAAGTCGAGACGACAGTACCGTGGGTGGTAATTAGTATGACTTGGAAACAAATGTAATTGCGCGACCACCCTCAAGATTGTACAATGGTTTTTATTAAACTTGATTAAATTGAGATTCACTCACCAGTATTTCCCACTGACAAAAATGTTTTTAAACGCGTTTCAGGTAACAAAATGTAAAAGCCGAATAGAAGCCAGCTGAAGAGCACTGAAGGCTTAGAAAAGTGGCTATAAAAGTTACCAAATTAAAAAGGAGAATTGTTTTCAATAATTAGGGTTATCCCTAAAAACCTGTTTATAATGGAAACTTGGGTTTTTCCCATGTATTTATTATTATTGAAAATGTGGTGTTTTACTCTGATAAAATATTTCCTAACTACGGTCCCGATGAAAATTTTCGCTGCCAAATTAATAAACACCGATACCATCTGACTGGCTCACGGCTCCCATTCCCAGGGTGGGGTTGGGGGTTGTGACAGAGTTACTGTTTTTCGCTATAAATTTGAGTTTGTCTACGTTTTACGCCAACTTAAGGCATGAGTTAGCTTTGGTCTTTGCCTACGTTTGATGTCACATGGCGGTATAAATTTGAGTGTTTGTTTATGATTTTCCTGTTTTTTTCTTATTATTTAGAACGATTTTACGACCTATGCTTCGCAATGCAGGTTTAAACACTAGTTAAATTTAAAAAGTCTTTGTGTTAAAACGAATAGGAAGAATTATGTAGGCTTGGACACTACCCAAACCTAGATTTAAAATAGTGATTTAGGGTGAGGGAGTGCATGCCTAATATTTTTAGGCAAAGTTTCCCCCACCCAATTGAATTGTGTCATGTAATTTGTCTAAACTTTTTACCTATTAGCCAAAAAACATAATGGGTGCATGCCTAAATTAAGATTAGGCAAACTAATTAAAAAAAAGCAAAAACATTTGATTGGTTGATTTGGGTATGTGCCCCACCTTCTCTTTCTCTCCTTCTCTCTCCCGCAGCGGCATATACTCGCCGAATTCTTCCCCTCTCTCTTCTTGCCGATCACCTATACTCACTTGACGGTGGACTACCAAATCGGCAAGCCGTTTGCCGACCACCCATGCCGCATCCATCCCGTTGCCCCTTAGACCAACCGTAGTGGTTGCTCTTTGGGGCGTTCTTTGTGCTCAATCACGCCCAATCTCGCCCACATGTCGCTACGCATGGACGTGTTTGGCATATTTTTTTGTTTAGGCGTGTTTTTAATCACGCTCATGGGGCAATTGTTTGACCAATCATTTTTTAGCTTCCTTTTTTAGCCAATAGGATTTTTGGTTGGTTTTTTATGTATATTTAATTCTCTACACCCTTTTAACAAAATGCCAACATCTCCAGTACACCCATTTAAAAAAAACGCCCAATAATAACCCTTGCTAACTAGGCTGCCACATAACGTAAAACACCCAAAAATGAATATCTCCCACTACACAGTCTTAATCCCCTAAAATATCATCCTTTCCTTTCTTGAAAATGAAACACATCAATAGAACCTTCATGAAGATTCCATACGACTTTTATTAAACCTACTTTATGGCCTATTCTACCCACTTGGCCACTTATTGGGACCTTTCAATTAAATATTTTTGCAACCTTGAATCTTCTATCCAAAATCTCTTTCAAACACAGGGTCAAGATGTAGATGGGGTTGAATTATTCGGAACTTTGAAATATATGATCGTCTTAATTGGCAGCAGTTTAGATTTTCCTTTTTTTTTGTATAGTTATTACAGTGAGGGACACTCCTTTCAACTATTAGACCATGTGTAGTGGTAGAAGCTTATAATGCCCCCACCATGGGGCATTATACGACACGTGGCGTCCTAGTCAGCAAGGGGGCATTATAGCAAAAGTGGCGTAGTGGGATAATGCCCAATAATGCCCCATCAATGATTGCCCAATTATTTAAAAAAATAAAAGTAAACTAAACTAAAAATAGGTGGAATATTCTTATTGGCCAAAATGGAAATCAGAATGCATGCAATGGCGTGATTACAAAAACGCCAAAACAATTTTTGGATCGGAACACGCCACAAAACGCCGCCCCGTAATGGGCTATGGGCGTGATTAGGCGTTTTTTTTGAATTTTTTTTATAAAAAACGCCCCACTACGGGTGGTCTTATCCACTACCATTAAATTCAATCAATGAGATATGTCCACGTTAAAGTTACCCGCAACAACCCTAACTAGTTTAATACCTGTCTGGTGGACGGGTTATGCTAACAGCGTAACAAACAAAGATATCTATATTGAGGGTGTTTGAGATTGCTTCTCATTTTCTTCTTTTCTCCTTTTCCACCTCCTTTTTGAAAAAATCACAACCCTCTAACTTTTCATTTTCTTCTTTTCAAACACAAATTAACTTGTAAGAAGTCTAAAAGTTAAAATGATCTCAAAATAAGCAATCCCAAACACTCACATTCAGTGGGACACAAATCTAAACAACATTACAAACAAAAGCACAATTCTTTAATTTATAAAAGGAAACGAACGTGAACAATGTACAACTACAAAACAATATAAAATAAAACTGATAGAGTAGTAAAACATGAAATGGTGTCATTATATATATATATATAGGGCAAGGCTAGGTAGAAAACCCTATCTATATGAAAAACCTTAGAAAACCCAACCTCCCGACATTTTTTTTTTTGAAAAAATTAACACATGTAATATACATGTTTTTAAGAGTTTTGGGCCAAAAAATTCAAAAAAGCGCCGAAGGGATCTTTTAAAAAAAAAAAAAATTCAGCAGTTTCTGTCATTTTTGGCTAACACATGTTAGGCGACCGGACATGGCTGAAATTTGTTTATTTTTTTTAAAAAAATCCCTTCGGCGCTTTTTTGTTTTTTTTTACCAAAACACTCTAAAACATGTATATTACATGTGTAATTTTTTTCAAAAAAAAAAAATGTCGGGAGGTTGGGTAAAAATGGGTTCCCATTTGGGTTTCCAGAGTTTTCTAAGAATTTGAGGGTTTTTTGTCTATACTTATATATATATATATATATAAGTATCCGCTAAAATGAGAACCACCTCGAGTTGTAAGAACCGCGAGAACTTTTTGATCTGGGGCGAGGTGGACCAAAACTTTTTTTCATAAACGTAGATGCATGTATAAAAACAACATTTGTAAAAAAAAAATCAAAAAAAAAAATGTCGTGTGTGTAGTTTTGAGCAACACAAGTTTGTGTTTACGGGACCCGTAAATTTTCCGGCCAGATTTACGGTACCCGTAAACACAAACTTGTGGCGCTCAAAACTACACACACGACATTTTTTTTTTGAATTTTTTTTTTTACAAATGTTGTTTTTATACATGAATCTATGTTTATGAAAAAAAAAATTTGGTCCACCGCGCCCCCTACGGTGTAGTTCTCACGGTTCTTACAACTTGAGGTGGTTCTCATTTTAGCATTCCCCTATATATATAATTAGTAACTTGGGTCACCTTTTTTGTTTGTACCTCTTCATTAAACATCAAGTCCCATAAAATTTTATCTATATATATATTCAATAACTACGATCACCCCTCTTCAACCATTTTCCAAATTAAACTACACACAAATTACATTAAATTATATACGAAACTAGCAATAACACTCGTGCGTGTTGTTGCGCCGGTACATCGTAAACATCGAATGGATTAATTCAAACGTTATGTGATGCGTTAACCATATGAAAACACGCGTTCCGACGTATCTGATTGAACTCAATGTAACCCAATGCATATATTTCAACAACATGAAGCAAGAAAGTGTTGCTTATTTATAGTTTGGAAATGATGTTTATAAAACCTTACCAAATGCACAACAAAAGAAGCATATAGTACATCTAAAGAGCCATAAAATGCTCTCAAAGCACAAAGTACAAACATCAATACACTACTAAGTTACAAATTAATAGTATATAAATATAAATAATAGCCTTAAAAAAACAAACCTAACCCTTACTTTTTTAGTTTTGACTTTTCTTTGAATAGCGGTCCGACTCGGTTCCTTCAAACTATTGTACAATTTTGTATTCCAACAACAATTGAATGATTTTGGTGTTCTTTCGATGTGTTTAGATTAATGATACCAAATTTGATTACGTTTTCTTTTCTTTTTTTTTTCACCACAGAAACTTCATTCTTCATCCTTTGTTCTTCGTCTTTCGATCCGGCTACTGAGTTTGATGTTTTTTATTTAACTAATGAAATAATATGATGCCTTTTGTTTCGGGTTTAATTACATGGAGTGAAAATCGATTATTCCTTGATGTTGAATGCAAATTTCTGATTTGAGTGTCGTGACGGTTCACGTCTTTGCCTTTTCAGATTGCGTGTTTGAATTTGACATTTGGGCGTTTATGATGTATGTTTTTGCGTGATTCTTTTGGGTATTTGAATAGGTTTTGAACCTTTTGTTGTGAAATGATCATTGTTTATGATATATCGATTGGTCGCATCTGAATTCTTGGAGTTTGTAGATTGTGTTTAAGAATGATCTTTTAACCGATTACTGACGATGCCTATAAAGTATTTCAGATTGATTTTTGGAGTTATATCTGATACATTATGATTTTAGCATATTAGATGCAAAAGATTATTGTTTATGTGGTTGATGTTTTGAACGACTTTGGATGATTTACATGTAATATGAATTTTGGTAGGTGGTGTCTAAATTTTATAATGCCTGTTTAACAGCAAATGTATTTCATTCATTTGTGTCGTTTTTTGCTATTTAAGTTTGGTGATTCGCCCCATAGTTTAAACGAATAATGAGCAATATTGGATATAGTTGCAAAATTACAAATGTAATTGGTAATTTTTTCTTGCACTTGCATTTTTCTTCAAGAGTATTTGAAAAATGTTAGTAAAAAAACAGAAATCATGAAATACAAATCTGTATAAAGTCATGTTAATGCACTTGCTTTTAAATTGGTTGATATTGCGATTACAATGGTCATTGCTTGAACAGTCAATATTTGACGTGTTAACTCTTTTATGCAAATCATAAGGTAACCAACACGACCTCTTTTACATTTGCATGTTATTGTGGGTATAGTTTATTATACCACTACTTTGTGGCATTGGTTGCATCTGTTATTGTTGCTCTCAACCATAATATCTTTCCATGTGACTTTTTTTACGGACCTCTAGAATTGAGAAGATCAATACGTCTGTTTTAAGTGGCGGATCTAGAAAAAAAATTTGAGGGGTATCCCAATTTTTTTTTTACTGTATAATCACATAATGTAAAAAAAAAATTATCGTACAATCATACAAATGTTGGCTTTTATTAAATTTGGATTTTAGTTAATATGAATTTTCGTCTAGATGTAGGTTTTTAATTAACATGATTCTTTTGAGGTGTTGGGCTTTTAATAAATTTTGTTTGTCAGAGACCAGTGGCGGAACCAATGGGGTTGTGATCGACTAACAAAGGCAAAACTTTTAAACACCTAGGTCTGATAGGAGGAGGTTTGGCTTCAAGTCTCACATACGTAGTGGATTAAAAAGAAATTTTGTCATTCAATAAAAAAGAGACCAGTAACAGAACCAACATTTTTATTAGCTGAAGGGCATTGCCAATTGAATCCATTTTATTAGCTGCGAATTCGATTTTTTTTTGGGTATTTTCCGTTTCTTCTATGATGGGTCAATCATTTGCTTCATTGGTTCCAACGGTGGCAGCTACGGAAATATTTCTCAGCTATATATATTATTAAAAGGGATAGAAAAAAACTTTTAGAAAAAAATGAGTTTAATAAATCCAAAACTTATTCTTCGTTTATATAATTTGTTAGATTTTAAGACCTTTAATTATAACAAAAGTTGAACATAATTAAATATATCCCGGTGAAAGTTTTGTAATTCAATTCCATTTTTATTTTTAAATAGAGTAAATTACGTTTTTGGCCCCTTTGGTTATATCACTTTTACTATATTAGCCCAAAATAAGAATTTTTAACTTTTCTGCCCCTATGGTCTCTATAACTAACCATTTTAGCCCCTAAGTCTAGAGATCATGGGGGCCAAAATGGTTAGTTATAGAGACCATGGGGGCCAAAATGATTAGACTTAGGGGCCAAAATGGTTAGTTATAGAGACCATGGGGGCAGATATGTAAAAAATTCTTATTTTGGACTAATATAGTAAAAGTGATGGGCCAAAAACGTAATTTACTCTATTAAATAAAATAAAATAAAATAAAGTAATAGTCTCTTTTAGTGTTGCAGAGTCGCAGACTATGCTATATAAAATTGTATATATGTGTTAAAGTTGACCAGAGCGCAATACCTATTGAGTAGGTTTGACATGTTAAAAATATAATAAAATAAAAAAAGGAAAGCTATGTACTTTTGCATCTTCTTCTCCACGAAAAATCACCATTATTTCCGTCAACAATCTGCACACGTTTCTGTCCATGGAAAATTTTGATTTCATTTCATCTTCACCTATCTTCACATTAGATAGTTGTTTAGGGGTGTCCTCGTAGTTGTTTAGGGGTGTTCTTAGTATAAAAATCCAAAAAAAAAAATTTACACTACCGGAAAAAAGTTGAGCCGTAGCCCGTGCTACGCCTGAACCTACACTACGTCCGCCCCTGGTGTGTTTAGGCCCTTTATATGAATTTATGGCTTGGCTAAATTGACTTAACCACGACAATTCAATACCAGACTATTTGAATGGTCAAGTGTCGATCTATTCGATCAACATTTGGATGCAGTGGCGGATCCAGGAATTTTTTTAAGTGGGTTCACTGTTTTTTAAATGCTCATTTCATAGTACCGGACATAAAAAATTTCGGGTCAGTCCGACGGTTCGGATCAGGTAAGGTTCATCACATAATAAAGATACAATACAATAATAAAATTTCACTATCATTAGAAATTTCGAAAAAAAATATAAGTAGGATCGTCTTTACGAATTAAAAAAAGTACTTATAGTTTTTCGCTACGAGTTTTCAAGATGAAAACGTTGCATTACATCTTCGACCCACAACTACGTTAAGACTAAAGATTGATTTTTTTCTGTATTCTATTATGTTGATCAATACAATGTACAAAGAAACCCAAAGGCCCATCTATATGCAAGCCAACTAATAGTAAAATAACCTCTGATCCAGTAATAAAAATCATTCTTGCTTTGGATTCATCTATTTGCAAAACAACCAGTTTACAGGAATTATTGATGTCGTTGCTGAACTTTCCCTAAAAACCCATGAGATTGCAATCTAATTTAATTTGTATCTGTAAAAAAACATATTCATTACTAGCATGTACAGGAATGTTGCCCCTATTTAGAGATTTGGGGATCTATTTTCGTGGTTTGTTGGTTTCAAAAATAAGGTCATGGGGGAGCTGGTTTAATGTTAAACCCCTAAGTTCTGTTTTAGATTATAAAATAAAAAAGGAATTAATGAGAGGAGGAGTCGAGCTAATGACCTCAAGCATGGACGTAAAGGATTTAACCACTAGGCCATCTATCAGTTTTGTTAATGGGTTCATCCCAAATTTCTTTTATGGGTTCACACCAAATTTTCTATTAACATTTCTACTAAAAATTTGAAACCGAGTGGGTTCGTATGAACCCGTAAGTCTCAACGTAGATCCGCCCCTGTTTGGATGTGGCAGAAACTTTGATAATTTCTAGAGAGAGATTTTCAATTTCTCATTCATTTATTAATTCATTCTTCATAATATTGATGTTCATTTTCGTATGATTTCTGAACAAATGCACACGTGAATGTTGACATATCTTGACTTAACATGAGCTCATAGAAAACACTGATATTATACAATAACTTTGGTAGACATTTGTGTTGAACTTGATGTTAAGACTTTAAAAAAGCAAACAATATATGATGTAATATTTATAGTTGTACGATGTTGTGTTTGAAGTTTTTAAGGACTGTTAGGGTTTGGATATTGTGTTTTAGTAACCTTCACTCTGTTATTTGTGAGTTTTGAGTGAGTTTTATGGCTGAAATTGTGGTATTTTATGACTTTGTACACTTTGTAGGAAAAATGAACTTTGTAGCGAAACCCCACCCTATATTATGGGTGAGAGTTGGCTACAAAGTTCAGTTTTCCTACAAAGTGTAAAAAGTCATAAAACACCATGATGTCAAACATAAAACACACTCAAAACCCACAAATAACATATTGGAGATTACTAAAACACCATATTTTTGGGTTTTGTGTTGCGTTTTGGATGATAAGGATTTGATTGTCGAATGACTAATATTAGTGTGTTTTATGTTGATTATCACGTTGTGTTTTATATTTATAGTTGTACGATGTTGTGTTTGAAGTTTTTAAGGACTGTTAGGGTTTGGATATTGTGTTTTAGTAACCTTCACTCTCAGTGGCGTCTCCGAGAATTCACATACCCTGTTCGAGCTCGAAAAATGGGCCCATATGCGATATGCTTTAATGATAAACGACATAATTACGAAAATGACAAAAATTGTAGTATTTGATAAACAATGCAATTACGACAATGACAAAATCATAGTATTCTAATGAGTTACATACCGTAATAAATAATAAGTTAACAACTAACCAATTATTCGTGCAGCCCTCCTTGCGTTCTTCATAGCAAATTGTTACTAACAGTTCTGTAAATATGAAATTATGATTTATGAATATATGATGATCAGTTCTATCAAATTTTCAACAATTAAAGTATTAAACTAACAGTTATATTATATAAATATGAATATGAAATTATGGAATATGGATAAATGAATAATAATCAACATCAACAATTCTGATGTCACAACCGACACAACTCAATGACTCATCTCATAACTTTCACTCTTCAATCAAAGTTTCAACTTTTACAACAATAATCAATAATCAGAAATTGAGAACCAAAGTTTCAATATATCAAAGTTCAATCAGAAATTCACCTGAAACCTGATCTTCTGCCGTAGTGCATTCGTGTCGTTCGATTTCCTGCTGCGTATTCGGTATTTCGAAGTTCCGTCCGTCCAGTTTCCAGGCCCTGCGTATTTTTTTATTATTTTTTTTAATCATTTTAGTATTGGATTGGGCCCAATAAACCTATTGTTAAGTTGGGTAAATTATAAAAGTTACAAATCTTTTGATAATGGGCCTCTATATTGGATTTGTTATGTGTGTACAATTTTTTTTTAAATAACATATATATATCGAATTTTTTTTAAAATTCTCGTGCCCCTCGAATTTTAAAAGCAAGTAAGACCACAATCATGTGCTACTAAAACAAAAGTGAGAATTAATCATAAAAAATAAGTTTAGCTAATAAGAAAATCACTGCAAGGAGAAGCCAGGTGACAGACTAATTTAAGAGTGAAACAATGTGGAGATGCACATGTTGGTTCAGTTCTGTTTGAACATGATGGAAAACATGAAAACATACCTTTGGTTGCATCAGCACAGGTTAGCAGAGAATCCATTAAGGGTTGACATGATTGTCATCTTGGTCTGGTTCCTCCTTAGGGTGCTGACTGATGATGGTGGCTAAGAAAAACCGATAAGGGAATCGGTATGGAGATGGAGGTCGAATTGATGATGTTATGGCTAATGGGTTGTGTCTAATGTGTAACTGTCTAACCCTTTAACCTCCACATAACTCTCCTTATATAAACACCCAGGAGGAAACCCTAATTAGTTAATAAGGGTAATATGGTCCATCAACAATTACCAACTAATTATTTAATAGGATTGTTATATATTTTGATCTATATAATGTAAATGATTATAATGGCTATAGATTAAATATTAATATGTAACATATTTAATCTTACATTCTCCCACTTAGCCGAATAATCATTTACTATGAGTATTAGATAAGCCTGATCAGGAGTTAACACTCATTTTAGCCTTAAACAAGTACTATAGCAGAGAAATACAGCCGTTGAATCATTATGCGACTCAGGACCCCCATTAATCATACTATAGCCTTAATTTAAAACCTAATCGTCATGATCAAAATACGCGTAAGCCCTTTGTTTGATTTGTAACTTTATTTGTCTTATATGCCATTATGTCGACTTGACATATTCTTAGAGACGTACAAAATCAAACTGATGAGGAAAAATTAACTAATACTTAATCATTCATGGTACGATATGCAATTGCGCATGGCCATAAACTAATACCCGTCTATGAGCTCTCTTAATAAGACTTATGGGTAATAGCCCTTCAGTTATAGGATCCTTAAGCATATCATGAATGAATTCGATACAAACTTAGTTTCCTCAATTCGTTCATAAACGAATAATTAATTGCGTATCGAAATTTAATGCAGCACCTCTTGAACTGTTACTGTTCAAGGAGTCATGGTAGCTGACTTTATCACACTAAGTCTTCAAAACATCAATTATATGGAGTTAATAAACTTATGAGTCTACTGATATATTTCCAACAACATTTAGTGACTATATTATGTCGTTATAACTTAGGTTGTTAATATCAGTGCATTATGACTCCTCCATGAGATATGTTTTGTCTGCTGACATAAGGATATACCCGAAATTACATTTTATCATCTTTGAATATCACAAAGTTAGAGTAATAAACCGGTTTTAATTCTCACTTCTTCTTCAAATAATAGCCTCTCGTTTCTTTTAAAGATATTATAATACTCCATTAGATGCTACACATTAATCTAGACATATCTAGTGTGTTGCAATGTGAGTAATATCTAAACGAGTATAGACTTGAACTTACATAAGGCTTCTAATTTAATGAAGCGTAAATAAATAATCTCACTTATCCTATTATCCTCTAAAGGAGAGCAGTATTGTTTGTTACATATGTAAGGACCCATTTAAGGTTAAACTTATGGAACAGAACTAATATCCCATTGGGTCTATCTCAGTATGTTATGATATCAATCACGTAAGAGATATCTTTGAGATTTATTATATCAAAGTTTGTGTTAACGATACTTTGACTTATGTAACATATACTTGTCAAAAGAATATCATCTATATAAACAAGTTTATCTTAGTTGCTCCCACTCATCTTGAGGTAGGTACATTAATCCACTTGATTGTTGATGAAAATAATTACGTTAGCTTTTCATCACATTATGATGTTTGCATTAACCCATACATGGATATTATTAGCTTACAAATAAAGTGTTCTTTAACCTTCAGTTTGAAACTTTAGGTTGTTATCTAATGAACATGTAAATGTGTCAGCCATTTGTTAGGGAAAATTCTTTTAATGTTCATCTAATGTAGCGTTAAACTATTATAAGCTACTAGAACAGTGATGATCCTCAAAGAAATCTTTTGTTAGATATGTAATAAAGATTCTTTAATAATTTATCTCTTCCTGAGTACAACCTTTGACAATCAATCATGTTTCTTCGTATCTTAACGCTTATATTAGGATTTGGTTTTGTTATGAACACTCTTATGTAATTCAATCAAATCCCAAACGTTATACGAACACATAAAATCAGTTTTACTAGAAAACTGTTTTATTCCATTAAGAATATTGATTGACACTAATGACTTAATTTGAAGAGATAGGATCAGCAAACATTTCCAAAATCCATTTCAAGTTCAATTAGGGAGGTTATGTAATCATCAAAGTTAGTAGGCTTTTAAACCTAGATGACATCCTGAGTTGATTATTGGGTTCATTAGAAGTTTCAGTTTTATGGATTAGCTCTTGGTTAGGTTGCTATCATTTTCATTCTAAGTTTATAAGAGTTAGTGCAGTATGGTGTACAAGAGGTGTAATCGGAGTTAAATTTAGAGTGAAATTTAATGACACTCTTCCCCCCGCCTCTTGTATTCCTTGTAAGTCATAATAAGGACGTTGACTGCTCCCACTGACCTTAGAAATCTTTAGGAACTCAGCATGCTTAGGGTCAATACTTAATGACCAACAGATTCTAATAGAGAAAACAAATTAATGACGTTAGTCGTTTTGATTTCTCTTGTTGAGGATTATATTAGTTTATGTAAGAAATCTAAGTGTGCCCACAATTAATCAGCAATGAAACTTTCGTAAGAGTAGCATTGGATTTTAAGGAGATAAGTTTTGATAGAACAGTGTCGTGATGGAGCGGTGTCTTGTACAAGAGGTGCAATCAGGTAATGTAAAATTGTCACTCCCCCACCTCTTGCAACTATTGCAAGTTGTTATTAAGACACTTAATGCTCCCACTGATCTTTGATATCTCTAGAAATGCTACAAGAGAAGTTTCAATGAGCTACGTGACGTGGGAACCTATCATATATACGTTAGACTTTATTCGATTTCTTTAATGTCCAGATATCATAAGAAACTTTAGGGACATATTTAATAGAAATCTTATTAAGTAAACATATGAATAAATTTCTTCTAAGACTGTGGGCCATATGCGACAAAAGTTAGCTACAAGTTGATAGTCTTTTAAATGATAAATGAATTATGTCTGAATATTCCATTTTGAATAAGTTCCACGAATGTCAATGAATGACTTATGATGGACCCATACTTATTCCTTAAGCCAAGTAATATTTTAGGGCTTTAACGTCATGATTTGAAATCACTTAGAATGAGATTAGATGAATAATCATCCTCATTAACCATGTCATAATTTCTCATGAATTTCGGTTATAATGGATGAAATTTATAATTCTCATTTTCCTTTTGTCAAATTCTCATTTTCATGATGACAAAAGTTGTGAAAATGTAAGGTATCATCTAGTTCCATCTTAGTAATGTTTTTATCCAGATATTTAGAACAAATAAGATGAGAGTTTAAGATAAGTGTGACTTTATGTTGACTATGCAAACCTCACAACCTTCATGACATAGCCTAAGTAATGATACTGTACTCTGATTAATAATCAGAACATGTAATGTATCGAAAAGCTTTGTTAGAAGACTGCTTATTATGGTTCTTATAGCCTTAACAATTAATTTTGTCACTAACTCTCATATTAGTTATTTGTCAAGTTCTGGGAAGGAAACGTATGGAACTAGAGTCAACTAATCACGTGTTAATTGGAATATTGAAATTACCAGACTTAAATATCATTAATAAGTGACTATCTAATTAATTTACCCAACTGTTCTTTAGAATAATGGATAGTCTCGTTGCTTATGTCTAGTCTAATAACATAATTATGCAGTGAGATTTTCCCTTGAAGAACCTTAATGTTGGAATTAGCACTTGTAATTTGTCTATGGACCTTAGAACAATCCTCTTTAAACGTTTTAGTGGTTGTAAGGTGAATAACAACTTATTTTCCAGCTTTAAACATTTATTTCTTTGTACATATGTTGCTTATCAACACACTCGTTATACTTTGGTATTTTGAGTGTTATAGTTGATTTATAATGCATCAAATTGTACAAGTGAAAATCTTAGTATGTAATGTACTGGAAAAAATGTACTTATTTCCATGCGTAAGCCCTTAACGTTATGGGTCATGGTTTTGTACATTATAATGTATTCACATATACCACTTAACTTTATAGTTTCAAATTAAGGCATGCATCTTAGGAGTTCTAGTGATTATTCCATAATTATAGATTAGTCTTAGGAAAAACTTAATCTGGAATAACTTTAGTGATAGCATTTACGTTAGAGAGTTCTTGATTATCATAAGAGACAGCATGTTCGATTTATCCTAATCGTCATGCTCTACTTTTCTTCTGTAGTGCTTTATTAGAAGAGAGCAATAGGATTATCGTGTCTTAAGAGATAATCAATGATCTAATTTAAGAGCTAATTCTTATAGAAACTGTAAATAAAGCAAACATTTTAGGTTTAAAAAATTAGAGTGGATGAGATATATATAGAAGAAAATTATAGTGAGTAACATTATGGGTACTAAGAATAAGGCAGACGAAATGATCATAAAAACTTAATTAAGGATCATTAATCTAAGGATCATTTTGTGAAGAGATTGTGATATGTCTATTACTAACATCAAAATAATAGACTTAGCTAAAAAATTCTACTTAAACGAAGACAAAACAGCTTTGGCCAGAAGTGTAATCATTTAAGCATATGTGCAAAGTGGTTGTAACAAATCAGCTTTGGCCAGAATTGAAACAATCACTTTAGTTATGCACTTGTTGAGTATGCCATCTATGAATGAATTAAATCAGCTTTGGCCAGAAATTAAGACATTCATGCTTATGATGCATACACAACATAGCTTTCGTAATACTTGGATGATAAGTAGATGTATCAAGTCAGCTTTGGCCAGAAATGATATATCAGAAGCTCATTCAAGTTAAGCTATTTTGGTTTTGTAAAACATTATTTGATCCTTATTAATTAGCTAAGTAATTACAAAACCAATTATTTAATAGCAAACCACCTGTTAGCGCGGATCGAACTTGTGCGATCAGTAATGCTTTGTGCGATAGGTAATGCCTTGTGCGATCGTTAAGGCCCAAACACTTGTGCGATCAATAAGGCCCGAGTACTTGTGCGATTTTAAGGCCCAAAACTTGTGGATCAGTAATGCCTTGTGCGATTAGTAAGGTCTTGTGCGATCCACAAGTCTTGTGCGATCCACTAGTCTTGTGCGATCCACAATTCTTGTGCTATTATGCAGTCTTAACTTGTACCATGTGCTTAATGAGTTGTACAAATTTTGTGCGACTGTCTTGTGCGATTAGATCATCTCTTATGTAATCTGATTTTGTGCGATTTTCTTATGCGATCAGATTATCACTTATGTGATCCAATCTTGTGCGACATGTTTAAGCTGTTTAATTTCGAATCCTCTCTTTAAGGCTGTTTGTTGTGATAACTTAACTAAAAATTCGAAAATTATGAATTGAGATATAGTTTCCAATTATAATATTGATCCATTTTTATCACAAAATTTTGAAATCATAATCTAATTACCATTTAACAGATTTCGAAAATAACTTGATGGACAAGATTAGATCAAAATTAGGGAAACATCTAACAATTCAAATCACATTCCAAATCATAAAGGAAAATTCGAATTTATCATAAGAACATAAGAACATTATGAACCCTAAAAACATAAAACATAAATTCTGGAACCCGAAACCTGAATTTTTAAGGGTTTTTCTAAACAGATTTCGGTTAAAACATAACCGAGATGAATTTTAACCCAGATTTCGGTTAAAACATAAAGCATATAATTAATTCAGATTTCGAAAATTATGATTTCGGTCTAAGACCCAAAATCGGATGTTCATAAGATTATTCAAAGAAAAAAAATCCGTTTTCCAAGTTTCAATCCCAGAATTATGGATACGAAAACAGAACTGACTAATCAACATATGCTCTGATACCACATGTTGGTTCAGTTCTGTTTGAACATGATGGAAAACATGAAAACATACCTTTGGTTGCATCAGCACAGGTTAGCAGAGAATCCATTAAGGGTTGACATGATTGTCATCTTGGTCTGGTTCCTCCTTAGGGTGCTGACTGATGATGGTGGCTAAGAAAAACCGATAAGGGAATCGGTATGGAGATGGAGGTCGAATTGATGATGTTATGGCTAATGGGTTGTGTCTAATGTGTAACTGTCTAACCCTTTAACCTCCACATAACTCTCCTTATATAAACACCCAGGAGGAAACCCTAATTAGTTAATAAGGGTAATATGGTCCATCAACAATTACCAACTAATTATTTAATAGGATTGTTATATATTTTGATCTATATAATGTAAATGATTATAATGGCTATAGATTAAATATTAATATGTAACATATTTAATCTTACAGCACATTCCCTACATTCACAAGTTCTCTTCCTCCGTCAACATACTACACCTTTGAAGTAAACCCTAAACCTCCCCAATATTAAGCTTAAGCGTCTAACAGTTACTGATGACCAATTACAGAGGCAAAATGTAACCAACAATCACAGAGGCAAAATATAGCCACAGTGACTCGCCTCACATACATACACCAACATAATGTTAATCAAATCACATTTACCTGTTCTTGTCAACCTATCAGTTATGAAAGAACAATTGCAGATCGACGCTACAGATTTAGTGTTCACGCCATCGATTCCCACTTCCAAATTTCATAGGTCTCGTCATCACTTGCAGAAGCAAGAAGCATGTTATCCTGCAAATAAAAATCCACCCAATAATATTATCACAAAATTTAATTGTTTCAAAGGATTCGGGACTTTCAAATTTCAACTCATTCGAACCGTTTCTCTTTTACCTCTTTTTTTTTTGTATTTTTCCCGTGAAAGACTAAAAAAACCACAATAAAACCATTCATAAACAAATGGGTCAAAATCACCATCTCTACTGTACATAAATATATAGACCCATACATCTTTTGCGCCCCTCAATGTAATCACTTTTAATCTTTATAAAAAGGGTCACACAGGCCAATTTTGCACAAAAAAAAGTGGATTATTTGTAAAAAAAAAAGGAGTGAAAATAGACATCCATATAGATAGCATGCCCAAAGTTGGACAAATGATGTAACATCAAATATTGGAAAAATAATATGCAATGTTAAGAAAAGAAAACCAGACCCTTTTTCCCAATATTTTCAAAAGCAGAAAGAAGAAAAGAAGAAAGTGTATAAGAAATGCCTACCAAATGATCCTCAGATTGATAACATAAGTGTATAGCATCATCAGCTTATCTAATAGCACGCTATTATTCCTTCCCTGTCACCTTAGGCAATACAAAAACATAAAATCTACACATTAGCTATTGGAAGAGCTGACCATTGGTTAAATCACTGTCTACTTGGTATGTTTTTTCTTTAATTCCCATACTTACCTTTCATGACATATGGTCAACGGTGTAGCTTGTCCGGGTCAGCAGGTAGGGTTGCCGGGTGTTGGGCCACGTGGCGGCCTAGGGTCGTGCCATCTTTTACCTTGTCGCGGCCCGCGTAAGGGTTAGCCCAAGGGCTACGTGACCCGCCTGAAAACCCAGTTTCTTTTTTTTTAAATTATTTTTAATGATATTTTATATTTTGGGCTCGGTTTTCACATACGGGGTGCAATTTAAGACATACTGGGATAATTTAAAATATATTAGGGTGTCGAAATTTTTTTATGAGGGTGTCGGTTTTCTTTAGGGTTGTTATATCCTCTTCACCTTGTTTAGAGCTCGTTCTCGAGATCTACTGTAATAGGTGTGGATATTTCCTTTGCATTTCTGATTCAAGCTCCCATGTGTATTCTGGTCCTCTTTTGGAGTCTCGCTTCACTTTGACCAGAACTAATCTCTTGTGCTTAAGGTTTTTGACTTTCCTGTCTTCAATCTGTAGAGGTCTTTCTACAAACTTAAGTTGTTCATTTACCTCTATATCCTTAAGAGGCACCACAAGTGATTCATCAGCTAGGCATTTCTTGAGATTAGATACATGAAATACATCATGTATTCCTGTCATTTCCTCTGGCAGTTGTAGCTGATAGGCTACATGTCATATTCTTCTAATAATCTCAAAAGGTCCAACATACCTGGGACTTAGCTTTCCCTGTTTGATGAATCTTACTACTCCTTTCCAAGGAGAGACTTTTAACAATACTTTATCTCCTACTTGAAATTCCAACGGTTTGCGTCGGTTATCAGCATTGCTCTTTTGTCGATCACGTGTTGCTTTCAGTCGTTCCTTGACTTGAATGATCCTGTCAGTTGTTTCTTGCACTATCTCAGGTCTAGATAGTTGCTTTTCCCCAATTTCTGCCCAACAAACCGGGGTTCGGCACTTTCGTCCATAAAGTACTTCGAAAGGTTAAACATTTAGAAACATAGGCTGCTATATCCTTTTTCATTCTTATCCACCAGAAATTCTTTCTTAAATCCTGGTACATCTTATCACTTCCAGGATGCATTGTATACTTAGACTTATGGGCTTCTTCTAGTATACGATGACGTAGGTTTCCTATTTTAGGTATCCACATTCTCTTTTTATGGAATCTCCAAATTCCATCTGTTCCTTGTTCTAATTCCTTAATCATTCCTTTTATTTTTTCAGTATCATCCTTGATTACTGATTCTTGTGCTTTTCAAATTTGCTTATTTAAATATACTTGTAGATTTAATTTAAGAGAACGTACCCTTTTTGGCTTTTCATGATACTTTCGGCTTAGAGCATCTGCCACTACATTTGCTTTTCCTTCATGATACTGGATATCACAATCATAATAACTAAGCATTTCCATCCAGCGTCTTTGTCTCATATTTAATTCTTTTTGCCCCAAAACATACTTTAAACTCTTATGATCAGTAAATATGGTAAACTTACTACCATAAAGGTAATGTCTCCAAATCTTAAGGGCAAAACTTATAGCTCCTAACTCTAGATCATGGGTTGAATAATTCTCTTCATGATTCTTAAGTTGTCTAGATACGTAAGCTATAACCTTTTGACGTTGCATCAACACACATCCATAACCTAACTTAGAAGCGTCACAATAGACTATAAAATATTCAGTTCCTTCTGGTAACGCTAGTATGGGTGCATGAGTTAATCTTTACTTAAGAATTCTAAATGCTTCTTCTTGTTTTGGTCCCCATTCAAATTTAATGGATTTACAGGTTAACTTAGTTAAAGGAATGGCTATTCTAGAAAAATCTTGAATAAATCTTCTATAATAACCAGCCAATCCTAAGAAACTTCTAACCTCGGTTGGTGACTCAGGGGTCTTCCATTTGGTAATCGCCTCGATTTTTGTTGGATCTACATGAATTCCTTCATGGTTAACTAAGTGTCCAAGAAACTGTACCTGTTTTAACCAAAATTCACACTTTGAAAACTTAGCATAAAGCTTTTCTTTTCTTAATAAGCTTAAAAGTACGTGCAAATGCTTTGCATGATCTTCCTTACTTTTAGAATAGATGAGAATGTCATCAATAAAAACAATTATGAATTTATCCAAATATGGCTTACATATTCGGTTCATCATGTCCATAAATACGGCTGGGGCATTGGTTAAACCAAATGGCATGGCAGTAAATTCATAATGACCATACCTTGTTCTAAATGTGGTTTTAGGAATGTCCTCTTCATGTACCTTTAATTGATGATATCCTGACCTTAAATCGATTTTAGAGAAAAATCGAGCTCCTTGCAATTGATCAAATAGACCATCGATTCTTGGTAATGGGTACCGGTTCTTAATTATAACCTTGTTCAATTCATGGTAGTCTTGGTAATTCTTCTGGGAATACATCTGAAAACTGAGACACTACTGGAATGTCCTTTAATTCTTTTCCTTTAGTGTTAGTGATTATGGAAATCAAATACACTATAGATCCTTTTTCTTATATAACTTGCAGTTTTCATCACAGAGATGAATTTCGTGGATCTAAAGGGTTTATCACCTTTAATTGTGATCTTTTCACCCTTTGGTGAATTTACTTGAATTGACTTTTGATCACATAAAATATTAGCTTTATTGGCTACTAACCAATCCATTCCTAATACGATATCAAATCCTGTCAGATTCATTGGCTACAGATTTGCAATATACTTTTGATTTAAAATTTCTACTCTTGCTCCCTGCAAGATTTTAGAAATCCTAACCGTTTCTCCATTTGTTGTCTCTACTAGGCATTCTTGTGGAAGTTTAGTTAATGATTGATTAAGAAGTTTGCGAAATGAAGTATTAATAAAACTTTGGTTTGCACCAGAGTCAATTAATACTTTAGCAAATATATCATTAACTAAAAACATACCGGCTATGACGTCCGGAATCATTTTGGCTTCATCTGCAGTTAGAACAAATGCTCTAGTATTTTTAGTGTTCCTGTTGCTTGCAGCTGGGGCCAATTTCGGACAATTTGGCTTGATGTGACCTTTTTCTCCACAATTGAAGCACAGTCCATTACTAGATTTTCTTCTGCAATCTTCTTCCTTGTGTCCCGGTAACTTATAGAAATTGCAGTGAGTGGAGCATCTTCCTGAATGCTTCTTCTTACAAGCTTTGCAGTATGATACAGAGGTAGAACCTATATTCCTACGATTGGAATTCCCAGAACGGAATTCTTGAGTAAGTCTTTGGGTTAGGTTTCTCCTCTGGTCTTCTTCTCTAGTACGGATTAATTCATCTGTCAAGGTATTGGCTAGTTCTACAGCTTCTTCTATAGTTTGAGGTCTAGCTGGCTTGACTACATGTCTAATCTGCCCAATTAATCCCCAGATGTAACGGGAGATTAATACCGATTCAGGTGATGCAAGGGTTGGTACTATTCTAGCATATTCAAAGAATGTGGTAGTATAACCCTTACTATCTACTCCGGTCATCCTTAGGTTTAGAAACTTATTTGCTATATGTTCCTTTTCGTTGGGAGGGCAGAATTTCCTTTCTACCATATTCTTAAATTCCTCCCATTCCATGTTGTATACCCTATTACTTCCTCTTGATTGGAGGATAGTGTTCCACCATTCTAAGGCTGAGTTTTTTAATAGATTAGAAGCAAACATTATCTTGTCTTCTTCAGCACACTTGCTTATTTTTGAAACAGCCTCAGTCTTTTCTATCCAGCGTAGGGCTGCAATGGGTTCTTCATTGCCCGCGAATTCTATCGGTTTGCAAGACCAGGATTCTTTATAAGAACAACAGTAAGACACGGTTCTTCTTCTTTTGGGAATGAGCATTTGAAGTACGGGTCCATTGTTTACGTTGTTTTCTGGTTCAGTTGGTCGCTTACTGCTATGATTACTTTTATTATCTGCTTCCTTAATAGTTTGGCTAATAAATGGCATTGCATCTATGATTCCTTGTGCCACTGTGTGTTGGATAGCACTATTATCCACTTGGTTTCCATTGTGATTGATGCTCGGATTCTCATTAACCAAGTTAATGTTACTCTGGTTATCGTTATTCAGATTTTCTTGATTTACTCCGTCGGCCATCTGAATTTTAAACAGTTACCACGTATTAATATCAAAAAATAATATTTAATATAGCCAATCACATGACACACATTTTGGTCAAAAGCGTCGATCATTGCGACTTTACTCTATTCATATAATATACATCTATTACACACCAGTCCTGAAATTAAAATTACAATACCGACTGAAATTTAAAGTTACACTACTAATAATAGGCATCCATAGTTTTTTTTTTCACACACATACACACATATTATATTATTTTATTATTAATATTATTATTACTACCGTTTCCACCATCACATTCCTGGATATGGATTCATCCAAAAATCCATATTGCGCTCGTCGTACTTCCAGACGAGTCGCTCTCCCACCTGTCTCATTCTTTCACTACTCTCTAAAATTTCCTCACCAAATGTCCTAAGTTCTTGTACATTTTCTGCACTCATTGGTGGTGCAGGTTCTAGGACTGGGTTCGGAATCTGGGGTGCGGGTTCCTGATATGGAGGTATAGGGGCCTAGTATGGGTAAGGATTTTCTAGAATTTCTCTAATGAATACATCATTATCGTAATAGGGATCTAGAGGATCTAACCCTGGGTAGGCTCCTAAGTTTGGCATGGGTATGTCTTCGTGTATTGGGTAACGTTGCACATAGTCCCTATTGTCATCCCACCATGGGTCGTAATTTGGGTCTAAGGGATTTGGTGCTGGTACCCTAGGTATTTCCTCCGGGTTGAAATCATGCATTTCTACTTGATTTTCAGGGTTTTCTATCTCCATCGGTTGGTCAGGAATTGGTGGTTGTGGTTGGGGTGCTAACATTTGCTCCAGGTTAGGGTCAGCTGCAGTGGTTGCTAGGATGTGGATATTGGCTATACCCCTATTAAGCATATCCTGGGCATAGGTATCGGTTACTCTTTTGGCTGCGGCTAGTACTCTCTGGTCTTGTAACTTTTTCATACGCTTCCTACGCTCATGTGCCCCTCGACTGAACCATCCTCTCTTTTTCTGAGGGAATGGCTCTTCGGGCTGAGCCTTAAACACGGATATTCCTTTTTCTGTATCAGCAGAGTACCCTGAGAGGGCAGGCTGAGAAGAGGAGGTGCCTTCGCTTCTAGGCGAACCAGACAATTACTGGTACGCGTCAGATGGTCCTTGGTCGCTCATACTGTAAACTAACAAATACTCAAATAACACATAACAAGAAAATACAATTATGCACGTATTCCCGTAATTTATTTCCTAACAATTTAAATTTTGATGTCAGCAGAACGTTTCTATGGCTAAATCAGTGGCTTAGCTCTGATACCACCTTCTGTCGCAACCCCCGATCCCTAATTCCTCGGGAACAGGCGGCCGCGAGCCAGTTTCAGTGGTATCTGGTATTGTCTAATTTGGCAGCGGAATTTTTATCAGGACCGTAGTTAGGAAATATTGGATCAGAGTAAAATACCACATTTTCATAATATTAAACATATGGGATAAAACCCAAGTTTGCAGTACACACATTTTCATAGGAATAAATCCTATTTTTATTTAACAAAAACATCTATTTTAATTTAGGTAACTTTATTGCCACTTTTCCAAGCCTTCAGTTGTAACGCCCCGCGTTTTCATACTTCCTAAATTTAGAAACTATCGTTTGTAAAACTATTTTTGGAAACTTCGTAGTCTTGAAATCGTTCTTTCATTAAAATCGATGTAAAATCTAATACTTGGATCATAAATAAAATTCGTATTTCTTTTCACATTCTACATATTCATACATACTCATACGTCGGATTCATTGTACATCGAATCCTTATTCGTAATTCATACGCATACGGTACTTATTTGTGATACGTGTCCATGCTTGTCCTTAAATTGTTGACACTTAAAAACCCCTAATAATATGCGTATTTACACAACGGTTAATCATCTAATATGTGACATATACTTGTCACTTACAAACATATTACATACTTATACATCACACTTTTTACCTAGTTAAATCATGTTTTATTTCATATTATACCTTGTTACAAGTTAAGGGAAACATTGTTGCATATTATTACACAACTTAATTAACAAAATTACTCATTATAATGTAAAAAAAAAATAAATAAATAAAGAAATATGGCAGCCCAAATCAACAAAAATTCAGCCCCATATGATTGAGTTTTGTGGGCTTGTTTAATGGGTTAACCCCTTCTAAACACTTCCAAAGCCCAACCCATTGAAACCCTAATCATTACCTATAAATACCAACTTATGTCCAACCTCTCTACCATTTTTACAACCCTTAAACACTTCAAAAACATCTCAAAACCGTAGCTGAGTTTCCATGTTCGGCCAGATTCAGCAAGCTTCACGAAAATGGGCATAACTTCTTCATTTCTTATCCGTTTTGGTCCATTCTTTTTCCTATGTGCTTGGATTTTCCTTACCTTCGATTCCATGGGTTTTTCACAGTAAATAAGTCCCTGGAACTCCGGCAAAAAGGCTCCAAAGTCCACTGATTTTTGTGCTTTCATGAAATCTTTGTTAAACTTAACCAAACTTGAGTTTTCTCATCTCAAACCTATGTCCTAATGCTTATAACCTCATCTATGGTTAGTTAAGCTTAAAAACAAGGTTGAGACATGTTAAATCAGAGGTTAAAACCTCAAATACTTTCTGTTTTGTTAGGGTATTTCACCCACAAGTCATGTTCAAGCTTAGTTCTTGATGAATGAGTGATTATGGAACAACTTGGGTTGTCCTACATACAATCCTCACATGATTTGATGATTTCTCATAGATTAGATTATTTATATTATTGTATTAATCCTAGTTCGTGACCCTCCTTGGTTGTTTTTACATCAAGTGAAGTGGTGAACATTCAAGGGGTTCCTAAACGGAAGCTAGTTCTTCCTACCCCATACATGACATCTATGATAACTCGAGGTGCCTAAATGAAGATCCTAATCTTCTACCTCCTACTTGGATTATTGGACTAAATAATATGTAACCTAGATATATATATACACTCATTCGAACCTTTGATGTTGAACTTGTGTTTATATGTTAAAGTAGTAGAACATCATCTAAAACTAAAACCTTGTTGTGATTCTTATGGGTGTTCAACTCATGAAAACATTATCATAACCCTTGTGGTTACCAAGTGTCATACAAGTGTTAGGTGTTGAAGATGATTATTTTCACATGTTATTCTCATATTTTACTTTTATGTTGTTTTAAACACCGAATCTCGACTCTAAGCATACTTGAACTTTAACCCTTACACATTCAATCTTTTAACCACATCAACTCGTCAATAATTGGATAATTGGAAAGCATATGCAAACTTTGTGAGTATACTCGTATTTTCCCCTCTTTACTTTTACCACTTTTGGGGTGTAACATGTTTATCTATCAACAACTTACACATGAACTTTTTGCTTAAACACATGAACATTCTTATTAACATGCTTGTATATGTGATGGCTTGATACTTTAAACTTGGATTAATCTTATGTGTTGAACTTATCATTAACTTGTATGAGCCAAACCGTGACATATGTAGCGCTATAGGATTAACGACCCGCCGCTCGTAACTTGTGGTTATGTCATGAGCATATTGCGTTTTCTTGGTTTGATATGTTAGACACATACCATGTTTTTATGTTTATCTTGAATCACATGCTTGCTATGAGGAATTGTTCAAAACTTATCTTTTGCTATGTACGTACCAAACTTGTATACTCGCCTTTGCTTTTGCATTGAACTTTATTTTAAACATGTTACAGGTTGAGGATGATGATGCTATGAAATGAAGTAGCGTTGATGCCTAGATACACATATAGACGTTTAGGTCAAATACATTGTATAAATGTCATATTTGTTATCGTATGGTTTTTCTTGTATTTAACATGTTGTATTTCAACTTTCATGTATTGTAACATTTATTTATGAAAGAAATCAATTTACCTTTAATTCTATTGTCACTATTAGCGTTATGATGTCTCGAGCAATCTTCACACTTCGTCTCATCCCGATGTTTCCGCCATTGGTTGGGGTGTGACATCAGTGCTGTCTAGCTGGCTTCTATTTGGCTTTCACATTTTGTTACCTGAAACGCGTTTAAAAACATTTTGTCAGTGGGAAATACTGGTGAGTGAATCCCAATTTAATCAAGTTTAATAAAAACCATTGTACAGTATTGAGGGCGATCACGCAATTACATTTGTTTCCAAGTCATATCAATTAACATCCATGGTACTGTCAGACCCGACTTGTGGAAATGTTACCCCTCGCAAGGCAGTAACATAACTTTGTATACAAAATCCCAACATATCCATGATAATTTTATTCTTACAAATACTCAATAACTGTTTAATATATAATTAATCGTGTGAGGTTTTGTAAAAACAATTTAAAAAAGGAGATTACTCACAAAAAGGTTTACACAAAAAGAAGGATTATTCGCATTGCTGTCTTAGATTATCCTTCAGGGTTTCCTGGTGACAATCTATAATTTACACAAATACACACGTGTTAGTATAATAACCCATTTTAACATTAGTAATACCCTCCCCGAGACGGCATTCCAACGACTACGTCGGGCAGAACCACGACAGCCGTTACGGAACCCTAGATCAATCGGGCAACGTATCTAATACGTATCCTGGGGTTATGATACTTACAACGGAGCTGAACTTCGTTATTTAGGGAGGTATTATGCCCGAGTATAGTGTACACTACGTAAAATTGAGAGAAAGAAAGTTTTGAACGAATTCGACTGAAGGCCCGAGCTCCAGCTTTATAGGGGCTGAGTTCGGGTTTCTCGCGGCCCGCGTAAAGGTAGACCAAGGCCTACGCGGCCCGTGTAAAAGATGGTCAACGGTGTAGCTTGTCCGGGTCAGCAGGTAGGGTTGCCGGGTGTTGGGCCACGTGGCGGCCCGGGGTCGTGCCATCTTTTACCTTGTCGCGACCCGCGTAAGGGTTAGCCCAAGGGCTACGCGGCCCGCCTGAAAACCCAGTTTCTTGTTTTTTAATTATTTTTAATGATATTTTATATTTTGGGCTCGGTTTTCACATACGGGGTGCAATTTAAGACATATTGGGATAATTTAAAATATATTAGGGTGTCGAAAAAATTTTATGAGGGTGTCGGTTTTCTTTAGGGTTGTTATAGTTTGTTTGTATAGCTGAATAAGACAAATAGCTTTCCACAAATTTGCAATCTTTTGCTCATAGTAATTAATACCTAACCCGTTTCTAAATTGCTTAATTGTCATTTTTGAGAAGCTTTTTAATTATTTTACATTGTGTAATTAACTATAAAATATATTTAGATAACACATAAATTTGTTCTCCTTTATTTTCTTATACAATTAGCTCATCTTACCTCATATATAATTTCAAAAACTGTTGGGCGATATTGATCAACGTATAAGTTTTTAAATTAGAAGACTAAACTATTGGTTGCATAATATTGTTTAAATATAAAAAAAAAATAAACTCATACTTGGGTTCACATTTGATCACCCTCCATAGTAACTCAAAGTTTGTTTCAAACATATCATGTTGTTTATCATTAAACATAAAAAAAATTATGGATTCTCCTTTTTTTAATAATTTAATTTAAAAATATCATTATCATTATAAATATAATATAAAAATCATTTTTTAAGGTTTATTTCAAAAATATCATTATCATTATTTAGTATAAATTGAAGATATATATATATATATATAGGGTAAGGTTCATGCGAGAACCACCCTTATTGCGAGAACCGCGAGAACCAATGTGAACACAAAATAAAATATAAAAAAAATCAAAAAAGCACTCAAATTTTTTTTTTATTTTTTTTTAATATTTTTTTAATAAAAATCGCTATATTTCGTTACCATAAAAAAAAAACAAAAAAAAAAAAAAAAAACTTTTTTTGTTTCGAGTAACAGTTATCCATGCACATGTGCATATGTATCATTACTTCAACAAATTCAGTAATACGTTATTAGGAATAGACAATTGAACTTTAATTTACAATACCATTAGTAATACACTACTTTTTACATTACCAATATTCAAAATGCACATGTGCATAATTAGGTATAACCATGATATAACGTGTTTTGTTACAAAAAGTTTGTGATTTTGAATGGAGAAGTAGGCTCATATACATGTTTTTTGGATAGTTATATCTAGTGGTTGATGGTTTGGTTATAGTTGTCAATTTTTTATGTAATATGTTGATTGGATGGTATAAATGGTGTTTATATATATGTATTAAAGTGAAAATATTGTTAATGGTATTGTATTATGAATGGTAGGAGGTAATGGTATTGTATTATGGATGGTAGAAGGTAATGGTAGTGTATTATGGATGGTATGATAGATGAAAAAGGAAAGTGTATTCAAAGTGGTGTACCAAAACACCTTATTTAATGTTGATACATATAAAATGCACATGTGCATTTCTAATATTGGTAATGTAAAAAGTAGTGTATTACATATGGTAGTGTAAATAAAGTGCAATTGTCTAATATGTGTAATGAATTACGGAATTTGTCAAAGAAATGACAAAAATGCACATGTGCATGCTTGTGTATTATGGATGGAATGATAGATGAAAGAGAAAGTAGTGTACCAAAACACCTTATTTCCTGTTAATACATATAAATGCACATGTGCATTTCTAACATTGTTAACGTAAAAAGTAGTGTATTACACGTGGTAGTGTAAATGAAAGTGCAATTGACTATTATTTGTAATGAATTACGGAATTTGACAAAGAAACGATACATATGCACATGTGCATGGATAACTGTTACTCGAAATTTTTTTTTTTTTTTTTTTGAAATTTTTTTTTATTTTTTTTATTAACAAAATATTGCGATTTTTTCAAAAAAAATAGTAAAAAAATAAAAAAAAAATTTTGGGTGTTTTTTAGATTTTTTTAGGAATTACTGTTTGTGTTCACACTGGTTCTCGCGGTTCTCGCAATAAGGGGTGGTTCCTAACGGATCTTTGTCCTATATATATATAAAAAGTAGTGTATTACTAATGGTATTGTAAATTAAAGTGCAATTGTCTATTCCTGATAATGTATTACCGAATTTGTTGAAGTAATGATACATATGCACATGTGCATGGATAACTGTTACTCGAAAAAAAAAAGTTTTTTTTTTTTTTTTTTTTTTGTTTTTTTTTATGGTAACGAAATATAGCGATTTTTTATTAAAAAATATTAAAAAAAAAATTTTTGAGTGCTTTTTTGATTTTTTTTATATTTTATTTTGTGTTCACATTGGTTCTCGCGGTTCTCGCAATAAGGGTGGTTCTCGCATGAACCTTACCCTATATATATATATATATATATATATAGGAGGGTTCATTGGGGAACACTAAAAAAGTGGGGAACATGGGAACACTTTTAAAAATTATACTTAACATGTTAAAAAAAATATTTTTCTAATTTTTTTCAGCGCTTTTTCTTATAAATACAACTAGAAACATTTTTGATAAAAAAAATCAAAAACTAAAAATATAAAAAATGTTTAAAAAACAGTTATATCTTATAGAATTAACTTAGCATGTTAAAAATAATTTTTTTTTTAAATTTTTTCAGCGTTTTTCTTAATAAAAAGGAGGAGAATCTAGTCGAGTAAAAAAATATTTTTTTTCTAAAAAAATTTTTTTAGCCTTTTTAATTTTTTTTTATATTTTTAGTTTTTTTATTTTTTTTTATTAAAAATGCTTCTACAAGTATATATAAGGAGAAGCGCCGAAAAAGATGTTTAAAAAATTAATTTTTAACATGTTAAGTTAAATTTTTAAGAGTGTTCCCCGGTTCCCCACTTTTTTAGTGTTCCCCAATGAATCTCACACTATATATATATATATATATATATATATATATAGGGTAAGGTTCATGCGAGAACCACCCTTATTGCGAGAACCGCGAGAACCAATGTGAACACAAAATAAAATCTAAAAAAAATCAAAAAAGCACTCAAAATTTTTTTTATTTTTTTTAATATTTTTTTAATAAAAATCGCTATATTTCGTTACCATAAAAAAAAAAATACTTTTTTTTTTCGAGTAACAGTTATCCATGCACATGTGCATATGTATCATTACTTCAACAACTTCAGTAATACGTTATCAAGAATAGACAATTGCACTTTAATTTACAATACCATTAGTAATACACTACTTTTTACATTACCAATATTCAAAATGCACATGTGCATCATTAGGTATAACCATGATATAACGTGTTTTGTTACAAAAAGTTTGTGATTTTGAATGGAGAAGTAGGCTCATATACATGTTTTTTGGTTAGTTATATCTAGTGGTTGATGGTTTGGTTATAGTTGTCAATTTTTTATGTAATATGTTGATTGGATGGTATAAATGGTGTTTACATACATGTATTAAAGTGAAAATATTGTTAATGATATTGTATTATGGATGGTAGGAGGTAATGGTATTGTATTATGGATGGTAGAATGTAATGGTAGTGTATTATGGATGGTATGATAGATGAAAAAGGAAAGTGTATTCAAAGTGGTGTACCAAAACACCTTATTTAATGTTGATACATATAAATGCACATGTGCATTTCTAATATTGGTAATGTAAAAAGTAGTGTATTACATTTGGTAGTGTAAATAAAGTGCAATTGTCTAATATGTGTAAAGAATTACGGAATTTATCAAAGAAATGACAAAAATGCACATGTGCATGCTTGTGTATTATGGATGGAATGATAGATGAAAGAGAAAGTAGTGTACCAAAACACCTTATTTCCTGTTAATACATATAAATGCACATGTGCATTTCTAACATTGTTAACGTAAAAAGTAGTGTATTACACGTGGTAGTGTAAATGAAAGTGCAATTGACTATTATTTGTAATGAATTACGGAATTTGACAAAGAAACGATACATATGCACATGTGCATGGATAACTGTTACTTGAATTTTTTTTTTATTTTTTTTAATAACAAAATATTGCGATTTTTTCAAAAAAAATAGTAAAAAAAAAAAAAAAAAAAAATTTGTGTGTTTTTTAGATTTTTTTAGGAATTACTGTTTGTGTTCACACTGGTTCTCGCGGTTCTCGCAATAAGGGGTGGTTCCTAACGGATCTTTGTCCTATATATATATATAGGGAGGGGCTCATGCGAGAACCACCCTTATTGTGAGAACCTTGAGAACCAATGTGAAAACAACCTAAAATAGCTAAAAAAACCTAAAAAAACATAACAAAAACCTAACCCCCACCCCCCACCCCCAAAAAACCTAAACCCCCCTACCCCCACAAAAAAAACCTAACCCCCCCCCCCCCCCAAGCTAAATGCTAAAAAAACCTAACCCCACCCCCCCCCCCCCCAAAACCTAAACCCCCCTCCCCCACCCCCCAAACTAAAATGCTAAAAACTAAACCCCCAAAAAACCTAAAAAAATCTAAAAAAAAAATTTAAAAAAATCTAAAATTTTTTTTTGAATTTTTTAATATTTTTTATGTTAAAATCGCTACTTTTCGAAGCAAAAATTTTTTTTTTAAAAAAAAAAGTTTTAAATTTTTTTTTTGCTTCGAAAAGTAGCGATTTTTTTTTTTAAAAAAATTCAAAAAATTTTTTTTGTGTGATTTTTAGCTATTTTTAGGCATTTTTTGCTGTGTTCACATTGGTTCTCGCGGTTCTCACAATAAGAGGTGGTTCTCGCATGATCTTCTCCTTATATATATATATAAAGTAAGGCCGAATTTTGTGGAAAGATTTAGCATATCTAATCTAAAAAATATTAGTCAACTAAAAGATATATTTGAAGTAAGGACAAATATTAAAGTACAAATTTTAAAATAAGAAAAGTTGTCATTCTATGATATTCAAAATAGAGTATTTAGTTGGTATAGTTTTATGGTATGATAATCAATTGAACCAATACTAATGACTTGGTTTTCTAAACAACATTCTTTATTTTCAAATAACGTTTGTTTTAAATAATCATTTGCTCTGTTTCACCGTAACGCGCAACAACAACAAAACTAGTATGTTATAACTATTACACATGTAGATCCGTCATAATTCACTAATTTAAATATGTTTGTTATGATAAATAGAGAGGAGAAAAAGTATGCAAGCCAACTTTTTTCTTCCTCTATTATTTAAAAAGAAAAAAAACGTAGCTGTTTTTTTTTTCTTTTGAGTAAATTAATTTTTAAGTCTATATGTTTTAATGGTTTTAACCATTTGAATCTAAAATAAAAAAGTTTAACACCTTAAGTCCCTAACCGCTTATTTTATAATGTTTTGATTCCAATTTTTAACACTTATACTTTTGATTTTAGACTCAAGTGGTTAAAACCACTAAAACGGCAGGGACTCAAAACGTTATAAAATGAGCGGTTAGTAACTCAGAGCGTTAAACTTTTTTTTTTTAGACTCAAATGATTAAAAGCACTAAAGCACAAAGCCCAAAAAATAATTTACTTTTTCCTTCTTTATGCATACTAATTAGCTAGAAATAAATCAATTTAGGTTTTTATACTTGTATTTTTTTTTGTTTAGTTACAAATAATAAATTAGGAATGATATTGATTATTATCAAAACTTCCACATTATTTGTGGTTCTATACTTAACACCCCAGCTAACTTTTTATTAATATTATATAGGAGATATTTGTAGCGGGTTCCGAAACCACAAGTAGTACCATTGAGTGGGATCTGACTGAGTTACTACGAAACCCTGAGAAAATGGTTCGGGACAAAGACGAGCTTGCCTCGGTCATTAGCCCGAACAAGAAGCTCGACAAGAGCTCAATCGATAAACTTCCTTACCTACAAGCTACTATTAAGAAAACACTACGATTGCACGCTCCGATTCCATTTTTGGTCCCACGAAAGGCACGCCATGATACCAATTTCATGGGATATCATATCCCTAAATATACCCAATTGTTTGTCAATGCATGGGCCATAGGTAGAGACCCCGAGAGTGTTGGGAGAACCCCAACTCATTTGAGTCTGAGAGATTTTTGGGCTCAACAATTGACTACAAAGGTTAACACTTTAAGCTCATACCCTTTGGTGCGGGTAGAAGGATGTGTGTAGGGGTGCCGCTGGCACAACGCGTGTTACACCTTGCGTTAGGATCGTTCCTACACGAGTTTGATTGGGAGGTTGAAAGCCATGTGAATTTCGAAGGCTTTGGACATGAGAGATAAAATGGGGATTGTTGTAAGAAAGCAAGAACCACTAAAAGCAATACCTAAGAAAGTCAAATGTTAAGTAATTTTTTTTTATCATTAGTTCATGACATCTCAAACTTCATTCAAGTTTATATTCGTGTAATCTCTTGTCTATTTAATTATGTGATGCATATTAATACATACATATATATACACACTTTTTTTAACGGCGTAGGGTTTGGATGTCGCTAACCGAGTTAGTAGTTAGTACCACAAAGTTAGTATTAAAATGCCCCCTTGTCTGGATTTAAACCCAGGACCTCCAAGAGAAACATAGCTTCCCATCTTCCCCTTACAATGCTAGGAACGATTATGATGATAACATATAATAGGGACACTAAATTACACCCGGGGGGGGGGGGGGGGGAGGGTCATCTTTTTACCATTTTGTTATTTTTTAAAACATTCCTTATGTCAGCGCCCCTACCTTTTTTTAGCTCCAGCAATTCCGTAACAGCAGTTACTCCCTCTCCAAGTTCTCGCGATCTATGACGTTTGGTTTGGGTGATGATTTACAAAGTAATATCGTTCATTATCTTACGAATAATTTCAGTATTCTTTTTTCTCTGGTTGTTCTTAGTCACCTAAAGTATTTTTACATGTTGGTGTTTTTGGTTTCCCAAAGGTCTTTAGGTTTTTTTTATAAACACTGTAATCATAGTTATGGTGTTATGGCATTTTAATTAATATAAAATAAGTGTTTTGTTTGTTTTAAAATTTTCATGGCGTTGTTAATTAAAAATTGTTTGGCGTTTTTAATCATCGTTTGTTAATTACGATTTTAATACGGTCAGGATTTGGACTTTGGGTGTTTCTTTTGTTGTGTCTTTGTATATAAGACTAGGTTATTCCCCGGGTAGATACCCGGGTAGGAAAATTTAAATTACAATCAAAAGCAACAATAATATACGGGTTTAGTAGTCATCAACACACCCTTAAATCTTTTTTATGAATATGTGTGTTGAGAAATGAAATGTTTTTTTATTTTTTGAAAAAAAAAATACATTTAAACATAAACCTTGAAATAAAAGAAACGTTCCGTTACTTATGTAAATATTAAATTACATTAAACTGAAAAATGTAGCTCCCAATCATGAATTTCTCAACTGATTCGTGTACATATAAAAATTATTATAAGGTTCTTAATACACGATATTTTTCTAAGCAAAATAAAGATACCTTGTATGTGGATCACCCTTGATAAATTTGTGAGGACATTCACTGATAATCCTACTATATGTAAAAGATATTCTTCATCAACCTCTATAAACACGCATAAACCTGACGGTAAGGGTTTTAAATCAATTAATTTTGAAGGATCGATTCTTTAAAGAACCTTTCATAAAACAGCTGAATACAATCAACGATCCTCCATACATAACATATAAAAAGAAAATTAATGTATATTTCATTTGCAATTTTCCCAGTATAATCCGAGAAGGCCATAGCATTTCTCAAGTAATCTATACGAACACACTGACACATGTATAACACATAAAAATAAACCTCATATATTTTTCATTTGCAACTTTCCCAATATAATCAAAAGACGCCAGTATGAATGAATCTGGATTTTTTCTTTTTGCTTACTTTCATATGCCTTCTTTATCTCCGTAACATCCTTACCGATCGCACTCTTCCCTTCCGCGATAATTTCTACTATGCAGCTGAAATCAAAGATCATAAAAGAAAAAAAGTTATCAAATCTCAAAAACAAAAAATAAACTCAATGTATTCTTTATATATACCAATGCTATTCATATCTATGTCCAATATTGAATACCTGAGATGTAAAATAAAAATCACAAGAGTTAATTACTGTTTTCGTCCCTGTGGTTTGTTAAAAATCACTATTTCAGTCCATTAGTTTAAAAATTGCGATTTCAGTCCCTATGGTTTCACTTTCGTAACAATTTCAGTCCACCTCGTAACCATTTCAGTCCCTGTACTTAACAGAATAATAGACTGAAATGGTTACGAAAGTGAAACCACATTGACTGAAATGGTTACGAAAGTGAAACCACAGGGACTAAAATCGCAATTTTTAAACTAATGAACTGAAATAGTAATTTTTGACAAACCACAGGGGCGAAAACAGTAATTAACTCTTGTTGTTACTTTTTTTTATTTTCGGATCAAGGTTGAGAACGTGTTACACTTAAAGGGAAATAAAAAGTGTTAACCATTGTACATATAACATCCATTGCATCCAAAACGTAATGACTAAAGTGATATAGCATGTGACTCACTAACATCAGATTAAAAAAAATTGAAAGTGTAACTTGAATAGCTCCAAAGTAATGAACAACACAAACTTGCAAATCGATTAATTTTGGATCTTTATTGGTACGTCAAAATGTCAAAAAAACACAAACCTGGTATGGTAACTAACAACCATAAACCTTCAACTCGTGAGATGAAAGCATGAACTAAAAAACCATAATTAGAAGTTAGAAATTATAATACACGTGATAGTAAAAAGACATCGCCTATCATACGAAGAAAAAACTTGAAAAATTGAAAGGCTATCGCCTGCATCAGAGAAAAAATTTGAATAAAAAGGGATTAAAATACACGAAACGGAAATGACAGAAACATTGATTTACTCATTTACAATACCATAAACTTAAATAAAGTCTTATTTCACACCTAGATCTAGAAAAACATTACAAGTAATAAAAATTTCTTGCCAATTCTGGCCATAATACCTGCTCCAATTATGGCCAACTACTCTTCTGAAGTTCCAAACATTATCTGTTTCTTAAAAAGATATATTCAAAAAATATATAAGATTCTAGAAACAAAATGTCATGGTCACACGATTTAGTTAAGTCAGTATTTACCTCTTTTACTTTAGTTTTCTCTTCAACAACCTTCTCTTTCATATTTACCAGACCTGATCCGTTCTGCTTATTTTTTTTAAATATAGTTCTTTTTAAAAACTTCATTAAAATGGACAAAAAGTGTTTGTGGATCAACCCAACCCGACCCACTTCAACTTGTATTAAAAACGATAACTTTTATGGTTGTCATCAGTCATGACATATAGTCATGACATATACTGATAAGATCTCGCTCATAGACAACACTCAATCTGTTTAGAGTAATGGTAGGTACCTAAGAAATTCATCCCTAAGAAAACTCGACCCATCTATGACATGTGTTGCTTAAAGCCTTATTGTAAAACTTGAGAAGCATGGTTTTAAACAATAAATTCTAATAATTACATCCATATAGACTCATTCTTGCTACTGATAATCAGATACAATAATACATAATCTATAGTATACTGGTTAATGGTTTAAAAATCCTCAATTGAGCAATGCTTGAGAGTTTCCAAGTAAATTTATATGAATAAAAAAAAGATAGAAGAAAAGGAGTTGTCTTACAAGTAGGATCCCCTCAAGAAAAAATATATCCTCCATATAAAGAAAAATGGGACTTCCATCGACCTAATCTGATTCCAATTTCGAGAGTTTTCCAAAGTTAAGATCCCTATTGTACAAAACGACATAAATGGTAGCTTCTTTTTGACTCTTTTTTTATTGCTATACACACAAGTAGAAACTTAATATAAAAGAAAAAAGATATCATAAACAACATCTTGAAATCAGAAAATTACACACTGACTCACCAACTATTCGGCCTTTGAAGTTGCTTTGAGTGGATAAGCTCCTTTTTGAAAAAAAACTATCAGGCAACATCTGTAAGGATTCAAAACAGAGCAATTCAGTACCAAATTCGATTCATTCCTAGAGAGATTGTGTTCACCAACCAAGACTTAATCGTTAGCTTAAAAGTTAAAAGTATACACAGATAGAAATGTATACATAATGAGTAGAAGTTTCGGACAAATTCAAAGCCAGCAATTCAGTACCAAATTCGATTCATTCCAAGAGATATTTTGTTCACCAACTGACACTTTATCGTTAGCTTAAAAGTATATACAGAGAAAAATGTATACATAATATGAGTAAATGTATACATATTTTAAAAAACTGCAGCAGTTTCAGTCAAACTTAACCAAGCAATTGAGTTCCAAATTTAATTCATTCTATAAAGTAATCTTCTAATCATTAGCCAACCAAGACCCGTCCTCTAGGTGCACGATTCAGATGGAAAAATAATGACCAGTCAACTTTTTAAAACTTGTTAAACTAAGTTGCCAGGTCACCTTTTCCTAGCAAAAAACCCAATCAACCCGACCCGAACTAACCTGAAACCGAATAGCCCATACCCGAACAACTCGAACTTTAAATGGGTCGGTTATCGGGTCCCTTTTTCCTGGCAAAAAAACCGAACAACCCGATCCGAAAAACCCGAAACCTGAAGAACGTCCCTACTCAAATGGATCAAAAACAACAATATTGTGCATCCCGTTTTGAATGCGTGGCTTCACAAATGAATAATTTATATAAACTGAATGATATGTTATTATATATTGAAATTTCAACATATATTAAATAATATACTCATTAATCTGGTAACATACCTCTAAACGACATGTATTAGAAAAAAAGTCAACAGTTACTGCCTTGTTGCTGCTTAATTTGCCGTTGATCAGTCTACAACGACAACATAATTGATCGGTCGGAACCACACGGACAAATTAAATGACATAGACTTAAGACATAGCCATTATAAGTATTATATATGATTTTACCTTGTGACGGATGTTAAGCAAACGTGCTTGTTAAGCATCTGTGATGGTGAAAAAAAAAATGCAACGTTAGTTATATCAGATTACACATAAAGATTATACGCATCTATGTAGTACACTTCAAACGACATACATTTAACCAGGGGTGGATGTAGCTTGAGAATAGGAGTAGCCCTCGTATCCCTTGACGCTCCAGCGTTAGTGTAAATTTTAGAAAAAAATGACGTTTTTTCGATTTCTCTGCCCCTATAGAAAATAAAATTTTGAAACATTACCCCTTGACATTTTTTTCTAAATACGCCAATGACGTTAACTGTAGGTTTCAATGACCACACGCAAATAGTAGGTGTTAATCGATAATCAAGTTATCTAACAACATACCTTTTGGGATTCCATTACGAGGGATCGTAGAAATTCTAGTTCTAGCAGCTGCAAGTGACAACTACAGAAAACATAATAGTCATTAATCACCCTTACATTACCATAAAGATAACCATGAATGTGGAACTAAACAAAAAAAAAGGTCTTACTGTGATCCTTTTTTCTTCACTCCATTAACACCAAGCAACAAAATTTGTTCTTCATTCAGTTGATTAACACCAAACGGAAAAGAGTTTACTAAACACAACTCTAATATCACACTACACAACATCAATGAGAAACAAACCACAATAAAAAAAATCAATCCAACTGTAACATCACACCAAATCTGTTAAAACTTCAAAAAATATATTATGGTATATTAATAATATACCTCCATCTTGTGGCTGGGTTGACTGCAAGAGACAGTTAATGTCATCTACATCAAGTAGCACACAAAGATATCTTGGACGCTCTGCATCAAATAAACTCATAAAATGTAAATAATACAACATATAGAAGCAACATCAAACGGAATGTCAAGCAAGCCATTATAGAAATCTGACCCATTCTACCCGTTTCCCATATCATTTCAAAACGAAACCAAAAAAACCAAAAAAAAAAATTAATCATTAAAAAAAGCAATTTTCTGAAGATTACCAATGAAATCCCAATAAGATGTGCAAACTTGAAACCCTAGAATGACGAAACCGGAGAGTTGAAAATATGAAATCCTAAAATGACGCAGGTGGCAAATATCGTCGTCATCTTCATCTCCTTCATCATCTGAGCAGAGTTGAAACCCTAGAACGATACAAAAACACATAAACTTATTCGATTTAAACCTTAGGTTTTTTGAAACATAAAGAGCAGATCCGATCAAAAAGAAGCAGCTGATGAAACCCTAACTATATCAACTAAAATAAATATTTACCTAAAATCGACACCGAGGATCAAGAGCAGTAAGATCATGGACTATTTGGAGAGATCACATAGATCGATCAGATGGAGAGATCACATAGATGCGGCTGAAGGATTTAGGTCAGAAGGAAGCCGTGTGAAGAGATAGAGAATTAGGTTTTCAATACATTTAAATATCGGGTCATAGTATGGATCCCGCACTTACCCATATAATGAAAAAAAGAGACCCGAATTTTTCCCGCAAAAAAGCAAAATCTAGAGGCCTCCTAGCTTGACACATCAGCAAAAATTAACACATTTATTATATATAATAGATTATGATTTATAATAATTGCAATCAATCCATGGTGTGCATTACCTTTTCTGTTTTTCGTGTTTTATTTGTTGTGTGGTTCTATATGTGATTAGACTTTATAATAAGTGCAATCCATGCATTGTGTATATTACTTTAAGGAATGTTTGGCGTTTTCTTTTCAAGTTTATTATATATATGTTTTTTTTTTATTATTATTTATACTTTTTCAATGCCATGACGTTTTTTCTGTCTTTTTCTTGTTAAGGTGAACCAGTCGCATAATCACCAATTTGTTGATCAAGCAGATAAGCATTTTAGGGCAGCTCACTTAGCTTTTGGAAACATGTTATACATAGTATGTCGAAGATGAATCTTGGTCTTGTTAAGGCGTTTAATGTTATGAAGACAGATTTTGGTTGTTTTGAAGATGTTGGTGCAAGTAAAGTTAATTTTAAGAATTACAAGAGGCAAATTAATCTGTTCATTAGTGAATATGATGTTGGTTGGTTGTGAGACATTTTTACGACAAGAAACAGTCTTAACCTAATTTTTCATATGATTATTGCACAGATGATGAAAATCGCTTGAAGGGTCTGTTTTGGTGCGATGATGAATGTAAACGTAATTATCATATTTTGGTATGGTGATCAATGTAAACGTATATGTGTTTTGGTGTTTTAGCGTTTTCATGAATACTACTACCCAATATTGTTTTTTTCACAATGTGTTTATTGTTTTGAACGAGTTAACGTTACCCGCGCGTTGCTGGGGGATGTTGATTATAAAAATCTTTGAGATCATTATGTCTTCGACACCCATTTGTTCTTAACTAATGATATTAGAATTTGAAAACTGTTTTTTTGATGAAACAACTTTCTTTGATTTGGAATACAATAAGCGAACTTGATATAGTTTTACCCCAACCCCAACACCACCACCACAAAACGTAATAGTTTTATATTGTTAATGAATAAAAACAGAATTTTGATAAATGTGATCTTGGGCAAATTAGTGAAAAAACTTATTTGCAATAATAAATTTTGATTGCAATAGTTATGCCACACATTGAATAGAAACTAAATTTTGGTTCTATAACAAACATAAAAGTTTTATATTGCTAATAAATAAAAAAGGAAATTTTGATAAATGTGATCTTGAGAAAATTAGTAACAAAACTTATATGCAATCATAAATTTTAGATTGCAAAAATTACGCCGCACAATGAATAGAAACTGAATTTTGAGTAATGTTAAAAAAATTTGTTTGAGTTGTGGTTTTGTGAAGTTATGAGAATCTAATGCATATACAAATAGTCAAATACTAAAAAGGAAATTGAAAACACAACAAATCAAAAAACGTAATATGTTAGAATTATGTCAATCTCCTAAAGTTGGAAGCGCAACATATCAAAAAAATATAATATGTTTGAATTATGTCAATTTCCTATACTCCTATATATCCGCACAACATTGCTAAAAATAATATTTCTAAATTGACATTACCATATAAAAATATATAAAACTCTCCATCTCCTACTCTCGCTCACCGTACAAAGACCCCACCACCATCGAAGACAAAAAAACTCCGTCAAGGAACCGTCTTTGCCACCACCGTCGCAGATCTGTAAGTCGTCATCCGCCTCTCCCAACTCGTCTCAGTAAAATCCAAATCATTAATCAGTAGCCAAAAGTTTGGTATCAAAATATTATGTAAAGCTCATTTTATTCAAGAAAAGGGTATAACCGACAATTTCCGAATTGAAGCTAGAACCCTATGATATGATCAGTTTAAAAAATAATTAAAAATCTTCAAAAATCCCAAAATATTATATTACATCAGTGGGTAAAAAGTTTGGTGTCAAAATTTGGGTTTAGATAGGCTTTATGGTAATTACGCCGTTTAATTAATAAAAAGCTTTCTAATTACGCTATTGAGCATAACTCCTAATCTAGACCTCAAACTGATGTCATATTTTTTAGGACAAGTTTATAAATCAGTAACAAATATTTTTGTCATTTCACATTTCTAAAAATCTCATTTTTATGTCAAAATGGCATTTATGGCATTTATAAGCATATTAACGATCAAGAGCATATAATTCAAACCACTAAGAACCATGCACTATAACTCCAGAGGGTTATACTACTGAGTAATGTGGTCCTAATGGAAGCTTAAAACATGGGAGAATTAAGCTTGAACGGGTCAGAACTGAAAGTCAAAGCAAAAGTCAAGCTTTTGCGACTTTCGGTTATAAACTGACCTTAGACTGATAATTGTCGGGTTAGGACTGATAAAACATGTTCTAATATTAATTACCAAGTTATTAAAATGTTAAAATATAATTTAGAACCTCTGTTTTATTAATTTAAATTATTTTTAAACATTCTGTCCAGTTTGACTTTTTGTCAAACTAGTTTGACCCGACAATTAACTAGTCAAACTAAATAATTAGAAGGTGCCCTTTTAAGGGTTAATCACCTACATTAATATGGTTTCATAACCACTTTCATTTTGATCAGTGGCTGGACCAAATGTGATTAAACCGAAAGTCAAAGATTAATTATGATAAGTTTGACCTTTCGGTTTTTAAACTAATTTAAAGGACTAAGCAGGTAATAAGACTCTTACTAGTGGTCCTTGCTATCTTTTCTACACTTGGTATTCTTCTCCTACTGATTGCAAGCTCCAGAAGTGAGGTAATTTAAATTGTGGCAAGAGTGAGTTCATGAACTATGAACTAAAGTCCTTTATATACTAAGTTGCAAGCTCTAGGATCATCCACAGCTGTTATGGGAGTCCATAGGATCACCCCAGGTGTCCTAGTGGTTTATCAAGACCGACAACAGCCCCTAGATTCGTTAAAATTGAGGGTAAGGCGGTGCAACAGCTTAAACCTGCACCTGTCATCAAAATTCTGTGATGGGCACTTTTAGGCGGCCCGAATAAGATCATAAAGAATCTTACGCGGCCCGCGTAGACCTGTTTTACAGGTTAAAACACTTTGCAACTTGGCAGCTTTAGTCCCTAGCCATTTAAAACCTTATTTAACCTTATTGTTGACATGAAAGGCCCTTGTAGTTAGTTTGTTGAGGCTCAAGGATGTATAAACAAACTTCGTTAGGCTCGGTTTCGTTAAATATCACTATAAATGGAAGTTTCATCAAGTTGACACTTTTCACCCAAAGTCTTGAAAACTTGCTTAACGGTCTCGAAGCTACGTGAAATTTATACCACTTATTCTTGAGAGTATATTTGAATATTTCGAAGCTTCGGGTTCATTAAAAGGTCACTCAGAGGTCAAAATTAACATGTTGACACGTTTAACCCTTGTAGTTTTATAATCTTCCGATTACTTTCACAAACGGCTTCTTATATCCAATCCATCACTCGTTTAAGAATATATTCATCACGTATGGTCATTCAGAGGCACAACTTTGGCATGTTGACACTTTTAGTCCTTGTGGTTTCATATTTTCACTGTTTGTCAACTTCAGTCCTTCAAACTAAATCTTTCACATATCTTGGGTTTAGGACACGTGTCTATACATAATTGGACACGTTTTTACGTGGTGTTACATCCTCACCCCCTTAAAAGAAATCTCGACCCTGAGATTTACTGGAATAAGTGAGGGTACTTATGTCGCATAGTGGACTCAACTTCCCATGTATGTTCGGGACCTCTACGGGCGTCCCATTTGACCTTTACTATAGGCACATGCTTCCTTCGGAGCTTTTTAACCTGACTATCCTCGATCGATATAGGTCTTCCAACAAATCTCAGGCTTTCATCAATCTGTACGTCTTTATGAGACATAGCTAGCGATTCATCAGCTAGACATTTCTTGAGATTGCAAATGTGAAACAGATTATGGATTCCATTCAGCTCCTCAGGCAAGTTTGGCTTATAAGCTACAATGCCGACACATTCGATAATCTCGAATGGTCCGATATATCTAGGACTAAGCTTGCCCTTTTTGCCGAAACGCATCACACCTTTCCATGGCGATACTTTTAGTAAAACTTTATCACTAACCTCATACTTTAGAGGTTTTCGCCTTTTGTCAGCATAACTTTTCTGCCTATCCCTGGCAGCTTTCAGGCGATCGCGAATCTGGACAATTTTGACCTTCGTTTCAAGGACTATATCAGGTCCTGATAATTGAGCTTCTCCTACTTCTGCCCAACAAACAGGCGTTCTGCATTTCCTACCATATAATGCCTCAAAAGGCGCAGCCTGAATGCTTGTATGGTAGCTATTGTTATAGGAGAACTCGATCAAGGGTAGGTGGTCATCCCAACTGCCTCCCAAATCAATAACACATGTTCGAAGCATGTCTTCCAAAGTTTGAATTGTACACTCACTCTGTCCATCTGTCTGGGGATGGTAAGCAGTACTAAAATTCAAACGAGTGCCCAAAGATTGTTGGAAACTTTTCCAAAAGTGAGAGGTGTATCTAGTATCTCTATCAGATATAATAGATCCCGGTACTCCGTGGAGAGATACAATCTTATCCACGTAAAGTTGAGCTAGCTTGTTAGAGCCATGAGTCTCTTTAATGGGTAAGAAGTGTGCTGACTTAGTCAGTCTATCAACTATGACCCATATGGTATCATTTCCATGCCTTGTTTTAGGTAACTTAGTTATAAAGTCCATAGTTACCATTTCCCACTTCCATGTGGGAAGTTCTGGCTGCTGAAGCTGACCCGATGGTTTTTGATGCTCTGCTTTAATCTGAGCACAGGTCAAGCAGTTAGCTACATAGGTGGCAATAGATTTCTTCAACTCTATCCACCAATAATTAGCTTTCAAATCCTGCTACATCTTGTCACCTCCAGGGTGAACTGAATATTTGGAGTTGTGAGCTTCCTAGAGGATTACATCTCGAAGTCCTGCATGAATGGGAACCCAGATTCTCCCATTCAGTCTGAGAATTCCATCCTTGCCAGGTGTTAACTGTTCAGCAATTACACCTAACTTTTCATCTGGAAGGTTAGCTTCCAAAACAGCATCTTTCTGTGCAGCTAATAACCTTTCACTCGGGCTGTTCTTCAGTTCAATGCTCGTAGCATTAATCCTAATATGTTTAACTCTTTCCTTTCGGCTTAGAGCATCTGCGACCACATTCACTTTACCAGGATGGTAGCGAATTTCACAATCATAGTCATTTAAGGTCTCCATCCAGCGGCACTGTCTCATATTGAGCTCTTTTTGATTAAATAAGTGTTGGAGACTTTTGTGATCTGAATAGATCACACACTTTGTTCCATACAAATAGTGTCTCCATAACTTTAGTGCGAATACAATGGCGCCCAACTCTAAATCGTGGGTGGTGTAATTCTTTTCATGCACCTTTAGTTGTCGTGATGCATAGGCAATCACCTTGCCTTTCTACATAAGTACACACCCTATACCGGTGTGTGATGCATCACAATAAACGACAAATTCTTCTATTCCTTCGAGTAATGTCAATACCGGAGCATTGCTCAATTTTTGCTTAAGAATCTCAAAGGATTCTTGTTGTTTTGGACCCCAATCAAATTTTACATTCTTATGGGTCAAAGAAGTCAATGGTGCGGCTATCCTTGAAAAGTTCTCAATAAATCTTCTATAGTAACCTGCCAAACCTAAAAAGCTACGAATTTCGGTTGGAGTCTTTAGTGCTTCCCAATTCATTACGGCTTCTACCTTAGCGGGATCTACTTGGATACCTCGCTCACTGACAACATGTCCAAGGAATTGGACTTCACGAAGCCAGAATTCACATTTTGAAAATTTAGCATACAGTTTCTCTTGTTGAAGTAATCCTAAGGTGCATCGAAGGTGCTTCTCATGATCATCTTGATTACGAGAGTAGATAAGTATGTCATCTATGAAGACGATGACAAACTTATCTAAGTATGGTTTGCAGACTCTATTCATGAGGTCCATGAATGCTGCTGGTGTATTAGTGATCCCAAAAAGCATCACTGAAATCTCGTAATGTCCATATCTCGTTCTGAATGCCGTCTTAGGCACATCTTCGATCCTAACTTTGAGTTTATGATACCCAGATCTCAAATCAATCTTAGAGAAAAAGCTCGCCCCTTGGAGCTGATCAAATAGGTCGTCGATCCTGGGTAAGGGATAACGATTCTTGATCGTTACCTTATTTAGCTCACGATAATCAATGCATAAGCGCATTGATCCATCATTCTTTTTCACAAATAATATTGGAGCTCCCCAAGGCAAAGAGCTAGGTTGTATAAAACCCTTTTCCAGTAAGTCATCTAATTGAGTCCTGAGCTCTTTCATTTCAGTAGGTGCTAGACGATAAGGAGCTCCTGCAATAGGTGCAGCTCTTGGTAGAATGTCTATCCTGAACTCTACTTGCGTCTCTTGAGGTAGTCCATGTAACTCGTCAGGAAAGACATCAGGATACTCAGAGATGATTGGGATGTCTTCAATTTTGGGTTTCGGGTCATTCACTGACACTTGTGCCATATAGATGACACATCCACTCTTCAAACACTGCGATACCTTGAGAATAGACACATTGTTGGGCAACCCGTATTGTGTATCTCCTTGAATTGTGACGGATTCGCCAGAAGGGGTTTTGATAATAACTAGCTTTTTATCACAGGCAATTTGGGCTTGGTTATGCGACAACCAATCCATGCCCAAAACTATATCAAACCCAGCCAATTTCATTGGCAAGAGGGATAGCGGGATAGAATGATTCTTGATGGATATAAAGCATCCATCAAGAAGAGTTGAAGCTGTTTCTAAGGTACCATCGGCAAGTTCTACCTCATATTTTATGTCTAGAGTCTTAATAGGCAGATTCAGTAACTTACAAAACTTATGGTCTACAAATGACCTATCAACACCTGAATCAAATAAGACTCTAGCATAATTATTATTAATGAGGAAGGTACCTGTTATAACGTTCTCGTCATTCACCGCTTCCCTTGCATTCATCTAGAAAACTCTTGCGTTGGTTTTCTTTGCCTCTTCGGGCTTCTTAACATTTTTGGGGCAATTTGTCTTGATGTGCCCCTTCTCGTTGCAACCATAACAGGTTGCATCCTTAATGTTCCGGCACTCCACAGACTTATGCCCCTTCTTTTTACAAATCCCACATGGTTTAGCTTGTGGGTCTTTGTTGCACTTTCCAAAGTGGCTTTTGTTGCAAGTCTTACACCTGGGCTTGTCATTTGATTTCCCTTTCTTAGAACTAAAGTTTCCTTTGTTCTTCTTGTTTGACTGAGGGAACTTATCTTCCTCCCTCTTCCTCTTCCCATCATCGGTAGCTTTCTTTACCCTACTCCTCACAATATCAAGAGTGAGGGACAAAGATAGATCCACAGCAGATCTATACGTAGTAGGCTTAGAAGCCTTGACGTTTCCTTTTACTTCAGGAGCTAAACCGCCGATGAAACGCGCAATGCGTTTGGGTTCAGGAGTGACTAAATATGGTACCAACCTTGACATTGAATTAAAGTTGGTCACATAGGATCTACAGTCTAAATCCTTCATTACTAAGGTGAGGAAGTCAGATTCAATCCTCTCAACTTCGTGTTGAGGGCAGTATGTGTCTTTTACAAGATCTACAAACTTGTTCCACGAAAGGTTATATAGATGAACCTTTCCAGTGGACTGTACTAACGCTTTCCACCAAGTGAGGGCATCGCCCTTAAAAGATTGAGACACAAACATGACTATGTCTTCCTTAGCACATCCACTGATGTCAATCACAGTCTCCATTTCGTCTAACCATTTCATACAGTCAATTGCTCATTTTTCTCCTATAAAATCCCTCGGTTTACAGGAGACAAAGTACTTATAAGTGCAACTCTTTTTGTGCTTAGGAGCCTGGTTTAGCACCACTCTTTGAGGCTCAGATCTTGGATTGAATGAATGCTGAGATTCATCCCTTCTTGATGCATGTGACTGTGATAAGGGTTTTGAGTGAGTTTTGGACCGATCACTACTCGGTTCCTTGAATATCTTATCTACCGCTTGAGAAACTGCGGTGTCAATCATATCTTGCAGTTCAGCGTTTGTAAGATTTATTCTGACCTCATTATTATTTCCTTCCCGTGGATGACTGTTTACTTCATCAGATCCAGCCATGATTTGGGGTACTATATTAAACAATGATGTTATATTTAAATTATGCAATAAATCATCATATTGATGATTAGATGGTCATGGTATTATTAAACCATATAGACCATTTTAAGAAAATAATAATAATAAATGAGATATAACACTTTATATTTTATTAGACAGGGGAATATAAATCACAACTGTCAATGTCATGAAAGACATTTTAATTTAGCACAAGGCTCGTCTCGAAGGACATTTAGACAGCACAAGGGGCCATGTCACAGGGATGATTAAACTATAATCAATGATCTACTGGATCAGTGATTTTTAAGGTTTGAACATAGTTCATTGCCTTATTGACAAGAAGTTTATAAAATAGAACTGTCATTGTCATTATTACACCTTTGCTTGTAAGCGTACATCTTCAATGGATGTTTTAGGTGTATACATCATATTGATGTTTATTTGCCATGATTCATATAGATCATTTAGGCTATGCTAGTGACTTGGAAAGTCCAAGTATATTTGAAAGCTTGTGTGGTTTTTCGTACCACACAACTAGGAGTGTTAACATGTTTTCAGATGTTAACAGGGAGTTATTTTCTTAAAAAGGTTGTACCATCATAGCCATTAATATTTTTGGCTAGGTTATACCTCTAAGAATTTCTTTGGCAGATTAATTAAATTTGAAATGATATAGCATGATGATGTAATAAAATACATATTTGAAAATCGAAAATAACTTCATTAAATCACGAAACTAGTACAACGATGACCTAAATGGGACTTGAAAAAAAAACACACTGCCCACGCAGGGGCTACAAAAATAGAAAGTAAGTCCACGCGGGGACTTGGTACTGAAAATAAAATAATGTCCTCGCAGGGACTTGATTAAAAGACAATACAAAATAAAACAACAACTTCCTACTTCTCCTTGCCTTTAATAAGGTTCGCAAAGCCTTTGAGAAAACCATTATGCTTCTTCTTAGTTTCATTGGCTTCACGTTCAACCCGGTCGAACCTCTGTAAAATCTCCTGAGTTTGTTCCTGTTGGTGAGGAGGAGGTTGCTGGTAAGGTGGGTATTGGTATCCCTGCACCGGATATCTAGTTGGGTAAACTGGAGGGTAAGAAGAAGGATACAGTGCATTGTACTGAGCAGCTGTAAGGTATGGATCATGGTTTCCATAATCCGATGGGTATCCAGATGGATTATACCCAGATGAACCTGAGTATGTCGGAATCGGGTTGTCAACCCCCATTGGTGGTAGTGGTGGTGCATGAGAAACTGGCGGAGGGTTGACTTCTGGCACCGCGTGCGAGGGTCCACCCATTTGGGGGTCCTCGGGAATAGGAGGGTAAGAACTTGAACCATGAGGGGATGCAAACCGTGGTCCCCCACGTACAGACATTCGAGCATTTCTCCTTCGCCTTGGCGGCTCGGGAGGCGGTTGAGGTGGTTCCTCAACTGGTATAGGTGGTGGGGTAACAGCTTGAAGGTAAGGCTCATTCAAAGGAGGTTGAGCCGGGGAGTTGTGATGTGAAGGGGTAAAGAACCAATCATACTGAGCCATTCTTTCAGCATACGAATCAGGCCCTCGGTACGTTGATCCTTGATATGGAAAACCGCTCGAGATGCTAATAGGGTGGCCCGGTGTTCCGGTTTGCATTTCAGGGTCCGGGTCGTCGTCCATTTCCATCTCCTGAGAGAAATGATCTTCGGATCCTAGAGGATTGAAACCCAAAAAGTCGTTAACGTAGTCATTGGGATTAAACTGAGCTGGAGAGTAGGTAGAATCCGAGTGATGAAGAGAATGGGGATGAAAATAGTGGTGAGATTGGTTCGAGAGATGTGATCCCTGTGAATGATGGGAATGTTGGGGTTCATTAAGAATGGGTAACCCAAAGTATGGAGGGTCGGATGGTGAAGATCCTAGTGAGACAGAATGCCTCGCTGGCTCGAAGTTATGACTCCAATGGTCCCGTGAGTCGGAGCTAAAGAGAGTATCGGATGGGGTACATCGGTGGGAGGGTCCCGCGTGGCCTATGGCCCTCCTCTCATTGGTCCTTTTCCTTTGCCTATCACTCGTGGTGGCATTTTCCAAGAAGTTAACCTGTCAAAACAAGTAAATATAATATAAACAATTAAAGGAAAGTTAAGAATAAATCCTAGGTCATTAGCCGAGACTCGGAAGTCTAAGGATTGTGCTTATTGTGTCATTGAGATTAAACACCAAAAGGTTAGTGTTTAATTCACTCAATGTTGGCTCTGATACCAACCTGTCACACCCCGATATTTCCATATATTACCAGTGGGCCCGGCGGGGAGTATCGTGACGTAGTTGATATCATCATTGTCAATACACACAATATAATAGCACAGCGGAAGGTTTGGTGAATAAACTATTACAAACCATAATGTCTGAGTGTCCGAGTGAAAGAATATACAGACTGGAATGTAATAAAATCCACAGGCGGATCATAAATAAATACAAGGAAACAAAATAGCAGACTTCAGGTATCTATGGATTTGCAAGATCCTCTTATGACACCTAATAGCTCCAGCCTATTACGAGAGGTACCTGTCAATCAATCTTTAAGAAAATACGTCAGTTTACATTGGTAAATACAATTAACTGACTCTTTTGAAAACATTTATGAAAATTGATTTAAGTGCACATGACACAAATCATTTATAACTTGGGACAATTATTTAAAGATAATCTTGTATACAAATTTACATGTTTGTCTTACAATTGGGGCCGGTTGGAAGCCGGTCATGATTAACTGACTCACCACTTATAGAACCCACAGAGGAGTTATCCCCAACATGCGGGTTTATATTTTAGCATTTGCATCTGCATCTGTCAGGTGTATGCCTACACCCCGTGCATAGGTCATGGCCATTTTCAAACGAAATGAGCCGAGGATATCCAGGACACGGTCGAATTAACCCCCAATGTTTATGTTATCAAACAAGACGGATTAAAACGGGTTATTCAAATTTATTAATCACAATCCGATTAAATGATTTCATACCCGACCAAGTGGTATTATTATAATACCATATCCCAAGCCCGTATAAGGGAAAATAAGTTAAAAGTATTTACCTGAGCTAATGTGAAAGGTAACTCAGCAGTATAATCCTAAAGCTTTTTGATGGTACCTTCTACTGGATGCTACTAATCTGTATTAGAAGGTTTAATAACCTATTAGGATGCTAACGGGGTCTTTAGTTAAGTCAAAGACTTAGACCGGCTAGTTAGAAAGAAACTTTACGGTTCTAAATGCTAGATTAAGCGGAGACCGGAATGGAATGTGGTTTAGACCCGACAAGCTTGCATACTTGTATAATATGGGTAAACTAAACACATTCTGGAATTTGAAGATTTAATGATAAGGTTTAATCCGTTTCGGCTATTTTATGTAAACTAGTCACATAAACCGATCCGAACGCATAAACGCGTAACGGGTAAGCAAATGAATCATATACAAGTATTAATTGTTAATATGATTGAAATATGTTAATACATCAGTAGGATGTTAACACATATGCCCAAAAAGTATTTAAAACCAATTTAAGTCCCGTAAGGTCATTTTGGTAATTTTAATACTTATAAAAGAGATTTTATAATAAACTGAAGTTCTGGTCTTTTGAAATCAGTAAAAATATTTAATTTAATAAGTTATATCAGTAGGGTCTTGCCTATATGTGAAATTTATCATTTATAACCAATTTATGCACTAAAGGGGCATTTTGGTAATTTCACATAAGCTTTAAAGGTAAATTTTGGAAATCTGGATTTAAAACTTTTGCTTACTGTTAGAGTGTAGAAATTTACTAAAAATATCAGTGGGTATTAAGTCTTATATGTTTAAAATAGTTTTAGCCCATACTATGCGTTAAAAACGCGTAAAAGTAGCTTTTAAGCGATTTTCGGGTTATATAAGAAAAGCTGATATTTTTATCATTCTAGAAAGCTTAAAATATTTTATTTATCATATAAAATCTGTAGCCAAAAGTTTGGTATCAAAATATTATATAAAGCTCATTTTATTCAAGAAAAAGGTATAACCGACAATTACCGAATTGAAGCTAGAACCCTATGATATGATCAGTTTAAAAAATAATTAAAAATCTTCAAAAATCCCAAAATATTATATTACATCAGTGGGTAAAAATTTTGGTGTCAAAATTTGGGTTTAGATAGGCTTTATGCTAATTACGCCGTTTAATTAATAAAAAAAAAGCTTTCTAATTACGCTATTGAGCATAACTCCTAATCTAGACCTCAAACTGATGTCAATTTTTTAAGGACAAGTTTATAAATCAGTAACTAAGATTTTTATCCTTTCACATTTCTAAAAATCTCATTTTTATGTCAAAAGGGCATTTATGGCATTTATAAGCATATTAACGATCAAGAGCATATAATTCAAACCACTAAGAACCATGCACTATAACTCCAAAGGGTTATACTACTGAGTAATGTGGTCCTAATGGAAGCTTAAAACATGGGAGAATTAAGCTTGAACGGGTCAGAACTGAAAGTCAAAGCAAAAGTCAAGCTTTTGCGACTTTCGGTTATAAACTGACCTTAGACTGATAATTGTCGGGTTAGGACTGATCAAACATGTTCTAATATTAATTACCAAGTCATTAGAATGTTAAAATATAATTTAGAACCTTTGTTTTATTAATTTAAATTATTTTTAAACATTCTGTCCAGTTTGACTTTTTGTCAAATTAGTTTGACCCGACAATTAACTAGTCAAACTAAATAATTAGGAGGTGCCCTTTTAAGGGTTAATCACCTACATTAATATGGTTTCATAACCACTTTCGTTTTGATCAGTGGCTGGACCAAATGTGATTAAACCGTAAGTCAAAGATTAATTACGATAAGTTTAACCTTTCGGTTTTTAAACTAATTTAAAGGACTAAGCAGGTAATAAGACTCTTACTAGTGGTCCTTGCTACCTTTTCTACACTTGGTATTCTTCTCCTACTAATTGCAAGCTCCAGAAGTGAGGTAATTGAAATTGTTGCAAGAGTGAGTTCATGAACTATGAACTAAAGTCCTTTATATACTAAGTTGCAAGCTCTAGGATCATCCACAACTGTTATGGGAGTCCCAAGGATCACCCCAGGTGTCCTAGTGGTTTATCAAGACCGACAACAACCCCTAGATTCGTTAAAATTGAGGTTAAGGCGGTGCAACAGCTTAAACCTGCACCTGTCATCAAAATTTTGTGCTGGGCACTTTTAGGCGGCCCGAATAAGATCATAAAGGATCTTACGCGGCCCGCGTAGACCTGTTTTACAGGTTAAAACACTTTGCAACTTGGCAGCTTTAGTCCCTGGCCATTTAAAACCTTATTTAACCTTATTGTTGACATGAAAGGCCCTCGTAGTTAGTTTGTTGAGTCTCAAGGATGTATAAACAAACTTCGTTTGGCTCGGTTTCGTTAAATATCACTATAAATGGAAGTTTCATCAAGTTGACACTTTTCACCCAAAGTCTTGAAAACTTGCTTAACGGTCTCGAAACTACGTGAAATTTATACCACTTATTCTTGAGAGTATATTTGAATATTTCGAAGCTTCGGCTTCGTTAAAAGGTCACTCAGAGGTCAGAATTAACATGTTGACACGTTTAACCCTTGTAGTTTTATAATCTTCCGATTACTTTCACAAACGGCTTCTTATATCCAATCCATCACTCGTTTAAGAATATATTCATCACGTATGGTCATTCAGAGGCACAAGTTTGGCATGTTAAAACTTTTAGTCCTTGTGGTTTCATATTTTCACTGTTTGTCAACTTCAGTCCTTCAAACTAAATCTTTCACATATCTTGGGTTTAGGACACGTGTCTATACATAATTGGACACGTTTTTACGTGGTGTTACATACATGCGCTTCTGCTACTTTTGTAATTATGTTATGGGTCAAAAATACTTGTGTGGTATATAACTTATGTTTAGTAGCTAGACTTTAAAGCTTAACATGTTATGTCTTTTGAAGGTGTCGTAGAATTTCTTGAAATGATGATTGTTAAAAACAGGGAACCGCTCATGTTACGAATGGGTCATGCCCAATTTTTATTAAATATAGTATGTCATTAATAATATTTCCGAATGTGCATTAAGAGTGTTTCAAATACTTTTGTTACAAATAGTTTATGTTTAGTTGTTAAACTTTAAATCTTAGTATGCCATGTCTTACGTATAAACCTAGTTGGTTGCGAATGTCTAAACAGAATGGTTTTTGTATGAACAATTAAGTTTATTTCTAATGGTATGTAAAAATTTTAAATTGGGTCGTCATTTTCGTCGATAAAGTATTGAGTTTTGACCTTATGAAAAGTGGACGTTTCAGTTTCTCTGGCGAGGCCCTTGTGGCAATCCTCGATGGTCAAAAATGCGTCATTCATGGCGCTGAGATATCCATCAAACCCATCGCCGTTGGTTTCCTTCGGACACAAAAACCCATTAGATATGATTATGGCCGATTCTTGGATGACCGAGTGAACCTGTATACGCGTTGATGATGTTTGCAATTTTGAATTATATTTTCCAGATGCAAATGATGGCTGTTATATAGGGTGTGGTACCCTCAGCCGAAGCATTATGTCATTTCCTGAATCGTTGTGAACTTGTTATAATGAAGCACATGAAACATTGTGTCATTTACCGAATTAGTGTGAATGTATTTAATTAAAACACATGTTCGTTTAAAAAAGATACGATGGTTTTAATACCGTTTCACAAACACCATCTTTGAACACATGTCCCGGTAAATCGGTTAAAGAAAGCACTCGCTGCTTTTTGGATTGCATATACAATTTGTATGTTTTAGAAAATAAATGCATACAATTGATCATCATGACAATTCCCTAAAACCATACATGTGTGTGCATGAAAATAAAGCTTATGATCATTAATTTAGTATTTGTATATCTTATTATAGTTTGTTGTTCGAGAAAAAAAATTGAATGGATGTGTAATTATGTGAAAGGGTGAAACTGAAAGGGTGCGTGAAATGGTGTGTTTTAATGCATGAAAGGGTGCGTAAAAGGGTGTGTCTTAATACATTAGTTTGAAGGGTTGTGACTTTTTGAAGAGTTGTGATCTAAATCATGGTGCCCTAAGTTACTTTTTATAGGGTTATATAATATATTCTATGGTGTTTGTTCCTTTTAGTTGTATAGACAACCACCACAACAATGTATTATTGGCTTCAGAATAGGCTGATACATACATACACACACTATTGGTGTTGTATTATTGGCTTCAGAATAGGCTGATACATACATACACACACATATATATATGGTTCTTGAGAGTTTTTTTTAAGTTGTTGGTGATCAACCAAAAGTTGTTACCGATTAAGATCCAACTATGAAAAAAAAAACAGTATTTATTGTATTTGTTAATACCCGTCATAGGTTATGCATGTAGCATGTGATGCAGAAAATTTCACTTGAGGTAAAACTAACATTCCCCCAATCCTTGGTGTTTTCTTTAGTGTTGTTCTTTTTTGGCGTTTTGTTGTTATTGGTGTGTTCAACTATTCATATTAAGTTAATGACTCACTAAAACATATCAGCATTCTCATCAAAAAGTTATGTGCCGTTTTTGTGTTATATCGATGGGTGAAAGAGTCTGGAACTCCACCAATTTTAAGGAACATATATGTGGTGTTGTTTGGACTGACACCCTTACACATGAAGAGTTTGAATTGAGATGCGAAGAGGTTATTGACGAGTTTAATATCGCTGATAATGATTGATTATCTGATATTTACGCTTTCGAGGAATCATGGATTCCTACATATTACTGGATGGATCGTTTGTCAGGTTTAATGTGTATGACCTCGAGGTCCGAGAGCAAAAACCCTTTCTTCAGTCAAGTCTGTGATTTCAAATCTACTTTAGGGGAGTTTATGATTCATTATGAAACAACAATCAAAGCACAATGTCATACTCACCAAAAAATGATCATAACACATGATATACATGCCCCTAATTGAAAAGTAACTATCAAGTTTTGGTAAAACAGGCTTTTAGATATATAAGAAAAGTATGTTTCTTGCTATTCAGGTTGAAATAATTGGGATTGGGGATTGCATAAATTCATGAGGATCAACCCAATGAGTTTGTTAAGTTTTTCGTAAATGATTTTCAGCAGCCATGTTCGTCGTTATTTGGGGTAATTGGCATTTTTTGGTGTGGTGATGGAGTTTTATCACTTATACTAATAGTTATGAGGTTTGCATGATTTTGATATAATAGTGTTTTTATAACATTTAATAATAGTGTTTTCCTGTTTAATCCTTTTGACGTTTTTGTTGTATACTTACTTTGTGTTTTTATAGTTTGTTTCACATGTTATGTTCCGAAAGCTTGATTGTACTGGCTATAGTTCCTCCAAACGTTTTGAATTCTTTGGGTTGTTATGCAGACACATCTTTTATGTTTTGAGAAACATGGACATATGGGAATTTCCAAAACAATATATACTTAATTGATGGCATAGAGATGTTGTCCCAAATTGTTCTACTAATTTCCCCATGAGCCGTCATTTTATATGTGATGTTTATCCTAATGTTCAAGCAATAATGTGAGACATTATTTTGCTACTAAGTATACTTTGAATCATTTGTCGAACAACAAGGATGAACTTTCTTTGTATTAAGAACATGTTCAATCTTACATGAAGAAGGTTCAAGATATACATGTTGTTGCCCCAACCCATAGCAAAAGAGATAGGTTTGCTCAGATTACCGGCCATTACCAAAATGACATGAATCCTATACGGGTGTCCGTTGGATACATATCGAAAGGTTCTGGATCTCACAAACGTATGAAATCCAAACAAGAGGTGGCCGTTGAAAAGTCAAAATAGAAAGTGGGGACGAAAATAAGGCACTGTCAAAATTTCAAAAATAAAATAAAATAAAAAATGTACATTATGTCTCTACATGCAAGCAACTCATGAATAAAAGACGATCAAAATGGTCCTCAAGAGCGGATATGATTGAAGAGTATTTTGGCGTTTAATTTTCTTTTTCAACCATTTTGAACATGTTCCTTACACAAAGAGAGTTTGTCCTTGTTGTTTATAATTTAAAACATGCCGTGTTGAGAAGACAAAATACCGACGTTTATTTTTCCAGTTTACATTCAGTTTCTTATATCAAGCGCTTAACATTGTTTAGCGTTTATCAATATATTAGTGGTGTTTTAACTTTTCTTTATCAATATATTAGTGGTGTTTTAACTATTCTTCTTCATGAGTTTCATCTTCAGACTCATTGGCATTTAAGTCCTGCAATGTTTTAAGCCTCCATTGAAACATTTCTTCAATTCAATGAACTATCAGAGATCTAACAGTGTTTGAAGCGGGAAAACTATAAAGTTGTCGCAACCCCCGATCCCTGATCCCCGGGAACGGGCGGACGCGATCACATAGTTTCGATGGTATCAGGGTTATTTAATCTTGCAGCGGAATTTACATCAAGACCGTAGTTAGGAAATGTTTATCAGAGTAAAACCACCATATTTGATATTAATAATAACAGGGGCAAAACCCAAGTTTCTTATTACAATACATTTATAGGGACAAACCCTATTTTATTGAATTTAAAACAACGTTTATTAGGTAGCTTTTATAGCCACTTATTTTCCAAGCCGTCAGCGCTTTCGAGCTGGCTTTTTCCCAGTTGGCTTTCACATTGTGTTACCTGAAACATGTTTTAAAAATATTTTGTCAGCGGGAAATACTGGTGAGTGAATCCCAGTTTAATCAAGAAACATTTTATCAATTAACACAGTATTGAGAGCGATCACATTGTTTATTTCTACCCAATTACTCATTCAGTACTATCAATCCTTGACTTGTGGGTCATATTACACATTGGCTAACTCGTTGTCCAATGGTAACGTACTGTCATTCCGACTTACTACTCGCAAGTAATAAATTTTGTATACAAAACCCCATAATACTAGCAGTAATTGAAGAACTACAAAGACTCAATCATTGCTTAATCGCATTGTAAAACAATTAAGGTTTTGTAAAACATTACAAAAAGTTTAACAAAAAGAGGATAAACTCACATTGCTATCTTAAACTTCGCGTAAGGGTTTCCTGGATATAATCTATAATTTATACAAATGTACATTGGTTAGTATCATAACCCTTTAAAAATATTAATGATACCCTCCCCGAGACGGCATTCCAACAACTACGTCGGGCAGAACCACGACAGTTGTTACGGAACCCTAAATCAATCGGGCAGCGTAACTATTATGAAATTGGGGTTATAATACTTACAATGGAGTAGAACTTCGCTAATTAGGGGTATAATACCCAAATATTATGCTTAATACTTTCAGAATTCGAGATTGAGAATTGAGAATGAGCGACGGAAAACGAAAACTGATGCCTGCTATTTATATTGCTGAAATACAACTCTCATGCGACCCGCGTAAAACACAGGCCAGGGTTATGCGGCCCGCGTCAACCCTGGTCAACACTATATCTTAGCCCGGTCACCAAGTAGACTCGACACGATGTTGACACGTGTCGGCCTGGGATGTCTCCGCGTTTCATGATCTCTCAATTCAGCGGAGTCTGTTCTGACCTTGATACCGCCCGCGTGAGATGTTGGGGTGGGTCTACGCGGCCCGCCTCAACTCAATATTTTATATTTTTAATTTATTTTATAAACTATAACGTATTTCTGGCTCGGTTTTCACATACGAGGTGTAATATAAGACATATTGGGACATTTTACAATATACTAGAGTGTCAGAATATTATGAGGGTGTTGGTTTTACCGAGGGTTGTTACAAAAGTTGTTGTAGAAAGCCAAGTGTCTCCCTAGTTAGGATTGTATCAATTAGGTAATCATTTTCCACTTCTTCGCTCCATGTAACCGTCACAATCCTCGTTTCTTCATCAAAACGCCAATCTGCAATTGTTTCTACCTGAAAATCAACCTCAACATTTTCTGGAAACTTTCTTCTTAATCTTCTTATTAAGGTTTGTGTTTTTTTCACACAAGTTATCGAGAGGAACCCCAAGGTCGGGTATTCCTCTTTAAACATTGTCAGTCATATTCATTAGGGCGTTTATGGTCCTGACCATTACTCTTCTTTTGTCTGCAAATCTGATTACAAATCTATCAATTGATGATTAAAACCTCCATGAAACTATGTTTGCCATTACTATTGTTAATGCACTTTGCTTTATGGTGTTTTCTCAGGTATGTGTGTTTCATACAATGTTAGGGTGGTTGTTATATAATAGATTTTTTATGGCTTTTTTTATTTTCTTAGCGGGAAATTAACAATAACTGCAAAGACAATCTGATCGCTTTGGCGTTTTAGAAGCATACTTATGGTTCTGAAAACAACAATTATGTTTATATATTCGATAATCATTATCATCAAACCTTAACCCTAATCCTCCATTATCCATTCCAAGATTCAAGTTCAAGGTGCAATATCTCAATCTTCGTACTCAACATTCGGTGACCAAGCTTCGCGTACCATGAGCTGCTAGTCTCCTCGGCTTTCACCCCGGTGTAGATTTTGTAAGATTCTAGGGTTTTAACAATTGTTTTGAGATTTGATTTATAACTAGTTGTGATTAAATATTTGAAGCTTATATCAGTTGTCTTGCATTTGTATTGAATTCATAAATTGTCAAGCGAGTTATGAAATTTGACTTTGTGAAATGAATTTTTGCAATTATGCTTTACTATAGGCTAGGGTCTACATGTTCTTGGTAACAAAATCCATTTTGTCCGTTCTTTGTGATGTTGATAGCTATCGGCACCTATGCCACGTAACATTAAACCTGTTAATAATCCAGTGCAACTAAATTAACTCTAAAACGTGTAGGAACCCTAGGTTTTGCAATTTCGAACCAGGTGTGAATCTTTTTTTATAGTTTTCAATCAATTAATCAAGTTTTTGCAAGCGTAATCATAAACCATTTTCGTAGTTAGTAGTGATTTGTTGGTAAAACACGACATTCTTTCCAACCAACCAAACAAACAACAATTATAAAATAACAAGCTTCATAATTTGTTCCAAAATCAATAATCAACTAAATCATAACACGGACCACAAACTCTTCGTGGTTCGACACCCTGACTGCCAATAACTATTTGTTTTAGGTAATTAGGAGTTATAAATTTGATCTTTGAGTGGACCGCGATACTCCGATCATAGTGTATTAATGATGAACTGTAGAGTAATTATGACGCACTTGTAGAGTAATTTTGAATTGTATGTTGTTTGATGAACTTGTAGAGCAATTATGTCTGTTATGTTATTTTGATGAACTACTGGATTAATTATGATACAGTTGTAGAGTAATTTAGGGGTGAGCATTTTTTAACTACCCGACCTCACTCGAGAACCGAGAACATTGTATTATCATACCCGATTAAATACCCTAAAGCATGGGTTCGATTCCGGTTATTTAATAGTCCGGATATTTTGGTTCGAAGCAGAATACCCGACCCGACTTCATTACATCTTTTCCCAATTAATTGAAGGCCACTATTACACAGACACAACATGAATGATCAACATTCATGCCTTGAACTAACGATTTGCATTCTTTGTATAAATCGATCAATGTTTGTTGTCTATTGATATAGTATAAGATCATGTAGTCATGTGCCTCATTAACTCAACCATCAATTGATGGATTTACCTGAAGTAGCAACCAAGAAATTCAACAGATGAAGAATCATTGTAATCGTGAATTGATTATATCGTGATCTAGTTAATTAGGTTAGTTATTATGAAAATTAAATCACAAATGGGCCATAGTCCAACCCACCCATTGCTTAGCGGCCCTACCCATCATATGTGTTAGTGATACAACTAATTTCAGTCCAGTTTGTATACTAGTGTTTTTTCGGGTTTTTGGACCGACCTAACCTGAACCCGACTTCTTGTCAAAAACTTAGGGACCGATCCTTGTACCTAGCTTATACGATTCGGTTCGGTGTGGGTGATTTTTCGGGTCGGTTATCAGGTATTTCGTTCGCCCTAGATTATGCTCACCCCTAGATTAATTTTGAAAGTTATGTTGTTTAATGCACTTGTAGAGTAATTTTGAATTGTAGAGTAATTTTGAATGATATCTTGTAGTAGTGTATTAATGATGAACTGTAGAATAATTATAGTGCACTTGTAGAGTATTTTTGAATTGTATGTTGTTTGATGAACTTGTAGAGTAGTTGTGTCTGTTATGTTATTTTGATGAACTACTAGAGTAATTATGATACACTTGTAGAGTTTGTAATTTATGTTATTTGATGTACTTGTAGAGTAATTTCCAATGATATCCTGTAATATTGTGTCTAATAGTGTATTAATGATGAACTATTAGAGTAATTATGATGCACTTGTAGAGCAATTTTGAATTGTATGTTCTTTGATGAACTTTTAGAGTAATTTTGTACGATAACTTTTTGTACGGAATCTTTACTCTATATCTTTACATATAAAAAGTATTATATTTAGTAGAGGAAGGTTAACGTACATTGCGGCTTAACGTACATCACGTACGACAGGTAATTACGCACGTTCATTTTAAAATCACGCTCGTTATAACTCAAAAATCCAAAATCACGCATGTTGAAACACAATAATCACGCATACTAAAAACATTAATCACGCATGTTATAGAACAAATCACACACGTTGTTGTACGTGAAGTACGTTAAACCGTAATGTACGATATACTTTTTCATATTTAGTAAATATATAATTACATAACAGATATTGTTATGCTATATAAAATTATGAAAAAGTAACTTAGTAATTTGTATTTTGTTACATATGTACATAAAAAATAACTTATGATTTACCAATAACTATTAATCTATGACTAAACCGATCTCGGGCTTAAAAATCATTAACATGGTCATGCTCAAGCTTTATGTATATGCTGAGCTCGAGCTCTTTTAAATTGAACGAACACTTCCTTACATCCTTCTCTAAATGTAGAGAAATCGCATATTCTTCTCAGGCAAATTGGATTTAAATAATCCCAACTCACTGTTATTGGCCAATAATAATCCCAACTCATTTAATCACCAATAATAATCCGAACTATTCACTTTTGTTTGTAAAATACTCCCAGTTAAAAAAACACTAACTAGGTTAAAAAATTGCTGACGTGGCAGGTGACGTGGCATGCCACAGCAGCAATTTGGCTGACGTGGCCGTTGATGGCGTGGCAGCTGATGTGGCAGTCTACGTGGCATTTTTTATGACGTGGCAACTGATGTGCCAGGTGACGTGGCATGCCACATCAGCAATTTTTTAACCTAGTTAGTGTTTTTTTAACTGGGAGTATTTTACAAACAAAAGTGAATAGTTTGGATTATTATTGGTGATTAAATGAGTTGGGATTATTATTGGCCAATAACAGTGAGTTGGGATTATTTAAATCCAATTTTCCTTCTTCTCAAATCTTATTTATCATTTTTTTTGTTATTTTAATCTATTAGTAATAAACAAAAATAAAATATTTCAGTACAACACAATCATTGCAGATCAAGGCTTGAAAGAAAGATCCCTCCTAAACTACAAAACATTGCTCAACGTCACACTCTAAAACCATGGTATATATGTTTATCCCATTTGCTTTTGTCTTTTGATACTTTTGGTTTCCTGGCGTTAGGGTGTAGGGAGTGGTGATGTGTGTAAAATGCAACATATAAATTACATCAAATGAGGCAAAAAAACTAACCCTTTTTAAGCACTAATATTGGAAAAAGAGTGTTTTTGTCTTCCTTTTGTATTTTCAGGATTAAATGAGCTCAAAAACGCAAAAGAAGCAAAAAGACAGCTAAATCCAACATAAATACAAGGAAAGGAACATTAGTGGACTGCCCGACCCCTCAACGGCACCTTCCAAAGCAAAAAGGAGAAGACAGAAGGCTAAACACGCCCCGTGCTCAGCCAGCACGGGGTCGTGCCCAAGAAGCAGCAGAAAAGACAAATCCATAGAAGCTTCTATTGCCCATCACGGGGCCGTGCTCAGCGGACACGGGGGCGTGTCGAAAGTACAGCAGGCGCATTTATTGTAATTGCGAATTACAATTAATGAGGAGAGAGATTGTCAGACAGACACGGGGCCGTGTCCAGCGGACACGGGGCCGTGTCCAGCACTCTGTTCAGCCTATAAATAGGAGTGCTTGGATTCATTTCATCTCATCCCTTAGCACACCACCTCTCTCACACTTCATCCACCACCCACCACCATGACAACACCATCATCCACCACCATCATCCATTGTCCATCGTAGAGTGTGTGAGTCGTCTCGGGATCCAAGATTGATCGTAAGAGTTCTTGACAATCAAGGCCATGTTTGCCTAAGTCTCTTACATCACTTGGTGAAGACAAAGTGTCTAGTATAATACTTTTTATTTCTAATCTTTTGCACTTTTTATTTGGTTTTGTATTAATGACTTTAATAACTAGTTACTTATGTTGAAGGTGATCTTTCCTTATCGTTTGTCCGTGGTGTCTTGGCATTATTTTACTGTCTATATAAAATAAAGGATTTTCACCATTCATATCTCCACGGTCTATATGGAGGTATGTTGACTACCTGGTAGGGGGTTAAGGGAACGGTTTGGTAAAGGTCTTGCCATTGTTCAGCGTTTAGAGGTCCTGCAATGGACCTGGGTCAAATTTAGTAGGACCTCCTTCAATACTTCACGGTATTGGATGGCGGGGGTCCAAACTCTTTGATCCCCTCATAAGTTAACTACTATTAATACTATAACCCGGCTATTTAGGACTGTATCCCTGCTGACTCAGACTACTTAGCCGAGGGTAACGTCACCGCCAAAAGCGGGGCCTACCACAATACTGCATTAATAACTTAATTCATTATCTTCCAATAATCCACCCCTTTAGGATTGTATCCCTGCTGACTCAAACTACTGGGGTGAGGGTAACGTCACCTTCAAAAGAGGGGCCTACTACAATAACTAAGATAATCTCTTAATTATGTGCAAAAGTGCGGAAATAATCAAAGGTTATACTAGATACGAGTCGGAACCAAGTGATTTATCTTGTCTATCTGTTTTTTCTTTTATTTTTATTTTCAGCATTTTAGTTAGCTTTTAATTTTCTTAGTTTAAAACATTTTTCTAAACTTTTATTGTGGTTAGACGTTGAGGATAAACCGGTACTAAAAGCTCTTGTGTCCTTGGACGACCTCGGTATCTTACCAACGCTATACTACACTCAACGATGGGTGCACTTGCCCATATGTGTGTTTAGTGTTATTAAAATATCGTTTTTTATAAATTTAAAACTTGGCTAAAATAAGTGTTAAAAAGGGCTTAAAATATAAACCTAATATATACGACACTTCACACGCATCAAGTTTTTGGCGCCGTTGCCGGGGACACAAGGATTTTAAGAAAGTTAGGAATCAACGGTCTAATCAGTTTTCCTTTTTCTTTTTATTTTTTTAGGATTTTTCTTAGTTTTTCAGCTTCTGCAGAGCTCAGCACGGGCCGTGCCCGGTCAGACACGGGCCGTGCCCAGCATCATCACTGGCAGTTTTTGTTTTCTGAGTTACAGAGAGCTGAACACGGGGCCGTGTCGGTGCAACACGGGGTCGTGTCCAACTCCCAGTAACTGGGAATCCAGAAAACAATTACTGTATCTCTCAACACGGGCCGTGTTCACTGAGCACGGGGCCGTGGTGAACTTTCTGACCAACGTTCTTTTCTGTTTTTATTGCAGGACTCGGAACCCAGGTGCCACATTTGACCCTCCTACGTAGTGCATGAGCTCCAGTTCTAGTAGAGACATAAAAGAACCCTTGGAAGAACCCGAACGCTTTCTCAGAAAAAGACTTAAAGCTAAAAATCAAGAAAAAGCTTCGGGGGACCCACTTCCAATGGCGGACCAACGTACCCTCATGGATTACCTACGGCCTACCGTAGGCAATCTTGGCGCCGCTATCAATGCACCGAATGTCGAGGCCAACAACTTCGAACTTCGGCCGCATTTGATACAAATGCTCCAAAACTCCGCAACCTTCCACGGGCTTGCGGACGAGGATCCCCATCTACATATTACTAACTTCTTAGAAATATGTGATACCTTTCGGATCAATGGAGCATCAAATGACGCCATCCGCCTTCGAATGTTTCCATTTTCACTGAAAGACCGAGCTAAGGCTTGGCTTAACACCCTCCCAGTTGGATCGGTAAACACTTGGAATGAACTTGCCCAAAAGTTTTTATATAAGTATTTCCCTCCTGCTAAAACGGCTAAATTAATGACTGAAATTAATACATACTCACAAGAGGATGGGGAATCCTTATATGAAACTTGGGAAAGGTTCAAGGAGCTTTTAAGAAAGTGTCCTCACCACGGTGTAGCGGTATGGCAACAAGTATCCACTTTCTACAATGGATTGTTGCCACACACAAGACAAACACTTGATTTAAGCTCTGGGGGACTTTTAGGTAATCGTCGTCCAAATGAAATATATAACCAAATTGAGGAAATTGCTCAAACCAATTTTCAATGGCACACTCCCCGAGGTAATAAATCCATTGCCCCGGGCGCCCATAAGGTTGATGAAAGCACCTCTTTACAAGCCCAAATCGAGGCCCTCTCTTCAAAAATCAAAAAGCTAGAAATGACAAAAACGGCCTCGGTTATGTCTTGTGAAGGGTGTGGTGGGTCACATGAAAATTGGAGTTGTATGAAAGAATTAGATGAACAAACTGAAGCGGTAAACTACATGGATAATAGACCTAGGCCGTCGAGTCCTCCAACGGGTACCTACAACCAAGGATGGCGTAACCACACAAATCTTGGTTGGAGAGATCCCGGCAATAGTAGTAACCAACAAAACCAACGAACTAATTTTCAACAACCGCAAAATTTTCCTCAACAACAAGGTGGAAGAGAAAGGCTTGAAGATACTGTATCTCGCCTCATCTCTGACACTGAAAAGAAAAACTCGGATCGATTTCAACAATTGGAATCGAATTTCAGAAATCAACAAGCTAGCATTCAAAACGTTGAAAAACAATTAAATCAACTAGCTCAAAATTTCTCCGAGAGACCACAAGGCGCGTTACCTAGTAATACCGAAACGAACCCGAAGGCACAAGTACATCTCATCACATTAAGAAATCGAACCGTGGGTCCCGAGGATGCTCCATTGCCGCCAAATGAAAGAAGCCATTCTAGCCAGCCTGTGACTCCTCCTGTGCCAGAAAAGGCTTCTACACCAAATCAAGAGCCCACCAAGACTCCTCCAATCCCGTACCCCGGTAGGTTGAATCGTCAAAAGACCGATGAGCAATTCGCAAAGTTCGAAAGTTTACTAAAACAATTGCATGTTAATATTCCTTTTATTGAGGTCCTAACCCAAATGCCTAAATATGCAAAATTCATGAGGGATTTCCTCACTCACAAAAGGAAAATTGAATCATTGCAATTAGTTAACTTAGGCGAAGAATGCTCAGCTTTAGTACTCAACAAACTTCCACAAAAGAAAATCGACCCCGGGAGCTTCACAATCCCTTGTTCAATTGGGAAGTCCCCCGTCCGAAATGCTTTAGCCGATCTTGGGGCTAGCATCAACCTCATGCCCACATCAATGTTCAAACGACTCGGCCTAGGAACAACAAGCCCTACAAAGATGAGCATACAACTCGCCGACAGGTCCGTCAAATTCCCACAAGGTGTCGCCGAAAATCTGCTAGTCAAGGTTGACAAATTCGTCTTTCCAACCGACTTTGTCATCCTAGACATGGAAGAAGACACCGAGGTCCCTCTCATCCTCGGGAGGCCATTCCTAGCCACCGCCCAAGCATTGGTGGATATGAATGACGGAACTCTAACATTGAAGTTTGGGGATGAGGAAGTGAAATTCGAATGTGGAAGGCGAGTAGAGGAAGAAGATCCGGTCAACTACATGAAGGTCATAGACTCAAGCTTGGATGACGCTCTCCGACGGTGTAACATGGGATGCAACACATCCCACTTGGGTAACATATGACCAAACTTTGGGTCTAGCCAAGGACCCTTATAAACGTGGCGCACCATGGAGGCATTCCACGGAACTATCCTTAGTTTAATTTAGAGTAATTTTTTTTATGTTTTCTAGTTAGTTTTAATTTTCAGGAATAAAACACACTCATGGTGGTAAAGGATGAAAAGGGGAACGAGAAAAATGAACCCATGCACAAGAACAAGGCAACCCGACAATTTTCTCCATTTCAGAAGGTTCAACACGGGCCGTGCCCAACCAACACGGCCCCGTGCTGAACCACCTGCAGAAAACGCCCAGTTCAGGTAACTGGACACGGGCCGTGTTCACCCAACACGCCCCCGTGTCCAGGCTTCTGTTTCTCTTGTTTTAATTCTGTTACTGGCACTTGAACACGGGGCCGTGCCCGGATAACACGGGGTCGTGTCCAGTGCCCAGTAACACAAATTTTTGCTTTTTAAACACTATTTTACACATCTAATCAACCTAAAAATTTATTTTTGGGACACATTGAGGACAATGTGTAATTTAAGTGTGGGGGGGATGCTAAAACCTTGAATTTTGCAAGTCCTAAAATACAAGCCTTACACAAAACTCTATTGGAACCGCTAATCACCCCAATTTTTTTTCAAAAAATTCATTTTTTTTACTTGTCCATGTTTAACTCGGAAAATTCAAGTTCTCAAAAAGGTTATATTTTTACAAATTTACAACCGATAGCGTAGTGATAAAAAGAACCAACATAAGAAAATTATGAAAAGGCATGACAAACTTATTTAAAATTTGATTATATATACTTGATCACATAAAAACCCATTCCCACAAAAGTGAGTTTTGAGCCTTTATTGAGCACACAATTACATATCAATTGACTAAATGCTCATTTTTCGTTTCTTGTGTGAATAGCCGCTTGGTTCTTACGACTCTAGAACTTGCCATGACAATACATTCCCGGTCCTTATCAACTTAAACCCGAGTAAGTAAATGATGGAGGCATTAGGACTAACCCTTTTTATTTCTACACCATTATTTTTCTTTTTCTTTTACCACCTACCCAAAAATCCCCCTAGTTAGCCCCTTTGAGCCTAAACCTTTTCATTTCATCACCCAAACAAAAAAAACCCTTTTACCCACCAAAACCCTTTTTCATTTTTTAACCCTTTATTTTAGTAACAAGTTCGGTTGTTCGTAAAAAAAAAATGATGAAGCAAAAAGAAAGAAAATAAACAAACAAGTTAATCAAAAATAACTTAGTTTGAATAAAAGCTTCATCAAAATAAAAAGTTGCAAAAATACGAAAACCGACACTTGTTACGCTTTTAGCCCTTTTTCTACTAACCACTAACCCAACCACCTACCTTTAACCCTAGCCTAACCCTTAACCCACAAAGTCCTCTTGATATCTACAAAGGTATAAAAGTTAAAAAGGAGGAGGATTGATTTCTTGGCAAGCCTATGGTAGGAATAAGTTCCATGCCGCTCTCGAGCGATTCACTAAAAATACACCTTCGGCCGAGTGTGAGTGATTTCCCCGTGAGGTATGTGAACTTGTATATAAATAGAATTTTAAAAAGGCATGTTATGCCCAAATAAGTAATTTCTTTTATGAAAAGTTCTAAATAAATCATTACGAATAGGAGTGTAAATAAATAAAAATAAAACCCAAAAAGATCTTGGAAATCCCGACACTCTACGACAAGCCCAAAACCTTCTCTTCTACCTATTCCATTTGGGAGTGTAAGCCACATATTAAAGAGTTTTGCTTGAGAACAAGCAAAAGTTCAAGTGTGGGGGTATTTGATGTGTGTAAAATGCAACATATAAATTACATCAAATGAGGCAAAAAACTAACCCTTTTTAAGTACTAATATTGGAAAAAGAGTGTTTTTGTCTTCCTTTTGTATTTTCAGGATTAAATGAGCTCAAAAACGCAAAAGAAGCAAAAAGACAGCTAAATCCAACATAAATACAAGGAAAGGAACATTAGTGGACTGCCCGACCCCTCAACGGCACATTCCAAAGCAAAAAGGAGAAGACAGAAGGCTGAACACGCCCCGTGCTCAGCCAGCACGGGGCCGTGCCCAAGAAGCAGCAGAAAAGACAAATCCATAGAAGCTTCTATTGCCCATCACGGGGCCGTGCTCAGCGGACACGGGGGCGTGTCGAAAGTACAACAGGCACATTTATTGTAATTGCGAATTACAATTAATGAGGAGAGAGATTGTCAGACAGACACGGGGCCGTGTCCAGCGGACACGGGGCCGTGTCCAGCACTCTGTTCAGCCTATAAATAGGAGTGCTTGGATCCATTTCATCTCATCCCTTGGAACACCACCTCTCTCACACTTCATCCACCACCCACCACCATCACAACACCATCATCCACCACCATCATCCATTGTCCATCGTAGAGTGTGTGAGTCGTCTCGGGATCCAAGATTGATCGTAAGAGTTCTTGACAATCAAGGCCATGTTTGCCTAAGTCTCTTACATCACTTGGTGAAGACAAAGTGTCTAGTATAATACTTTTTATTTCTAATCTTTTGCACTTTTTATTTGGTTTTGTATTAATGACTTTAATAACTAGTTACTTATGTTGAAGGTGATCTTTCCTTATCGTTTGTCTGTGGTGTCTTGGCATTATTTTACTGTCTATATAAAATAAAGAATTTTCACCATTCATATCTCCACGGTCTATATGGAGGTATGTTGACTACCTGGTAGGGGGTTAAGGGAACGGTTTGGTAAAGGTCTTGCCATTGTTCAGCGTTTAGAGGTCCTGCAATGGACCTGGGTCAAATTTAGTAGGACCTCCTTCAATACTTCACGGTATTGGATGGCGGGGGTCCAAACTCTTTGATCCCCTCATAAGTTAACTACTATTAATACTATAACCCGGCTATTTAGGACTGTATCCCTGCTGACTCAGACTACTTAGCCGAGGGTAACGTCACCGCCAAAAGCGGGGCCTACCATAATACTGCATTAATAACTTAATTCATTATCTTCCAATAATCCACCCCTTTAGGATTGTATCCCTGCTGACTCAAACTACTGGGGTGAGAGTAACGTCACCTTCAAAAGAGGGGCCTACTACAATAACTAAGATAATCTCTTAATTATGTGCAAAAGTGCGGAAATAATCAAAGGTTATACTAGATACGAGTCGGAACCAAGTGATTCATCTTGTCTATCTGTTTTTTCTTTTATTTTTATTTTCAGCATTTTAGTTAGCTTTTAATTTTCTTAGTTTAAAACATTTTTCTAAACTTTTATTGTGGTTAGACGTTGAGGATAAACCGGTACTAAAAGCTCTTGTGTCCTTGGACGACCTCGGTATCTTACCAACGCTATACTACACTCAACGATGGGTGCACTTACCCATATGTGTGTTTAGTGTTAGTAAAATATCGTTTTTTATAAATTTAAAACTTGGCTAAAATAAGTGTTAAAAATGGCTTAAAATATAAACCTAATATATACGACACTTCACACGCATCAAGTGGTAATCAGCAACATGCGGCAAAGTAGTTTACCACTCGGCAAACACCACCGCCAACACTAGTTTGCCACTCAAAGTTTACCAAATCGGTGGTGGCTTGACGATTCGGTGAGGGGAGGAAGGAGAGAGAGAGGGGGTATTGTGGGTGGGGTCCATTCCTATCTCAACCAATCACACATTTTTCCTTTTAAAAATAAAAATAGTTTACCACTTCACCAAGTGTCTAAACCATTGCCAACACTTTTCACCAAAGTTTAAACACTTTTGACTGATTGACATGGCGCGCTCTGATTAGTCAGTTTTTTGGTTTGCCACTCAAAGTGTTTAACCAATCCCTACACCCTTAATGGATGTGGACCTATTTAGTCGAGTTTAAAGGGTCATGCATAGTAATGTTATGTCGCCGAGATATATGGACGTAGTTTTTAAAAGACTTAGTTTTGATATATGTTAATGAAATTAATTAAGGCTCTTGGACTCATTTGGAAATTTAGACTCTTGGACTCATTTAGCTTTGTCTAAAAGATTAGAAAACATATATACAGTGACGGATGGTTCACCTTTTTTAATGTTCCAATATCATATGTTTAACATAAAAAAATACGAGTCGGTTTTGACGGTTCGGGGCGGGTAAGATTCATACATAATAAAAATACGATACAATAGTGAAAAAAACATCGTCATGATAAATTTAAACACACGTAACATAAATAAGATGGTCTTTACAAATAAGAAAAACATACTTATAGTTATTCCCTACAAGGTTTCATCTTTTGAAAACGTTGCATTACATTCTCGATCGAAACTTGTTGTAAGAACTCCCTTTCAATGTAGCAAATGCAAGAATCGTTTATCCATGCATACTACCTAAATATCAAACAACAAATTTCAAAATATTACAAATTTACATCACATTAAATGTTAAAATCAACAATTGAGATAACGACTTGCAAACTACATCAAATCAAATAGAGATAACGACTTGCAAACTACTTGAATGTTAAAATCAACAATGAATTACCTAGAAACTAAATTGAATGTCTAAACAAACATGTCAATATACAATTTGAACATCAAATTTGTTTCACTTTTAACATTTTTCTCAAATTTTCTAATTTACAATTTGAAGTATCCGTTTTCGCTTGATCTCAAGTTATTTCATTTGACTAATAAAACATCAAACTGCTTTACAAATATCAAACTATTTCCTTAAAGTCAAACTGCTTTACAAATATCAAACTATTTCCTTCATATCTTTTAGAACCACTGCATATATAAAAAATATACACCATAATTCACATAGTCTTCCTCACAAAAATATAATATTTTGAACTGAAACAGGCAAGAACATAAATTTACACCAAGTTATTTCATTTGACTAAAGTACTAAACCCTAATCTAATCGATTTTAAATTTAAAGAAAAAAAGAAAAAAAAAGCCAAAAATGGAATAAAAACGGGCTAAAGCAGACTAGAACAAGGGACTTCAGCTATAACAAGCGCATAATTTACCACTAGATCAGTCTACAAATTTGTTTATAAGGTTCCTCTACAAAATATTAACGAATTCCTTCAGAGTTTTGTATATACCTTAACACTATAAATTTCGAATCGAACGGGTTCCTGGGAAACTGTAAATAAGCGTAGGTCCGCCCCTGCATATATAATTGGACTCATTTAGCTTTGTCTAAGAGATTTAAATATAAAAAGTATTATATTTAGTAAATATATAATTACATAGCAAATATTGTAACCAAGCATGAGAAAGCGTGTCTTGACAATCAGCACGTGTTTATCTTATTTGCTTTTGTCTTTTGATACTTTTGGTTTCCTGGCGTTAGTGGTCGTGGACCTACTTAGTCGACGTCAAAGGGTCATGCATAGTGATGGTATGCCACCGAGATCTATGGACGTAGTTTTTAAAAGACTTAGTTTTGTTATTCAAAACGGGGTAGTGGGGCAGCTTGTTACCCGTTTACCATCTATCTCGATGTAAATTCATAACATGTCCTTATTGATATTTAACACATATAAAATTACTAATATATAAAAATTGACAAAACATATATAATATCAGCGTATAAGCATATTATATGTCTTTATTAATATATATCACATAATTACACATATAAGAGATTACACGAATATAAACTTGAATGAAGTTTGGGATGTCATGAATTCATGATATAAAATGTACTTAACGTTTAATTTTCTTAGGTATTGCTTTCAGTGATTCCAGCTTTCTTACAACAATCCCCATTTTATCTCTCATGTCCAACGCCTCAGGCTTCACATGGCTTTCAGCCTCCCAATCAAACTCTTGTAGCAACGAACCTAACACTAGGTGTAACACGCGTTGTGCGAGCGGCACCCCTACACACATCCTTCTACCTGCACCAAAAGGTATGAGCTCAAAGTGTTGACCTTTGTAGTCAATTGTTGAGCCCAAGAATCTCTCGGGCTCAAATGAGTTGGGGTTCTCCCAGCACTCGGGGTCTCTACCTATAGCCCATGCATTGACAAACAATTGGGTATCTTTAGGGATATGGTACCCCATGAAATTGGTATCGTGGCGTGCCTTTCGTGGCACCAGGAAAGGAATCGGAGCGTGCAACCGTAGTGTTTCCTTTATGATGGCTTGTAAGTAAGGAAGCTTATCGATTGAACTCTCGTCGAGCTTCTTGTTCGGACCAATGACTGAGGCAAGCTCGTCTTTGGCCCGAACCATTTTCTCAGGGCATCGTAATAACTCAGTCAGAGCCCACTCAATAGTACTACTCGTTGTTTCTGAACCGGCTAGAAATATCTCCTGTAAAATATTAATAAAAAGTCAATAGCACTGTTAAGTATAGAAACACAGATTATGTGGGAATTTTGATAATAATCAATATCATTCCTTTGTTATTCTAAACTAAAAAAAAAATACAACTAGAAAAACCTAAATTTATTTATCTCTAGTTAATTAGTTTACATAAAAAAAAAGAAACCAACTAATTTATTTTCTATTAAAATAAAAAAAATGAAGAAGAAAAAGCAGTTTGCATACTTTTTTCTCCTCTCTACTATAAAAAAAAAAAAGAAGAAGAAGAAGAAGATTTGCATACTTTTTCTCCTCTCTATTTATCATAACAAACATATTTAGATTAGTGAATTATGATGGATCTACATGTGTAATAGTTATAACATATGAATATACATAAATTTACGCATACAAGCATAAATCAATTCAAATATAATCATGAAAATAATAGTTTCTTACATTACGTACAAAGCCCTCCACAAAATCAACAACATATGTACTAGTCAATCTAAAATAACCACCAATTATTCAAAGACGAAAGAAAACTTACCAAAATAAAGATGGTGATGTCTCTCTCGGACATCTTTTCCGGTTCATCTTTTCCGGCACCTTCATAGTCCAATAACACGTCTAGAAAGTCCTTCCTCCTCTCGACATGACCTTGTTCCGCCTCCTTCGACCGCTTCTCCACACGCTCTTTCACCCATCCGGTTGCTATATCTATCGCTTTTCCAACATCTCGGTCCATTTTCGATCTCAACCCTTGCAAATCAAACCGCTTTAGCCACGGGTATAAATCCGATATATTCGGATGACCACCCCACTCCATCAACCCTAACATTGATTTAAAAAACTCTGACCCAAGTTTAGAATCCGGATTCGCCAAGTCTCGAGAGAGCATGAGGTTCCCTAGCAAGTTAAACGATGCGAGAAAAACAAACTTTGCTACATGAACCCCCTTCCCAACTTTAGCCGAATTGGCTTCTATTTCAATCCAATCTAACATATTATCGACACACCGTCTCCTAACAGCAGTCGACTCGTTGATCCTTTTAGCAACGAGCATTTCGACTGTACAGATCTTCCTCAACACTCTCCAGTACATACTGTACGGAGCTAATGCTAAGGAAGATTTGTCATAGTCATGAGACTTACTAGTCTCGGTTATTGTGCGCTCCACAAACGTCAAATCATGGTTCTTAAATAACTCAGTGGCGGCCTTGGCACTCAAGATCGCCACTGTGTTTACAGATCCAAGTTTTAGCCTAACAACCGGACCGTATTCAGTGGCTAGCCCGGCCACGGTTCTATGTGGCATGGCACCAAGATTAAAAAGGTTACCGAACACCGGCCACCCTGGTGGCGCTGGTGGTTGTCTTTTTCCTACGGTTGTAGCTTTCTTCCGGCGGATGAGAATAATAAAGAAAAGAGTGATGATAGAAACTAGACCAAATGCCCAATTAAACTCCATTGTGTCGCTCTATTTTGGATCATATGTTATTTTCTATATTTATAGAACTTTCAACACCCTGGCCACCTGCCGGCTGGTATCAAAATTAATTAGGCATGTTAATATCAATACTTTAAAATCCGGTTTTTATACTATACTAGATTGGGCTCGAAACAGGGTGTATCGAGCTGTTTAACCGGGTGTACGAGACGGTTTAACTGATTCTATCAGACATTTCAAACGGTAATACCGTCGGGTTTGAATCAGTTTTTAAAACATGGATATATATATTTCAATTAATTTACTTGGCATGCATGTTAGTATACGTACGTTTTCAATTAATTAATTGAGTTAAATGCTTGGTTGGTCCCTGTGGTTTGCAAAAATTGCAGATGTGGTCCCAAATGTTTACTAATTACACGCGTGGTCCCTGTGGTTTTCAAAAATGCACTCGGTTGGTCCCCAGCCCTAACATCAGTTAAATTTCTCAGTTAAGTCCATGTTAAATGACCAAAATACCCTTCACTTGATCAGAACTTTATCATCTTCAACATATACACATTTGCAAACACCCCCCCCCCCCCCCCCCTTTATATCCAGAACTTTCTTCAACTTTATCATCTTCAACAAAAACCCAGAACAAAAATCAGTTGAGGATGATCGGAGAAGATCGGAGGCTTCTCAGCCGTGAGGGCGTACGGACGGAAATAAAAAGGTAGCTTTGTAATGGCGAAACAGGTTGTTAATGGCGGACGAGAGATCGGGAACCAGAAGGACGACGCATCTTCTTCACAGTTCCTATCTCTGAATCACGTCTCGTATGTCTGCAGATCTGTTCTTACATCTGTCAAATTCTACACCGATGTTCTCGGTCTCATCAGACGTCCTTCTTCTTTCGATTTCGAAGGAGCTTGGTCAGCATCCATCTCCTTCCAATTTCTTACACATTTTTAACATCAGATTTGATATGATTTTCTGTTATTTAAGCTGAAATTATGATTCGTATTTAGCAATTCCTGCTTTTTGTTGTGATTCGGTGGGGACTGGATTGGTGAACACGTTTTACTGTAGTCTGTATCTGTGAATTCATATGTGAAACTTGACATCTAATAAGATTTTAGTAGAAATCTTTAAAACTTTAATTTTTAATGTGATATGCTGTTTTTTTTTTACTTAAAATCACACGATTCGTGTTCATGTTCTTTTGTTGTGATTCGGTGGGGTATGGACTTGGTAAACACATTTTTGGTACATTTTGTTATGGGAAAATTACAATCTAATCTGCAGACATACGAGACCTGAATCACAGCCTCTCAGATCAACGATTGTACACCGATTCGATTCAGATCAAATCTGTTCAGATCTAGCAATTGTGATGGAGACACCGATTCGATTCAGGGAGCTTTTGTTTCGACTTCCGACCGTGACGGAGACACCGATTCGATTCAGGTAGCTTCCGCTTCAACTTCCGATTCATCAACAGCAGCTGTACTGAAGATGATGGGTTTCATCACTGATGAAGATGATGATGGGTTTAACCATCATGGGTTATAAAGAGAGTTAATAAGCAAGGGTATTTTGGTCATTTAACATGGACTTAACTGAGAAATTTAACTGATGTTAGGGCTGGGGACCAACCGAGTGCATTTTTGAAAACCACAGGGACCACGCGTGTAATTAGTAAACATTTGGGACCACATCTGCAATTTTTGCAAACCACAGGGACCAACCAAGCATTTAACTCTAATTAATTCATTTCAACTAACTATAAACTGTATATATATAAAAAACAAATTTATCAGTGTAAATATAATTTTTTTTTTATTTTTTTTTATTGTCGGTAAAAGATCACACTTTTTTAATATAACATTTATTGTATATTTTGATTGGATACTGTAAATTTATGTAAACCCCCATGTGGAATATAGCATTTATTCCATCTTCATCTTTACTTGCAATATTTTCAAATCTTTCATGCACACGTCACTCACACAGGATATTATGTTTCAAGATTCTAAAAAAGTTCTTCTGTCCTCTAGCGAATTATTATTATTATTATTATTATTATTATTATTATTATTATTATTATTATTATTATTATTATTATTATTATTATTATTATTTCCCACACCCCCTATATCTTATTTTCACATCCCCTAGTGTATACGGGCCGTATACAAATATACGGCCCGTATAGAATGTTTTTTAATAGGAAAATGCGCAGATAATGTTTTTTTGATTTTACTATATACGGCCCGTATAATGTTATACGAGCCGTATACATGTTTATACGATTTGTAAAACGTATACGGCTCAATGGATTTATTTTGGGAGGTTTTTGATGTTACCAAATGTATACGGGCCGTATAACTGTATACGAGCCGTATATAAGGATGTTTTTTTCAAGTATCACGTTTTTTCCAGTAAAAACACCATCATTCTAGGGTTTCTAAACTCTTCATTACCTTTAACAACGTTGATCGGAACACGCCGCTTAAATCGGCGCACAAGTAGAGTAACGTTACCGATCAGTCCGTTGATCGAGTAACTAGCAGAAGAACCCGACACAAACAAATTCTCCACAGTTTGTTATTCAGAGATCTATTCGGTCATCTTTCCAAACTACAACACACGATAACTTTAAACTTTATAGTGTGTGATTTGACCAGGAAATGATTGGAGGTGATTGCTACTTTTAATAAACTGTCATAGTTGGCAAATTCGATTTCAACAAATCTTTTCCTTTTCCTTCAATTTCTAGAACATTCTCCGTAACATGAAGACGTGTCGGGTTCTTCTACTAGTGGTATTTTAATGAAGTATTGAAGATTGAATGTGCAAACCGCAACCGTTTTTACTACGGAAATGGTGGCTATGCGAAATACAAACCGCAACCGTTTTTTTACTACGGAAACGGTGGCTATGCGAAATACAAACCGCAATCTTTTGACTATGGGAAACACAAGTTTTCTTTTTGAGTTTGATGGATGTCTGTTATCTCAGTTGAGGCAGGCATTGTTTAAAACTGAATATAACTAGATGTTACGTGTAACTTCATTAAACCAAGAACAAAGCCTATTTTCGAAACACATGTGTTCGTATCAGCGTTGTTTATCACCCTGTGTGAGCACCGGAAACCCGAAAAACAGTCTTGACAACTGTGACAGCTTATCTGTCTGTGTGTGTCACATCCATCCTGTTATAGCAATCGATATGATTAATTTTACAGATTTTTTTCTAATTAGCGATGTTAACTACCAAAAGAATGCATACACAAATAGTTCTAGTGGACGAAGCAAAGAGACCGTTGTGTATCTGAATCAGGTTCTCAAACAAACACTACTAAAGATGAGTTGTTGATAAATACCTGAGCTGTTATCTCGGTTGTTCAGTACTTTCGTGATAATAAAACAAGCAGGCATTGATTTTGCCAAGATTGATGGAAAGAATATGACCATAAGCGTTGTGGATTCTCAGCGTTATTCGAATGTAAGTGGATCGAGTGATACGCTTATCTATTCTGGTCAAGGTGGGCATGGTTTGTTCGGGAGTAAATCACCACCCAAAGATCAACAACTTGTGAGTGGGAATATGGCTATGAAGAATAGTATGGATAAGAAATCACCAATTCGGGTAATAAGGAAAGTTGCCTCGTTGAAATCGAAGAAAATAGTAACTAGCAGAAGACGTGGTTGGTTCTTCTGCTAGTTATTCGGAATGTTTCGAATCATCACAGAAGACGTGTCGGGTTCTCCTAGTTATTCGGAATGTTTCGAATCATAACAGAAGACGGATGCGGTTTGCATATTCAATCTTCATTGCTTCATTAAAATTACAACACATGATAAAATGCTTGGAAAATTGCATCAACTCTCCTATATCAACATACTCTTCTCCAGACGCTTAGTTGTTATGAATGACAACTTGAGGGGTCTAGTTAACTTTCAGATTCAGATTCAGGAAGCAGATGATTTGTCAAAAAACATGGTCAACGTAGTAAAATGGGAGCTTTTACACCAACCATATCGAGATACTTTGTGTTAGTTGCTTCTCTTGTTAAGTTTCTGAACCAACCGAAATCCACAAATTCCAACAGTTTCTTCATAGATTCCGTTCGGTTTCAAAGCCGGTTGAGGATTACGAGTGTTCTACAAATTCCAACAAATCTTTCACTCCAGTACTTGAACCTTGAGCGCAGGAATCAATTCAAAACCCTCACCCTCTCTTTCTAAAAAATCAACCAGAAAACCAAAGGAAAAGGGCAGATAATGGCTGATGGTTCTTCGTTGAGGAAACTAAACGTAGACGGAGATGATAGGCCTGGTAACTGAAAGAGAAAAAACCCCAGCGACGACGTCGACGATTATTCTGAAGCCGAAGAGAGCGACGATTGTGAGATCAGGAAGCTCAACTTGAACGGACGATATGTATCTTCTTCATGCGACGGACCCAATTCTTGCTCAACTCTTTTATCATGAACGGATTATTGGCCATTATTCGACCGAGTAATCAATTGTATTTTGTTTAGTTGCTTCTCTTGTTAAGTTTCTGAACCAACCGAAATCCACAAATTCCAACAGTTTCTTCGTAGATTCCGTCCGGTTTCCAAACTCTTTCACTCAAAGTTAATATTCACTGTGGTGGATGCAAGCATAAAGTTAGAAAAAATACTCAAGAAGATTGAAGGGTGCACGAAAAGTTTCTTACGAACGATATGTATCAGGAAGCTCAACTTGAACGGAGGATATGTATCAGGAAGCTCAACTTGAACGGACGATATGTATCTTCTATCATGCGACGGACCCAATTCTTGCTCAAGTCTTGTGGGCCCGTATCGGAATCAGGCGTTGGAAGGATTGTAGTAGTAGGACATTGGCACCACTGTGAAAATAATGAACGTATTATTGGCCATTATTCCAACAGTTTCTTCGTAGATTCCGTTGGGTTTTCAAAGCCGGTTGATGAAACCGAAGCTGTTATTTCTGTTGTTCAGTACTTCCGAGATCTGAACCAACCAAAATCCACAATTCTTGCAAGTTAAATCCACAATCAATGTATACAGGTGCAAGAGAATGGCGAGTTATTTCAGTTATTTCTGTTGATCCACAAATTCTATCAAATTGTGTCTAATGCAAGGATCTTCGTGCATTGTTTAAATCGGAATCAGGTTCTCAAGACAAGGATCGTTCTAATAGATTAAAGAGAATAAACCCTCGTTTCTTCATCTTCATCTTCAAGAACAATGATGAACAGATGATGTTTTTTTTTCGGAGAACGTGGTGGATTACGGTGGTTTGGGTCTAGGGTTGTCAAAGAGAGAAAAGGAGGGGGAGAGAGTCTGATACAATCATTTTTTACCCATACTATACGATACGTATAATAGTATACGGCCCGTATACAAGGATCGTATACATTGATCCGGTAATTTTTTTAACTTTGTGTATATGGGCCGTATAATTGTATACGGGCCGTATAATTGTATACGGCCCGTATTCTTATGGTAAAAATTGGTTTATTCTCTTTAATCTATTAGAACGATCCAAAAAACGAAAGGGATTTCGAGCAGTTGGTATTAAACCAATGATTTGTTGACTCATAAACCCTTGAATCCCAACGCTTCTGTAAAAGAGCCTATATTAGAAACCATCCTATGTCTTTTACCAACCGTAGAGGCAGCAAGGACAAGCCTTCGGTTTACTTTGTGTAATAGAACTTCCGAGCTAACATGGACATGAATGATTTACACCAAGTTTTGTTGCTGCGCCAGGGTCCAATACACGAGCTCACCCTTGTTATGGATGATTACTGGGAAGATTACAATTGTTTTGAGTTTTGTCAGATAATACGTCATTTGTCGAGAAACCATATTGTCAAGAAACTAACATCTTTTAATACTTCATTTGTCAGATAATACTTCATTTGTCGAGAAACCATACTGTAAAGATCTCTACACAAACTCTTCTACATCTTTTAACCAATTGTCCATCACTTAAGACCTTGAAAGATTTGTTGAAATCAAAGAAAAGTGTAACTAGCAGAAGACGTGTCGGGTTCTTCCAACAAATTGTGTATGTGCTTGTGTTGTAGAAATCGGTGATGAATTTGTGTATTTGAATCAGGTTCTCTGCCTTAGATCGGTCATTCCTTGTGATACATGAACGTTGTATTCTTGTCTTTCAGAAGAGTTGGTATTGGGCCAAGAATACTTCAAACATTCTAAACCCTAGCTGGAAACAAACCAACAAAATCCTGATAGTGAAAAACATCAGCAACATTTTTTTCTTTTCATTCAATTTCGAGAACATTCTCCCTGTGTATGTGCTTGTGCTGTAGAAACCGGTGGTGAATTTGCGTACACAACTGAAGATTTAGTGCATGAAAAATTTCTTACGAAATGTACGTGACAAAACGAGTATTTTGGGAATTAAACGCATGTACGTGACAAAACAAGGATCGTTCTAATAGATTTCAGTTGTTTCTGTTGATCCACAAATTTCATCAAATTGTGTCTAATGCAAGGATCTTCGTGCATTGTTTAAATCAGAATCAGGTTCTCAAGACAAGGATCGTTCTAATAGATTAAAGAGAATAAACCCTCGTTTCTTCATCTTCAAGAACAATGATGAACAGATGATGTTTTTTATTCGCAGAACCGTTGGTATATGTCGACCACAAAGAGAACAGTGCAGCGACAGTTGAGTCTCCTCCTTCGTGGTGGATTGCGGTGGTTTGGGTCTAGGGTTGTCAGAGAGAGAAAATGAGGGGGAGAGAGTCTGAGACAACAGCAGACAACAAGTTCACCACTTTTTTAGTTGCTTCTCTTGTTAAGTGAGACAATTCATAGAGAACAAATTCACAGCAGAATGAAATTTTATTGAAAAGTTGTAATTTCTCCACTCACCGTGAAACCGGTGATGAATTTGTGTACACAACTGAACGTTCATTAACGTATTTTAACGTATTGTTGGACTTCTTGTTCCTAATGTAGGCAAACAAGTTTTCCACAGTTTGTTATTCAGATCTCTATTCGGTTATCTTTCCAAACTGCAACACACGATAAGTTTAAACTTTATAGTGTGTGATTTGACCAGGAAATGATTGGAGGTGATTTATACTTTTAATAATCTGTCACAGTTGTCAAATTCGTTGTGTGCATTCATAGTTTAGACAACAATCTGTGTGTGTCACGTCCATCCTGTTTCAACATCGTGAGGTAAAACCGTTTCAACATCAAGGGTTGTTATTCACCCTGTGTGAGCATTGGAAGCCCGACAAACAGTCTTGCTATTACGTCTTCAATCAAGACCGCATTGTTAATTTTAATGATGATTTAAAAAATTCCGAATAACTAGCAGAAGAACCCGACACGTCTTCTATGATGATTCCAAACATTCACGAACCACAATGGACTCAGACTCATACTACTCACCCTCCCCTGAGGAAAAGTTTTCCCGACGACTCAAGATAAAGGAGTTGGTTTGTGTTCATATCAGCGTTGCTTATCACCCTGTGTGAGCATTGTAAGCCCGACCACTAGCAGAAGAACCCGACACGTCTTCTATGATGATTTGAAACATTCACGAACAACAATGGACTCAGACTCATTGTTGCGAATTTGGTTTCTTCGGTACAGGTTGATGAAACTAAAGCTGTTATTTCGGTTGTTCAGTAGTTTCGAGACAACGCGGCTTCTCCTTACAACTCTCATCAAATGTCTCACCCTTCCTTTTATTTTGTAAATATTAAATAAAGAATAACACCATGCCCGTAACCCCGCGTTGATAGCTTCCGTTATATTACAGTCATACGACACGCCTTTTTGTTCTTCAATCTTTGTTACTTGTTAATGTTTTATTTTTTTCTACTTTTAGAAAGGTTTGACCTCCTCATGACTGTAAAATGTCTCGTGTGATTGACACCTTAAATCCATTAAATACTTTGAGAAAAATCTAATTGTCGAAGAATACGGGCCGTATAACAGTATACGACCCGTATACTGGTTCGTATACATTGTATACGACCAGGAAACTTATTTACACATGGTGTTACGGGCCGTATACTGTTATACGGCCCGTATACACCACGTGTAAATAAGTTTTTACCATGTGTTAATATTAGGACCCTATTATTATTATTATTATTATTATTATTATTATTTTCAAACCATAAACGAGTTGGTATCTTCTTAGTCAGTTGTAATCAGGGCGGATCCATTAGGAGCTGTAGTATGGGCTACGGCTCAACCCTGTATCGTAGTGTATTTTTTTATTTTATTTTTTCGTTTTATATAAAGGATACCTCAAAAAATATGAGAATATCCATAACCAAAAAATCGGATACTTGATATTACTAAAATCCTAATTTTTTATAAGACCAAACATTTTACAACCCAAAACTTGTAAATAATTAAGTCCAAATGATTAGATAAGCTCAAATTAACAATAATAAAATTGAAAGGATGCCCAATTGGTAAATAACAAAGATTAGCCCAAGACCCAAAACAATAAAATACACCTTTTGATTATGGGCGGCAATTTGGAAACTAAACGTCGAACAAAATACAGTTTCTGAAATTGACATCGTCCCTGCTGCCTGAACTCTGAAGTGTTGGTTGTTGTTTGCTGGTGCTGAAAGCGTCCCTGCTGACCTGATGATCGCTGGAATCGTCCCTGTTATTCGCTGATTCGGAATTCACGTCCCTTTTGATCGCTGGAATCGTCCTTGGGCAGCCTGAAGTCGTCCCTATTGATTGTTTACCGGCGTTCACCTTTGATTTGTGAGTTTTCTGGTCATATGATTGCACGGTAATTTTTTTGTTTTTTGCGATACCCCTAAATTATTGAGCTAGCTCCGCCACTTAAAATAAAGGTTTAACCGGGTTAAATGATTTGTAGGTTGTTGGGTAAAATTTATAAATTACACGTTTATTTTTCACTTCTTAAATTCTAATTTTAATAGATGTGGTGGTGTCGAAATGTAAAATGTTTATGTACAATTAGGGGCGGCAATTTTTGACATGATCCGTCAACCCGACACGAAAAAAAAAATGTTTGGGTCGGCTAACACGAGTTTAAAAAACGGGTCTGGTTCGGTTGACCTGCATAAAAATGGGTCGACCCATTAACCCATTTAACTATTTAGAAAAAAAAAAACCTTTTGTATTTTTGTTTTTTTGTTTTTCCGTTTCTATTTTACATGGCTTGTTATAATAATGTTAGTTTTGACATATTATATTATATATTTATCACACTCATACCTATCATTAAACATGTTATCGATAACTCACCAAAAAGTTAACAACTCGCTTATAAAACGTCAAATTGTATGACTCATTTAAAAATAAGGGTTAAACGGATTGGGTCGGGTTAACTCAAATTTTTATGGGTCGGTTTAGGATTGAAATCTTTGACACGAATATAATATGGTCCGGGTTGAACATTTCAACCCTCAACCCGCAACATGTCAACCCACCAACCTATCAACCAGACACAATTAACACCCATATCTGCAATCAACCAAAGTATGACATTTTCTCTAAATATTTTTTAACAGTTTAACCCGTTTATGGCATTTAATCACTTATAAAATAACCTGAAACATACAATTTTCCAATTAAGTTTTATTGTGTTAAGAACAACTTGATGCCCCGCCCGCGTTGCGGAGCGATGGCCGAATAATTCTTAACCAATTAAAAAACAGTACTATAGTTTCGTTACAAAGGAAAACTAAAACGATGACAAGATCGTAATTTTTAGCGGGGGTAAATTCGTAATTTTTAGCTAGCAGAAAACCATAATTTTATTTTGAACCGAGGGAAAAACGTAATTTTGAATTAAGGGAGCAAGCGTAATTTTTAACCTAGGGGGAAATCGTAATTTTTAGCTGGAGGCAAAAGCATATTTTTAGATTGAACTGTGGGAAAATACGTAAATTTAAACTAGGGGCAAAAACGTAATTTTAAAGTGGGTATAAAATAATAAACTGGTGTAAAAGCGTAATTTTGAGATAGGGGGAAAACATAATTTTATTTTGAGCTGGCGCGAAAACATAATTTTGACGGAGGGTAAAATTGTAATATTTGAACCGAGGGCATATTCGTAATTCTTAGTTGGGAGCAACAGGGTAATTACTTTTTGAACTTGGGGCGAAAACGTAATTTTAAACTGCAGGCAAAAACATAAATTTAAAATGGATAAAAAATAATAAACTAGTTGGTCCAATGGTTTATTGTCGACCGCCCATTTCAACCAATGGCAGGGAAACACTATTCCCTGCCATTGTAAATGTAGATGTAGGAAATATTTCTTACTTTAATAACATGTACGCATTTATTTCGGTTAGTTATACATGCTACTTATAACACGATCTCAAAAAGGATACATTGAGTCAACTAATTAAACAAAAACACTGCCATAGTTATGATAAAAAAATAACTAAAACGATGACGAACATGTAATTTAGACCGTGGGGTATGGTGAGGCGGGGGGGTTGGGCTTGGGTTGGGGCATTTGCTGACACGTGTAAAGGGAGCCCCTCCCCCCCCCCCACTGCCTGGTTACGTGTCCGCGAGGTATGGCGGGGCGTGGGTTGGGTGCACCGCATGGCATAATGGTTTTTAAAAAAAATTTATAAAAAATCACACAACATTTATAAAAAAAACCTACAACTTCATTAAAATTTTAAAGATTACATAATCCTAAAAATTACATAATTTCTAAATATTACAAAATAAACAAACCTAGAGCGTTAAAAAAATTTCAAAAAGGTCGATCTTGTCGAACGCCTTGTTTTCCTTGCCTCGAAACTCTATGTTCGCCACCGCCACCGCCACCCGGTCCTCGTGGCTTAACTCGCCAGCGGGAACGGCTTCGTAGTAAGCCTTGAAACGCTCGAGCTTGGGCCGTAGCTCGCGCCATTTATGTTGGCACACGTTGAGGTTGTGGCGGTCGTTACGGACGTTATTTCGGTAGGTCGTGAATGCTTCCGCCCAATATTTTGTTTGGCCTGGTGGCCGCCCCTTCATAGCGTCGACGAAGCTAGTGACGAGTGCCATTTCTTCTTCACGGGTCCAGGATGCCATAGCGGTGTTAGGTTCGTGGGATGGGGGGACCAGTGGGGTAGCGGGTTCAAGAATGGGTAGCCGGTGGGGTTTCGGTTCGTGGGATGGGGGACCAGTGGGTTCGGGGTTACAAATATATAGAGGATGTTGGGAGACCGGGGTGGCGGTTAGGTGGTATGGGGGACCGTTTGAATTTTTAATTTCAAAATTTGAATTGGCCGCCTGACGTGGCGGGGTGACCCAATGAAATACCGCCAGCTCGCTTGGCCATTGCACCACACGCCCGGCTTGAAAGCCAAGCCCCAAGGGGCCACGCCCAAACCCAAGCCCACCCGGGGTGGTGGCTTGGGCGTTTTCCCCCAACCCACGCCCAAACCCCCCGCCCCATACCCCACGGTCTTAGAGTTGGGGCAAAACAATAATTTGTCTGGACCAATTAGTTAATGTTAGGCAACTGTTTGGCACGAATAAAAACTAAATTGAGTCAACCAATTAAAATAAAACACTACCATAGTTTTGCAAAAAAAAAAAACGATGGCAATATTGCAATTTTTAGCTGTGGTAAAATTGTAATTTAAAAACGGAGATAAAATAATATTTTTAACTGAGGGCAAAACCATTTTTTTATTTTGAATTGGGGGCAAAATCGTAATTTTTTAAATGAGGGCAAGATCGTATTTTTTTGGTGGGGGCAAAACCAAAAATTTATTTTCAACTGGGGGGCGAAATCGTAATTTTAAACTGGGTACCAAATCGTAATTTGGCAGGACTCTAGCTGAGGGCAAAACCATATTTTATTTTGAACTGCGGGCAAAATCGTATTTTTAACTGAGGGCAAAATCGTAAATTTAGGCAGGGGCAAAACAATTTTTTTATTTTGAACCGGGGGGGGGGGGGGGAATCGTAATTTTAAACTTGGGATAAAATTGTAATTTGACAAGACCTATAAATAACTATTATATGCTAAAAAAAGGTGGCCGCCACTTTTGGCCAACCACCTATCTGAACTATTCACGGGGCAAAATCGAAACTTTTTAACTGAGCAAAATCGTAATTTTTTAGCCGGGGCAAAACCAAAATTTTATTTTGAATAGGGTGCGAAATCGTAATTTTAAACTGGGAACCAAATCGTAATTTGAAAGGACTCTAGCTGGGGCCAAAACCATAATTTTATTTTTAACTGGGGCCAAAATCATATTTTTTAACCGAAGGCAAAATCGTAAATTTAAGCAGAGACAAAAGAGATATTTCATTTTAAACCGGGGGTACAATCATAATTTTTAAACTTAGGATAAAAATATAATTTGACAGAAAGTATAATTACCTATTATATACAAAAAAAAATTAGCCGCCACTTTTGGCCAATCACATTTCCCAACTATTCCCGCCGTCCTTTTGATTTGTATATGTTGGAAATTACCAGAAATCTCCCCTTGTAGTTTTCAAACACAAATATGTTTATTAGTTTTTGACTTTCTTAACCAATAGAATATGTAACGTTTATTCGATTGACTAAAAACTATATACTCCAATCACTTGCGCATAAGAAATACTGGTGAGTGCATCCCAGTTTAATCAAAATAGTTTTATCACTTTTACAGAATTGAGGGCAACCCGTAATTACATTTGTTTATATCTAATCAATTACTCATTCAGTACTGTCAAACTCTGAATTGTGGGTCATATTATCCATTGGCTAACTCTTTGTCCAATGATAATGTTTTTCCACATTTTGTATACAAAACCCCAACATACCGGCAGTAATTGTAGAATCACAAATACTCAATTACTGTTAAGTGTAAGTTAAAATATTATGAGGTTTTGGTAAAACATTTTGACTTTAAAAAAGGTGAAAAAAACAGATGTACTCACATTGCAAATTTAGATAATATTAAAGCTTCCTGGGTATCTCCTGGTTATTATCTATTAAATCAAATAATGCACACGTGTTAGTAAAATAACCCAATTCAAATTAACCGTACAACTCGAGACAGAATTCCAATGACTGAGTCGGGCAGAGCCGACATGCATTACGGAATCCTAAATCAATCGGGTGTACACACGAGACAGAATTCCAATGACTGAGTCGAGCAGAGCCGACATCCAGTACGGAATCCTAAATCAATCGTGTAGGATAATAGCAGGGTTATAGTACTTACAACGAGGCAAAGCTTCGCTTTATAGTAGGTATTATGCCCGAACAGAAATTCTACTATTAGAAAGTTTAGAAAGAATTCGGGAATTTGAACGACTGACAAATGAGCCGAAGCCCCCCTTATATAGGCCCGACGACCACCTTCTCGCGCTCCGCGAGACATTCAACTAGGGCCTTCGCGGCCCGCGAGAGGCTATGTGTCTCGCATAGGGTTGGCCAGTCATCGGCCTAGCTCCGGTGAGTCAGTGGACACGTGGCACTAGGGGTGCACCGCAAGCAACTGGGCTCGCCCCCCGTGACAGACCACCAAGGTCCTCGTCGCGCCCCACGAGTGACTGTCAGACTTGGTTTTTGTTGTTTTTTATAAGTATAGGGTTATTCCGGGTCCGTTTCTCGCGTACGGGGTACGTAAAGAATGTTTTTTGGGTCACGTTAAGGGTTCTAGGATGTATTTAGGAGGGTTGTTATAGTTAGAAAACTTTATTGATTGTAATAGTTTGATAGATAATCAAAAAAGATCGGTTTGTTGGTGACTTCTGTTTTTACTCGTTTCTGTAACAATATGATCCAGAGGATTCGGCACTCTAAATTAGATAGACAATTATGTCATGATCCATTGGACTAAAGGGACCTACACCCATATGAATTGACAAGCATGTAATACCGGTAACAAGAGATATAGTTTGTCCCAAGTTATTTATGAAAATGATATACCAAATGGTATAAAAATGGTTTTGAAAAGATTTTCAAAATATTTCAGTTAATTGTATTTACCAGTAAAAACTGATTTATTTTCAAAAGACTAAGCGCAGGTTAGCAAGTACGGAATAGGTTGGAGCTGCTCGGTAATTGCATATTGGAATTTGCGACTCCAAACAAAGGCCTAGTAGTCTGTATGTAATATTTTTTATCATTTCGATCTGCCTGTGGATCTTTAGTACACATTCGATCTGTATATTATTTTTTTATGTTTTGGATATTTGTACTTTGTAATAATTAGCTTATAATCCCAAGACTTCCGTTGTGCTAAATGTGAATATCTATATCAATCGTCACGCATAAAGCATAAGTCCAAGCCCACCAGGAAATCAAGGTGTGACAATAACGATTTTGGGGCTAGAGCCCTTTGGTCGTGGTTATGTTGTGATTGTGAATTGGCGGGCTCTATATCTGATGTGGAAGTGGGCGTTAGTGTGTGGCGCCCCCACAACACCCAGTCATTATTACTATTAATGTTAGTCTGTTACTATGTGTTAATGTTGGTGCACTACATCTGTCGACTTCGTCTTGTATCGAGTCTTAGACTAGTTAGATTAGATCAGGGCACGTAGAACGAGAGAATGAGAAAGAGTTAGCAAGATTTCGCTTGAAGGTTTGTGTATGTAAAGGATTTCGCTTGAAGCAGCTCAAGCGAAATCAACATGTTAGATTTCGCTTGAGATCATTCCAAGCGAAATCCCAATCTCTATATATAGGAGGTCTAGGTCAAGCGAAATAAGGGGGTAACATTTGAGAAATTTCCATACCGAGGTGCTGCCGGTGTGAGAACTGATTGTATTTGTGTTCATATCAATACAAATCAGTGTTAAAGTGAAGATTCAGCTGTTTATAGATCAAATACCGCACCTGTATTTGATAGAATTCCTTTGAACCGACTCGTTCGGATCAGCAAACCGATCCTACAATTGGTATCAGAGCCAGTTGAGGAGTTCTACAGGATTTCAGCTGAAATTGACATCATTCTCATACTTCTACACCTTCTTTTCATCAGTTCAGAATTTTTCCACGGTCAAAATCTATTCAATTTCTCACGGATTGTTTAATAGTACAAGATAACAAACCCTTGAAAGTTTCACAGACAAATTCAATCTAAAAGTGATCAAAATTGACATCCGAATGGATTTCGCTTGAAGAACAAAGTTTGTGTTGGACGATTTCGCTTGAACTTTTAAGCACTTATCATTTCGCTTCAAAGGTTATTTGTTTTCGCTTCAAGGATCTCGCTTCAAGGTTTTCGCTTCAGAAAGTTTCGCTTGAACAACTTCGCTTCAAAGGTCTCGCTTCAACCAGTTTAACAGATTATTTCGCTTGAAATCTACGAGTTGACCAGTTCGCTTGAAAGTAATTGAAACATGGATAACGATTTCCACAACGCATTTGCAACATCGCCTAGTTCATCTTCCATTGCTCAGAACATGAATTCAGAAAATGAAACGGGGACTACTCAGAAACCCCCAAAGCTAATGTGCATTGAGGAATACTATGGATGGAAAGATCGTTTCGAAAACTGGGTGCAAGCAAATCATTTGAGATCATGGGAATGTATTCTGAAAAAGTATATGCTACCACGTTCTGAAATGGAAACAGTAAAACAGATTTCAGAGTTTGGTAATGAAGAACGGGAAATGTATCGAGCTGAAAAAATGATGATCAGTTTGCTTCAACAAGCTATCAAAGAAGACATCTTTATACTACTTCAACATGACAAAACATCAAAGTCAATCTGGGATGCTTTGAAAGTCAAAGTTGAAGGTAGTGCAAACATGATTAAAAGCAAAAAGGCATTGCTTAAAAAGGAGTTTGACTTATTCACAAGTTTGCCCGGAGAAGATACAAAGAAACTCATTGAACGTTATTGTCACTTAGTTCGAACAATGTCGATGATGAACATTAACAAAGAAGATGAGGAATGGGTGGATAAGCTAGCTGATGCTTTACCTCAGAAAGAGTGGGGAACATATTTGATGATACTGAAAAATACCGGAGTTTATGAAGGGTTGTCGATCTCTCAGTTCATTGAAAAGATTGAAAGTCAGGATTTAGAACAGCAGAAGATTGCAAGGATGAATAATCTAAGTGGTCAACAAGATGTAAAAATGTATTACAAGGGTAGTATTCCGACTTCAGAAGCTGAGAGAAGTCCGAAAATTCAGACTGCTTATAGTGTTGGTGATTCTACAGAAAAGACTGATCAAAATTCAAACAAAAGCAACAGTGGTTTCTCATTGTATCCGAGTGTTAATCCGAAAAGCTCATCAGAAAGTTTTCAGTCTCAAAGCACAAAGATGGGAAATGGTTGTGTGATTCAATGCAACATAGCTCTAAATCTTCCAGAAGGTCAAAGTTTTTCTGAAGACATTGCGAAAGATCATATGGCATTACTTGGTTCCGTGCTTATCTCATATGAAGGTTTAGTTGCTAGTCGAATTGGAAATCCTATGCTTACTAAAGAGGATTACGACCAAATAGATGCTGAAGAGATGGAACTAATGGATATCAAATGGTGTCTTGCAAGTGTTCTTAGACGTGCTGAAAAATTCAAGACAATTACTGGGAGAAATGATTTTCTTGATGCTTGTGTTTCTACTTTAGGTTTTGATAAATCTAAAGTTACTTGTTTCAGGTGCAGAGAAAAAGGTCATTTTAAACGGGAATGCAAGAACAGAGAAGTTAGTGGTGCTCAGAATCCATTTGGAAAAGATGACTACTACCGGAAAGCCATTTATCAGCAAGTTGGTCAGACACAAGAATTACAGACGGCTCATGGTAGAAAGATTGAAGATTCAAGGAAAGGATGTTTGGTAGATTTCAACTGGAGCAATTACATTTCTTCTAACAGCACAGCATGTATAATGGATCAGGTTGATGAACAACTACCTGAAGGATTCAGCTGGGATATGTTTGTTGATGAAAAGGGTGATTTCAAAGCTTTCATTGCAAAGATTGTTAGAGAACCAGATTTATTTGCTACTTGGATGAGATCAATTGGTGAAAAAGTGAAAGATCAATCGAGTACATCTGAAGAAAGTTCAGAAAGTGCTGATTCTGATTCATTAAGTACAAATGAGAGTATGCAAAATGAGGATACTTCAGAAAAAGAAGTTGTTTTTGATCAAACACCATTTGATTCTGGTGTTTCAGATGCTGAGTCTGAAAAATCTGTAGAGTTTGATCAAACACCAATGGAGAGTAGCAGTGATGATGAAGAATAGAAACATATTAATATTGCTAAAAATCATCTTTCTCCTGAAAGTTTTCATTTTTATTTTGCAGATTACATGGAGAAATTAAAGAAGAAACAAGCTGCAAAAGAACAACAACAAGATGAAAAGATTGAAAATGTTGTTCAAACTGAAGTAGTTGAAACTGAAAAAGTAATTGAAGTGGTAAAAACAATTGAGGTTGAAAAGATTATTGAAGTGGAAAAGCCTTGCAAGAAATGTTTGGAAATGTGTAAGAGTTGTGAAGAAAAAGATGTGATTTTGTTTGATAGAGAAAGACTGATAGAAAAGTTACTATCTGACATCAGCTATGTGAAAGAATCGTATAGCGTGTTGAACAGAACAGTGACAGGTCTTCAAACAACGAATTCTGAAAGAGAAAAGGCTTTAACGATGACGAATGCTACATTGATGACAAAGCAAAAGGCAATTAATCATTACATCGAAGAAAATGCTAGTCTAAAGCAAGAGTTGGAGAAAGAAAAGATCGAGAATGAAAGGATCAGAAGGTTATTACTGAGTTATTCTTGTTCTGATTATGTTATTGATCGAGTTTATCCTACTGTTGCAGGTTTTGAAGCATTTCAAGATGAGAAGCAAAAGAATGAGACTGGTAAGAAATCAACTGTTAAATATAACAAGTGTCCGCCTCCTATCTGGGAAGGGTATTCTCCTAGAAAACCAAATGAGGAGCAAGTCGAAAAAGCAGTCAATATAAAGTTAAAATCCGAGACAACTGACGTTTTACCAGATAACATTGATATCACGTTTACCTCGTCTGATACTGATCATGAGTCTGAGTTAATCAAAAAGGTGGTCGATCAGGTGTTGGATACTGAGGAGGTGTCTGAGTCAAAGTTTGAGTCAGGGGGTTCAAGTTCGTCAGTCAACAGTTCTAAATCATCGGAAAAACGGTCTTACAGTAAAGAATTTTTGTTATCAAAGGAAAATTTGGATGATGAAACATTTGAAGTTGCATATACTTTAAATGATTCGGACAAATTATACTCTGACAAAGAGTTTCCGATTAGAAGTGTTTGTTTTGATATGATCAAAAAGGTTTTCAAAATGACGGAAATTAATTTTTCTGAAATTAAGGATCTAAAATCTATTGAAAAACCTAAAAAATACACTTCTAGAGTTCAACAAAGGTTAAACAAGAAAAAAGGAAAAAAGAATTACAATTCTGATTTTAGTTTTCAAATGAAAACAAATCAAAATTGTAGTTACAAAAGGAAAGGTCTTGGTTATATTTCACCTGAAAATCGTAAAAATGAAAAATATGTTAGAGATTTTAAATCAAAAATGACATATGTTGCAGGAAAAAGTTATGAAGAGGAGTCAAATAGCTTATCTTTTAAGAAATCAAATCAAGAATTCCTTGCTGAAAGGAAAAGGACAGGAACTGGAGTTTTTCATTCAAGAGACATTCCAAAAGACACAAGAACTTGTTTTCAATGCCAAGTTGTTGGACACATTGCTCACAATTGTCCAAACAAAGTCAACAAAAAACAGGGAGTCTCTGAAAAACTTAAAGAAAAAGTGGTTGAAAAGAATGATTCATCAACTACAAACTTCAAAATTGTTGAAAATTCAAAGAATGAAGTTGGTGAAAATTCTAAAAGATTGTACAAAAAGAAGGCAAAAGACAATCAAAAATGGATTGTTAAAAAATCAGATGTACAATCTGGCGATGATTCTGATTCCACAAAATCAGAGGAGTCACAAGATGAGATCAAAGATTTGATGAATGATGTTGACATTAAATCATTGAGTGTGGAAGAAATTAAACAAATGGTTGATAAAGTTGAAAGCTCAGATTTTGATATCGAAAAAACATTCAGTGAAAATGTTAAGAAAATTTTCAAGAAAATGGTTGATGGGAAAGTAAAGGGGGTTAAAGATTTTTATGCAACTAAAAAGGCAACTTATAACCCTACTGCTCAGGAATTGGAAGCCACCAAGTCAAAGAAGACTTGGGTGGAAGTTTGCTTTCCATGAAAGTCTTAGGACTTGCCGGAGATCCCAAGTTTATATCGTGGATCAGGAATCGGCATCTTTCTAATGTTTGAAGATTTTGGTTAAAAGTTTTTGATAGTGTTTGGATGTTTACAGGTTGTATGACTACGCCGGAGCTTCCAGGTTGGTAAGTGCGAAGCAGGAATCGGCATTTTGATTGGTAAAATGGTGATGTAGATGTAATATTCCTACAAGTGGTAATTTTTATATTTGGGATAGTAGGGGCTTACATGAAAAGGTTAATCAAGGTCATTAAGTTGAACTTGATTGGACCATACTTACAATTGGTATTTCGAATAGACAATGTGATGAACCACACTCCGAATTTTCAAATGATTATATCATAAAAATTTATTTTCCGGAAAAATCATTTTGATTAAAACAAACTTAAGTGTTTTGAAATCTAAATGAGAAAATAGTTTTGTGATAGGGGGAGTTCTGATTGTTTATGCCGAGTGAATGGCGATTTGATGCGATTCGATATCAGTTGTCACTTTATTGTACAGTTTATTTTCAAATTTCCTAAAATGTGTTTGCATTTTAGGGGGAGTAAATTTTTTTCAGAAAATCCAAAAACATTTGAAAATTTGAAAAAGACAAAAACATGATAAAATTCAAAAAATGAGTTTTTGTTGCGTTATAGAGGAAATGATAGTACATCAGTGGACTATCACATCATGCTAAAGAAATGTATAGAAAAATGTGATAAACAATCTTAATGTGGATATGTCAGTAGGTTTTTGCACATTTAGTAGATTGTGACGAGATATAAACCTAAATTTCAAACTTGCTTGTTCTGTGGGTTAACACAAACTTGGATATATAGGTAACCCCTGAAATCTTGTTTGAAAGGTCTCTTAATCTGATATACTAGGTCTTTATACTCTATGATATCTGGGGTATTATTCCGGGACTTCTGCTGAACGGTAGTTCTGACCTAGTCCCTGGCTAATACTTGCTGCAATGCTTGAAACACAGCATTAAACCCTCAGCATGCTGAAACAATAAAATTGATATATGCTGCTGTTGTAAGCAAAAAGATCCTCTAAAGGGGACACACCGAAAAGTCGAAGCTGATATCTCTCTGCGTATACGGAAGTATCGATCTGAGATCCCTCGGCCCTCGCACACCTAAATTATATACAGATATCATTGTAGTATTCTCACCTGTAAGACTGATTATTGAGATTCTGGATACGGGAGTATATTCATGTAGTGGGACACACAGATAAGTTTAAGTTTCTTAAAACATTAATATCGTATCTCGGATCAGTTGAACTTTGTGTGAAAATTTAAGTGGACAAACATACTGACAATCTAGGTAAATTGTTTAGAACTTAAAATGAAATGAAGCTTAACGGTGTTAGTGATCTGTCTCAGAAACTGATATGATCCTCTTGCACAAACTCACAAAAGTATTGTTTGTAAATATTTCTTTATTGCATTCCTTTACAATCAAAAATTACAAAAAGATTTTTAGTGTGTTTTAGCATAAATTTTAAAAAAATTCAAAAAGATTTTCGACAACTGGTATTGGAAAGCTGATTGTCAAAATTTCAAGTGCTAAACATGATGACTTGATTGTGAGGGGGAGTGAATCTTAAAATGTTAAAAGGTTTGTTAGAATTCTTACAATTTGGTATTTTAAAACCTACATTTGGTTCATTATTGATTTGTGATATGAGAAAGAATTATCTGATTATATCAGATTGTTGGTGCATTTAAATTGTTAAATTTAGAAAATTTATTTCTGGGTTAAGATTGTTACAGGTGAGCCAGGTTAATTCATTCAAAGTTTACAAAAGTCAGACTCTGATCATGAATCTAAAGTTTGCTAGTTGCTGATGCTGATGAACTTAAGGAATCAAGAGATCTGATCAAGAGATTTAGATAAAAGCCAGGCAATGATCTTGTAAACAAATTTTGAGTCAGACATTGATCCTAAAGCAGATGTTGCTGAAGAACAAATGAATGCCAGCAAATCGTGAGGGGGAGTCTGATAGAGCAAGGTGATTTTGGAAAAGAAGATAGAGAGAGAAAAGCCCAGAGACTGATCAAGAATGAAGATGTAAAGACACAGCATTGGTGTAACTCGATAGTCGACTCGTCAACATCTGAGGGGGAGTCTGTTGGTGCACTACATCTGTCGACTTCGTCTTGTATCGAGTCTTAGACTAGTTAGATTAGATCAGGGCACGTAGAACGAGAGAATGAGAAAGAGTTAGCAAGATTTCGCTTGAAGGTTTGTGTATGTAAAGGATTTCGCTTGAAGCAGCTCAAGCGAAATCAACATGTTAGATTTCGCTTGAGATCATTCCAAGCGAAATCCCAATCTCTATATATAGGAGGTCTTGGTCAAGCGAAATAAGGGGGTAACATTTGAGAAATTTCCATACCGAGGTGTTGCCGGTGTGAGAACTGATTGTATTTGTGTTCATATCAATACAAATCAGTGTTAAAGTGAAGATTCAGCTGTTTATAGATCAAATACTTGTTTTCCGCACCTGTATTTGATAGAATTCCTTTGAACCGACTCGTTCGGATCAGCAAACCGATCCTACAGTTAAGAGGTCAAAAGAAGATAGATGTATTTTAAATGGATTGTGATTAAGTTATAAACGAGTTGACATCTCCTTAGCCAGTTATAATAAAGTTTAACCGGTTTAACCCATTTATATGTTGTTAAGAGGTCAAAAGAAGATAGATGTATTTTAAATGGGGCTAGCCTATTTGATAGAGGTACATGTATTATAGAGAGGAAATTCCATATTCAAACCTGGATAAAGGTGAATAATTTATTTAGAATTATTGGGGGTAAAACTAATCTAAAACATATTATTTTGGTATAAGTTTAAATTTCATGTTGAGTTAAGAATTACCAGACAGCTCCCCTAAAACTTAGAGTTAAATGTAATTTTAGTACTTGTGGTTTGGGTCATTTACCAGTTTAGTCTAATGGTTTCATTTTTCACATGTGGGTCCAAAAAGGTTTCACCGTTGCCATTTTAGCCCACTGGGTTAACTTCATCCATTTTTCTGTTAACGAGAAGGTCAATTCGGTCATTTTATATGTAATTATGTTAACTAAAAGGGCAATTCGGCCATATAAAATGACCGAATTGGACTTCTCGTTAATAGAAAAAACGGATGAAGTTAACCCAGTGGACTAAAATGGCAACAGTGAAACCTTTTTGGACCCACAGGCTGTAACAACCCGACTTTTTGAAGTCAAAGTACAAGTCAAAGTCAAAGTCAAAGGAAGAAAAGATTGCTAATTTGATCTGTCATTCCTTGCTTAATTATTACTTGTACTTCTCGACTCGATAATCGATACTTTGATTTTATGCTACTTTAATTGTATTATGTGGAGTAATTGCAATACATCGCTATTTAATCGCTAATCGCATCGATATCGCATCGTAACTCGAATACAGGTTCTGAATATTGTTACGTGTGTGTGCTATTATGTGTTATTTGTACATGTTTATACTATTTAAGGTGGTTATTCGCAAACGCAACTCTATCGAAACGCAATCTCATCGCGAACTCGAAATCTAAGGTTTACTTTTGTGGTTGTTAGTAGTTAAAATATTTGTGTAACTAGGGTGTAATACTATCGCATCGCCTAATCGCAACGCATCGCAACACTCAACGCATGAAACAAAAGTCGAAAACCAACTGGAAAAAGCCATCCGATCGAAGGATCATTCGACCAAATGACCATCCGATCGGAATGCCCTCTGATCCGTCACTTTACACCGCCTTTTCTCCTCTCTTGCCTATAAATAGCACCTGTCACGTCACTGTTCATGTGATGTGACAGCTCCCATTCGACCAGAACGCACTTGACCTATTTTCTACACACACTTCTTCATCATTTCACCATGAAATCTTAACTTTTCACCATAAAATCGGTGGATTTAGGCTGTTTTAGGATGTCATCAAGGGTTCTCAAGAACACCAAAGTGTGACCTCATTCCACCAAGAACAACTCAAATCCAAAGGATTTCTACAATGTTTAAACACAAATTTCTCCTAAATCTAAACATAATCTAAGTATTTCAAACTTTTCTTCAACATTCTCAACTTTTCACATAAAACCGATAGAATCCGAGCTCATTCAGGCCTTCTACTCATTCTCTAGCTAAGTGTCGGTCTGAGAACGGAATACTACCGAAGAGATGACCGACTTAACGGGTTGAATATGAAATACCGTCAAGAGTAGTTACTGATCGAACGGGGTGATTCCCATCCGATTGGATAACTTGGACTTAATGGGGTTTCGTTGTTTAAACACGTTGCCATAACGTCTCAGTTCAAACACAAAAGTTTTAATTATGCAAAGTTTTCAAAACGAACAGGTTACTGAACAGATCGCCGTCTGATCGGATAGCCATCCGATCGAACGACAATCTGACCGGATGACCTGTGATGTTCAACACTTAAACAAACCTTCAATCTATGAAACCTCCACTCGGATCACCATCCGAGCGGACGGCCATCCGTCCGGATGACCGTCCGACCGGAGGACCTGGATGGTAGGAATACTTTATGGATTTCAAAATGCTACAACGAAAACTTCAAAGTTCCATCATACACAAACACATCCATCCCAGACGAGTGGCCATCCGACCAAATGGTCATCCTTCCGGACGGTCATCCGATCGGATGACTATCCGTCACTTGTCTCACTCGCCTCGTTTTACATACCGTTCAACTCTCATACTATCGTACTGTGTTCAGGCTAATCTCCCAGTGCTCCCTTCAATCCAAGAGAGTGTTTATTTACTAAACACAATCTGTGAGTATACTCGATCCCTTTTTGCTTTAAGCACTTTTGGGTATTAGATTCGTTACTTATATCAAATCACATCGACACACAACCCAAACACTTTTTATTCGCTAACCGTTCTGCATGTTATATGTGTTATTCGATGAATGCTAGTATGTTATGTTTACACAGTAATTATTGCCTGACACCTTAGCAATGATAGTACTATAGTTTGGATTCAGCACCTGTCGTGGACAAGGGTTGTTAAGGGCTTTACTTCATGTGTCACAGTGGTGATATGTGTTGTGCATTCTACAACTCGCAGTCACGTCTGTGCAGATTTCATTGTCGATAACCTACCTGCTTCACATTATACATGTTACATGCTGGTTATACGTAAATCGCTTTCGCTATTACTACACTATCAAACTTGTATGCTCACCTTTACACTATGTGTATTGACTTTATTTTAACGTATGTGACAGGTGTTTAAGATGCTAGGATTTCTGGATGTTTTGGAATCGAGCTTAGGGGAGTCTAGAAACAAAACAATTGATTTATGAGTTGTCGGAATAGTTTTTATTTGTCTTGAGATACTATGTCTGTATTAACTGATTTGCTGAGTATGTTATGGTATGGGACGTAACTTTAAATATTTGGTAAAATTAGTTGTTATGGTTTCTCCTGGACAATCTGTTTCGCTCAGTGTCGCTCCCCGATGATTCCGCCATCGGTTGGGGTGTGACACAGGCAGGGCCAGCCCGTAAGGCTTATCAACCTAGGCTAAGGCCTAGGGCTACAAAAAAATACGGGCCTCAAATTTTGTTTCCTTTCATATATTAGACTTGTTTTTTGCCATTTAAACAACGTTTTAGGCCCAAGATTTAGGATTTACACTAGGAGTCTGTATTGTCCACGCACACAACACATCAACCCTAGTTACTTTTGGCGTCTTTTGAGTAACCGATGTGAAAATGATTAGAAATTGAACGAAATTAGGGCCAAGATTAGGAACAATCATCGTTATGGTTATTCAATGTCTCAAATCTCAATCTCAATTCCTTTTTACCAATTCAATAGGACCCTTACTTTGTAGTTCGCTTAGGGCCTCCAAAATCGTTGAAACGGCCCTGCCCAGAGGTAAACAATGAAACCTTTAGACTAAACTGACAAAATAACTCAAACCACAATTTAACTCCTAAAACCTATCATTATTATTTTCAAGCATAAACATGTTTATTCGTTTTTGTCTTTCTTAACCAATATAACTAGGATTTAGCCCTGTCGCGCTTTGCGGAGGCAAAACCGTATATTCACATAAGTGAATCGATATAAGTATTATCAACTTCGAATACAACCAAGATAGCCATTATTTAGACACATACAACAAAAGAAAATCTAAGTGTATTGACCATCATTATTTAGTTCACTTTACCAAAATTGAATGTCTTTAATTAAATGTAAATAAATCGACATTTACGGCTGTCTCGGCTTGATTTGAACTGTTACCAAACTTTCCCCTAACAATAGGTATCACGTACATGAAAAGATACCACTATACCAGTCGAAATAATCACAGCGTTTGGTCCCATTCAGTTCAGCTTAGCCGCCTTCCATTGTGCGGTGTGGTAAGGCATTGTGAAAGAGCTCATCTGCAAATAGAACATATCAAGTTCATTAATTTATGCAAATTAATTTGCTAAAGTAAGAAAAGAAAGTACTATATACAGTATGACAGCAACAACTAAGGATATCTGCATGACATTCATACATACAGTCAAGAAGAGAACATATACACATATGAAGCAAAACACAACCCTAAGGGATCCTGCTATAAAAAAAGAAAAAAAAAAGAAACATAAATATTAGTATAAGAGAACTACCTACTTATTATGTGGTCTACATTTTCCTTCAAAATCTCTCCCCTTTTCATCTAAAACAATATTAACCAGTATCAATCATTTTCTTCTCTTCTATACTAAATGCACAAATAACAATATGAATACGTTTGTTGGCTTTATAGGTGTACTTTGTGCTTCATTGGTGTTTTGTGCATTAGATGTATACGGTTAGCCTCAACACCCGAATAGAGGAGCGAAACTGTCTTATTAATTAGAATATACTAATAATGCAAGACAAAAATAAAGTAAAAAACATTATAAAAATTCAACTCAATTTCGTAAAAACGGAAGTCAAATGTATAAAAGGAAAGGGAAAACAAGCAGCTAAATAACTTACTTGTTAGTCAGTAGAGAATGGCCGATTTCTCTGGATTAGCGATCGAACCTATTGAGGTCACTGGAAGCTTTGCCAGAAAACCGATTAAATCGGGTTGCTTCTAGTCGCCAATGTAATTAGGCAATGCAACTAAAATCCCGTCGGCCACCACCACCACCAAGATCAGCTTCTTTCCAAGCGCCAAGCTTTCTTTCTCATGAGGGTGAGGATTATCTTTAAAAAAAAGAATTACCACAAAGAACATAAACATACCATCCATACACAAAAAAACCCTTATATAAGTGCCTAAAATTAACTATTTACTAAAAAGATTACGCTTCAAGTTCTAATTTGGTAGGCAATGGGCTCCATTCTAGACCAATGTATTTTGGTCTAACAGGTAGATCCTGGCCATTAGTTAATTATAAAAGACTCTTTAGACAGTTTGGGTAAGTTATCTATTGGGCAATTAGTAAAAAAAAGTAAACAGATTTTAAGTGACATAAATTAACTATCAAACTAAACAGCTATAAACAAAGAAGAGCCCAAGGATTCAGCCCCTAGGTTACTGTTTATCTTCCCCAATTAGATTTAGCATTTCAAATGTCATGCACTCCATCTCTAATCCCCAACTCAAAATTTCAGTTTCGATTGACAAAGGAAAAGGTTCTTAATGAAATAAACGTTTTTATTTTTTACCTGCTTCGACTCACCGGAATAATGATATGGAAAAAAAGGCAAGGATCGATTTAGGGTTTCATTGGAAAGGAAGGTGCCACCGAGTACCGCCGTCAACTTCAGCCTTGAAACCCTAGAACTGACTTTACTTCACTTCGCTCCTGATCACGAAAACCCCCAAATCACAGATCGTTTAATTGAGTGCGGCTGTGGCTTTGCAGTCATCGTTCTCCATCACAAACCAGATCATCCACTCATGTTGCCTTCGGTCCTTTTCTAAATTCCTTGCATACAAAAACATTTTATATAGTGTAGCATCCGTGTCAATCCTACAGGAACATAAGTTACCATTTTAACATACAGTGATAAAAAAACGTTTCATGCGGTGTAGCATCTGTGTTAACCCAAGTTATCTATCTTCCTCATAGCTAGATCTTCCTCTATAAAAAAACATAACAAAGAATCAATAACATAGTATTATACTGTATACATAACATATTTGATTCAGTTTGTCTAGTTTTCCATTCTACTTGCATGTTAGCACAAAGAGATCCCTTTTTGGCTGCAATCTTTATATAATCAACATAACATAAAATGTAAAAGTCCATACACATAAACTGAGTAAAAACCAGCCTCTGTAATTCAACTTGCAGTCCAAGCGTTCAAGTCATATCCTACTACAGCAAAGTAAATCAATTTTTCTTAATAGTTGTAGATAAAGTCCAAAACTCTTTGTAAGCAAAAATAAAAATCAAAGCTAAAACGGGTCAAATGTCTAACAACATTGTTAATTGTAGTTTGTTAGGTTTATGTAGTTTGACCCATTACTCAATTTAAAATGTAACTTATTATTCTTCGATTTCAAGTCAATTAAACCAATAAACAGAACCAAAACCGTATAAAATTGAACCAAGTTGCACTTAAATTAACCTAATTAGAATCTAATCCGAAACACTCAACACATACCATACTTGGAAAAGAAAGCATAAAAGGTGAATGCAATTACAATTCAGCCAAGCATTTATTCAAACACTTGGTGCGTATCCAGTTAAAATAATCACAAAACCGAACTAATTGCGAAGAAATTGAGACGTGTGTTTACCATTTTAAAGAAAGAAACCGAATAGCCGCCAAATGGGTATACCCGTCAGTTGTCATCAACTCTCCCATTAGAGTTCTTAAGTTAGAATCAGGAAAGGCAGGTGGAGAAGACGACTGCTAGATCGACGACAATGAGGTAATGGTGTGATGAAGCATTAACGGGGAAGATAGAATACCTCCGGAAAATACAAATAATCTGTGATGGTAGTGACAGTGGTGGTGACAATGGTGGGGGTGCGGCGGTGAAGGGTTGGAGCGGTGGAGTGAGATTCTCGATGTATCCAGAGAGAGAGAAAGAGAAAGATGTTCAGGGTTATAAAGATGGTGAAGGAGATGGTTTGTCTTTTTTTGCACCGACCTTTCTCTTTAATATTATATAAATAAATATGTAACCTTTATTCGATTGACTAAAAATTACATATCCCAATTACATGCACATAACAAAATTAAAAGTGTTGATTATTACGTATAAACAACAAAAAGATATAAGGTAGCGTTTGGTATGCAGGAATGAGAGGTGGAATGGAATGGACCATTGCGAAGGAATGAAGAAAAGAGTGTTTGGTTGGTTAATGGAATGGAATCGTCCATTCCAAAATGCATTCCATTCCCTCAAAATCATTCCATCCAACCCCCCTGTTTTTTTTCCATTCCATTCCCTCTTCACCCTTCATTAACAATACCACAACCCACCACCATTGCCACCACCCACCACCACCACCACCGTCATCCGCCGCCGTCACCCACTTCTGCCGCCACCTCCGGCCGCCGCCACCCACCTCCGTCCCTGCCACCGCCATCGCCGCCACCCACCGTCACTGCTGCCACCTCCTATCACCGCCACCACCCACCTTTGATCATCGTCGCTGCCACCTTCGATCACCGCCACCGTCACCACCAACCTCTGCCACCACCCACTGCCACCGCCGCTACCACCTCCGACCACCGCAGTCACCCACCACCACCACCGCTGCCACCACCTGCCGCCGTCTCCACCCACCACCGCCGCCGCTATCACAACCCCCGCCCCCTTATCGGTCCCGGGAACGGGCGGCCGCGAACATTCGTTTGTGGTGGTATTAGTTATTAATTTGGCAGTGGAAATTACATCAGGACCGTAGTTAGGAAATATTTTATCAGAGTAAAACCACCTTATTTGATATTAATAATCACATGGGTAAAACCCAAGTTTCTTATTACAACATTGGGTTAAACCCTCTTTTATTGAGTTTAAAACATCGTATTTTAGATAACTTTTATAGCCACAGTTTTACTAAGCCGTCAGTGCCCTCGAGCTAGCTTTTTACTACTTGGCTTTCACATTGTGTTACCTGAAACACGTGTTTAAAAACATTTGTCAGTGGGAAATGTTGGTGAGTGAATCCTAGTTTAAACAAGAAACATTTTATCAATTAAAACAGTATTGAGAGCGATCACATTGTTTATTTCTACACAATTACTCATTCAGTACTGTCAATCCTGACTTGTGGGTCATATTACACAGTGGCTAACTCGTTGTCCAATGGTAAGGTACTGTCATCCCCGACTTACTACTCACAAGGTAGTAAATTTTGAATACAAAACCCCAACATACCGGCAGTAATTGAAGAACTACAAAGACTCAATCATCGCTTAATCATATTGTAACAAAAAGAGGATAAACTCACATTGCTATCTTAGACTTCGCGTAAGGGTTTCCTGGGAATAATCTATAATTTACACAAATGTACATAGGTTAGTATCATAACCCTTTGAAAATATTAATGATACCCTCCCCAAGACGGTATTCCAACAACTACGTCGGGCAGAACCACAACAGTTATTACGGAACCCTAAATCAATCGGGCAGCGTATCTAATACGAAACTGGGGTTATAATACTTACAACGGAGCAGAACCTCGCTAATTAGGGGGTATAATACCAGCTTTCTAAAGCCTATAATTCAGAAATTGTGATTGAGAAACTAAGAATGAACGAATTCAACTGAGATCCGATGCGTTCTATTTATAGTTGTTGATCTTGACTCTCTCGCGGCCCGCGAAACATGAGAGCATGGCTTACGCGGCCCGCGTTGACCCCAGGTCAATGTATAGCTAGGTTGAGTCGATGTGTAGGCTTGACACGTGTTGGGCCAGGTGGCGGCCCCGGGCTGCGCCACATTTTGGGTCTCTCGCGGCCCGCGTAAGTGTTAAGGGTAGCTTACGCGGCCCGCCTTAACTTAAAAATCAAAGAAATCTGATTTAAACCTCTATACCGCCCGCGTAAGGTTGGGGTGAGGTCTATGCGGCCCGCCTCAACTTAATATTTCTTGTTTTTCATTTATTTTTAATGCTATATTGTATTTCGGGTTCGATTTTCACATACGGGGTGTATTTAAAAACATATAGGGGTATTCTAAATTTATTAGGGGTGTCAGAAATATTTTGGAAGGTTGATATATCTTGGTACAACTCATGGATTATTTAATAGAATATATAATGCACTCACACTAAGTATAGTAACCCAATTCTACTGTTATCCCTATGTCACAAGACAGAACCCCAACGAATTTAGGCAGAGCCTTGACATACGTTACGGGGCCCTACGTCACTTGGACAGGGTATCAGTGGTCAAGGGTTAAAACACTTAAAACGGGACAGGGCTTTGTAGAATTTAGGGGTGAATAACTTTAAAAGAAAATAGGGTATATATTTTAGCAAGAGAGTGGCGAGGGAAAGAAATGAATTAGTTTTTGACTGCTACTCTTCGATATATATACTTGTTTGGAAACTTGCTTATGAAGTTAGATTTCATCTAAAGATTCTTTTTCTTTTGATTGTGGTAGGACACGTACCCTTTGCATTAATTTACAATTATTTTAGTGGTTCACAGGCATATAGGTAGACATCATTCCCATTTCTTTAAATTCATATTATTTTATTATCTATTTTGAAAATTACGTACATATATTAAAGGGTGCTACTTTCTACACCCCTCCTAATTACTTTTTACACCCCCCCCCCTCTCACATACTTACAGGTGGGGCCCGCGTGGGACCAGCAGTTTTCCTCTCACAAGGGGGGTATAATCAGGAGGGGGTGTGTTTAGAATCAGCCATATTAAAAATATAAGTGTTATAGTTTATTTGATTTTATATATTATAATTAATTTAACTACTTCACTCATTTGGCGTTTATAACTTCTAAAACATGACGTTTTATAAAACAATAAATATGTCATTAGAACTAGAATAATTTTATCTACATTTTGAATCAAGTTTCATTAAAAATAGAGTAGGTTCAAATAAAATGTATTTTTATAATTATTAAATGGTTCATACGCTTGCCCAAAATACCTCATATTTCCATTGGTCAACTTACCCATGATGTATCCTTTTAATAACATAAGTTGATATATATATATATATATATATATTGGGAATGTTACATTCTCCCCACCTTGTTTTAAATCTCGTCCTCGAGATTTCCTGAAATATGGATGAATATTTAGTTAGTTTAGTTTCTAGGTATATTCTGGTCCTTGCTTGTAATTCTACTTTAGTTTGACCAAAACTATTTCTCTATGTTGTGAGATTCTTATCTTATCAAGATTTCTTAATGAAAGTAAAATTATTAGCGTAAGTGTTCAGATGTATTGTGTCTTCGCACAACTTTTAGTTACAGGTTTCCTAATGCGTCAATAATCGCAAGGGAAATTTTTATACTTTTGATGGCGTCCCAACTTATAGAGTTCATGTCGTTCATCTTGTCACACGAATTTCAAGAAGGATAATCAAACGAAATAATGTTTGATATCGGAATTATAGACTTATATGAGAGATTCTTAATAAATCTAAAATTGACGGACATGTTCGTGATTTATCCCTAATTGTCAGTTATTATGGTCTTTTGTAACACCCGTCTAATTTACTTGAATTTAATAATAGTTCATACCATTTTAGATAAAAGATGTCTAATTAACATAGATTTCATAAGTATATTCATAAGTAGCAAAGACCTTAGTCTACTAACGACTAGATTAAAACATCCAAAAGTTGTTTGACAATCTGTTTACAACCCATAAACATAATCTGTAAAAGTTTAAAACATTGCGGAAGCTTGTAAATAGTGTTCGGTTCTTCAAAAGCTAGCTCGATCATCTTCCGGTTAGATTCCAACATCACCTAAAATCAAAACCACAATAAATGTAAGTTTTGATAAAGTTAGAATGAATATAAACATGTTCCATGGGTTAAACAATAAAAAACAAAATTCCGGAACAAGGGGCGCCGCGTGACGCCAAGGCCCCTCGCGTCACGCCATGCCCCCTTTTTCACAGAATGTTCAATGTTTTGATGCTGCAGATTTCCAGCTCAAAGTTTAATCAAGTTCTAACTTAAAATGGTCATAACTTTTGACTCGTAAGTCCGTTTTAGGTGATTCTTTTTCCTATGCGTTTGTAAATTCATTACCGACATGCCTATTACAAATTTCATAACGAAAAATTTGTTTACGGACCGAAATACTATATGTCCATTTGCAATTATTCGACCCATTCTAACTTAGCCATTTCACTACCATTTAACTAGTAAACCTAACACGTTTATTCAAAATTTCTATTTACGAAAATTTATAGTCATAACTCATAATCCAAAATGTTTTGATTTTCAACCTGCGTTCACGTCTCTTGGTTTACATATGTGATTAAATTCCTACCCATCAACCGGGTGTTTTACCGAAGTCGTTATTATTGCAACCCTCCCGGTATGCATTAAGACCTCGCTTCACTTTTATATTCCGACTTTGTCCTCAAATTTGACGTTTTGCAACGACGGTCCATTTAGAGACATATTTACATTTTCCGGGTTCGAGTGTAAGTACACCCCCTCCCAATACATATCTTAATCATTTTACATGCTTGCATTCTCCGGGTTCGAGTGTAAGTACACCCCCTCCCAATACTTATCTAAATCATTTTACATGCTTGCATTCTCCGAGTTCGAGTGTAAGTACACCCCCTCCCAATACTTATCTAAATCATTTAACATCAATCTTTGTCCCTTCACTCGGGCTCATTATCCTAATGTAATACGCTTCCGTCACCCGGCTGTGCGTTTACATTATTATCAAATATTTTGATCATTTGATTCTTTTGGGTACTTTTTAATTTGTCCCACTCACCCCCGTCCTTACTACATCAGATGTAAGCATGTCCATCATAAAAAGTTCATGGTACCACGTGCTCACCACTTACTTGTCCAGAGTAAGCGATCAATACCTGTTATACATGACCTTTTTATAATTTTCACATTACACCCCATGTAAGTAATGCCTCTATTTGATTCTCTTGGAAACAATATCCCGGATAGATTTTCTATTCGGGTTTTTCCAAGTTTTTAATCTACATATGCAACTTTCAATCTCTACGTATTTGTTGCATATTACTATTTGTACAACTAAATTTAAAATGTGCACCTGGTAATGCTTGCCCTAACGGGCTTCTCTTGCCATTAGTCTTGTTCGCTAACGCCACACGATTTAGGTCCTTGATGAGCATGTTCTTTGGACCGTTCCTTCGTCAATCCGCGATTTGTTAACCTCTCGCTATCTTCATATGCGAGTGTCCTTCAACTAAAACATTTACAACAGTTATTAATTTTGACATTAATGAGTGCCTGTATTATAATACAAGGCTTTTCTAGTATACGCATCAACGCGTGTAATTTCGTTGACTATATCTACTCTATATCGTTTTTATTGGTGTAACGTGTATTACACGATAACCATATGTGTTGTTCTCAACACTTTAAGCATACTAAACCCTTGATATACATGTACTTACCGGATTTGCGATCAAGCCTCGAACCGAACACTTTATTCTTTTAACCTTAAGCTCTGATTACCAACTTGTAACACCCTTTTCATTATTTAATGGTTTTTGTAAAGTATACGACAAACAACATGTAATTATGACTACATACACTTTGTAAAAATAGGGTTTTGTTTAAACTTTACAATTTTAAAATAATACAACATAACATAATTGAGTTCGTCGTTTAAAAGTTACGACGAAACGACGTGCGGAAGCTTTTATCTTATTCGTGTTCGGTTCTCCGTTGAGCTTAATCGTCCTCCGGTAACTCTTGAAATTAACCTGTGATCGAAACCAACCTAAAAGTTAGTTTCGATACTTAAATAATAGCTTAAAACATGTACATCGCATCAAACAACAAAACAAAAATAATTTCTCAGATTTATGCCTCTCGCGCCACCAGAGAGGCTCAACTCGTTCTTTCGCGTGTCGCGACACCTGTCGCGTGTCGCGCCCGGTTTCAGGTGGTCCCTCGCGTGGCGCGGGGGAAGCTCTTTTCTAGCAGGTCCGTATCTGGACCTGCATTTCCTGCCCAGCTCTAGTTTTGATCAAACTCTAAACTTCAAAATGCCATGCAAATCACATTATATCAGTTTTCTAATATTCAAGGTTCAAATTACGGGTTCTTATGCAAATCTTAACCCGTTTTGCATATCTACCCATTTTGACCCGTTACAGGGTATTTAACACTTTTAAGCTTAATTCACGCTTCTTTTAGCTTACACCCTATCTCCATTTTATACATATCCCAAGGACTCAATTAAACGAAACGCTTATTTCTAAACAACTCTTAAAGGTTGTTTTTCCCTATTTACCCCTCAATGACTTTTTGGTCAATTTTACATCCTTCATTTTGCGACGAAGAGCTTTCGCCAATAAGTGACCACGATATCGTTTCTAACTACAATACAAAATATGCGTACCTGGCTCGGATCAACATATTGACCCGTTTAATACCTTGCGTCCATAATATGCTATTTCATAGCACCGCTAAATCATAACCATTTTATCATGTGCACATAAGACTCGACAAGCACTTATTAGTCATTATTTGTTAAATGGTATCTACATTACCATTTGACCCGTTTGGTCTAAACGATTTAAACACTTTGCGCTTATATTGGAATGGTATCTATTTACCATTTCATTAGATAATTAAATTAAGATTTCTCACCTCTTTAGCTATGTCTCTTAAACCCTTTTTCTTACGCATTTAGCCCGACATGACTTATGTCGCTTAGTATTGTTTTATATTTCAACTTTTACCTATTTGTTGATGACTAAATCACCGTTTCCCCTTTTTACTCGTTTAGGCTTACTTATAAAATAGCCGTTCGAAAACCCATTTTTATTTATGTCACTTCATGACCATTTTGCCTCTTTATCATAAAACATGGTTTTTCATCATTAGATATGCTCCGACGCATATCGTTTCGTGTCGGAGCCATATCATGAATATCATCTTAATCGTATAAGAAAATTTTAGAACAAACACATATTCTACAAAAAGTGTAAGTTTCACTTACCTTGCATCCGGTTATGTCCTTTTTCCGCGTACTCGATCAGTTTGACCCGTTTCTTTCCCAAGTCTTCATCTAGCTTATCTAGAGTCAAACTATCATCATCACAATTCGTAAGACGGTTAGATTAGTCATAATCGTTTACGACTATTCCATCCTACGGGTTTTATGTCGAATTTATCATTCGACCATATAAAAATTATCATTCGATCTAATCATTTGGTTCATTGAACTCACTTAGGCATATTTCATCCGAACTCTTAATGAAATCAAATTTTACACGCAACCAAGTAGACCGCGATTTCATTCAGGCATTTCATATCATTGAAAAATGGGCTGTTTTTGGTGACTTGTTTAACCTGTTTGCAAGTCTTCAAAAATAATGATTTTTTTATGTGGCGTACCTCTCGGAGGGTTAGGACTTGTGTTAAAATATCAAGATCTAACTCTTTACCAAAAATTCATTTACTAAGCGGCAATCAGATTCATCACTTCTGACCGCAGCTTATGGAAAAATTCATTTAAAATTCCTCGTTTATCCGATTGACGAAATTTCAATTGGAGATACTTTTAATCGCTTAAAACTATCTACAGTAAAAAATTTGAGATCATACCTAAGTTCCTAAATTGAGTTATGACATTCGTAATGGGCTGCAAATTCTGCCAGAAAACGCAGCTTGAACCTTCGATACGGAAAAATTCATAAAACGCTCAATTTTCATCGAAAAAATGCGATTCCAGTGGGGTTTTAAAGATATTTCCTGGAATTACATTTTAGACTCAAGAAACACATGTTTTTGTCAGGTTTTGTCCATGTTACAGCCAATACAAGTCGGCTGTAAATTCTGATCAGGAGTTATTTGAATTCAGCTTTCAATTAAAGCATGTTCTTGACATCATAACACTATTTTTAGAAATCAAAACCCTAAAAACATCTCATACATGAATTTATCATCAACAAAATCTGAATTTACTTGAGTTAAGCATGATTTCAATATATACTTGTCGAGGGTTTACTCCTAAACATGAATTCATCCTAGTTTCACCCAAACCTCAATCATTCAAGCTTGAATTTCGATTTTCATAAGTACATCAAGAATCTCAACTTCATAAATATAAAAAAATTGACATACCTCATGATCCCCTAAGCTTGGTGATCGTTTTTATGTGTTCATGCATCGATTTAGGGTCTGAATTGAGCTTCAATTTGAAGATTCTTGAAGAACTAGGGTTGGCTCCCTCCCCTCTTCTCCTGGTCGCTTCTACGAACACACACTGTGTGTTTCTTCTTTTTTGTTATTTATTTAGTTAACTTTCAAGTTAACCCTTTTGGCCCCTCATGTTTATTTTGTTTCAAAAGAAGCTATAATCCATTATTTATCACTTAATCATATATTACTAACTAGGTTAATTATTCCTAGTTAACTTAATGGGTTCGGGAAGTCATAACTCGTTTTATTTTAAGTCCCGTTAACTCGGGCCTTCTATATACTTTGTTTTCTCAAAGTGTTTATCCTCGTTTTATTTATTATTAAGCTTATTTATTTAAATCCTAATAATTTCCGGTTTAATCTTTTCTGCTAACGGTATTATACCCGCTCTTTAGTATTAACGGGACTTAATTACCAAACCCGTTTTCGGGGTGTTACAAGTCTACCCCCCTTAAAGAGGTTTCGTCCTCGAAACCTTTTCTTACGTAATTTATCGAGTTTAACTCCATGCATTTGCTCTCAATAATCAGTTGAGCATTGCTTATATTTTAACCAATTGTTAGTATTACCAGAAAAGTATGGTAATATCTTTTTGGTTATTAATCGTCTACGTATCTTATACGACATAATGCAACTTGAAATAACGTAATCTCGTTATTTCCACTAGTTTTATTAACTTAGCAATATTCATCATTCGGCTCTAATGTGATTATACTTCACATTACACTTCTTGACCGTGATCACGTCACGCCATGCCAAATTTTATATCAACTTTTTTTATTTTCAAAATTATCACTTTTCGAATATATCGTCTTGCACCTATCAGTGTCACGACTTATATCTTTCATGCTTACTATTTATACGTCTATCAGAATTCATATTTGTAAAAACGTCATTTCTTACCAAAACCGAAGTTTTAGTTTAGTATCTTCTCTTTAACTTTTGTCAATTATCCATACCGGGATATTGACAGTCCAAAATTTATTCTTTTACGGTCTTTATTTTATGCGAGGATTCTCAATTGATTCCCTCGCCTTGTCTAATTAACCCGTAGGTTTTATCACTTAGTCTTATGGGCTATTTTATTAGACTTTTCGCCTCTTTAAGGCGAGGTCCTTATAATCTATTTATTTCTAGTCATGACTCGTGGGTCGTTTTAGTCTCAAAGACCTTTCCATTGTTTATAACCCCGAAGGTTATGTTGATCCCGTAGTTCATTCTTTACTCGTGTCGTTCTTAAAATACACATTTGGTGTCAAGGCATCCTGTTTTTGTTTGAAGAGTCATTTGGTTTCAAACTTAAGATCTGTTAACCTTGACTGTAGTTCATGGCTATAATCGTTTTATTTCGGATCATTCTCCCGACTCTATGACTTCTCACGTCATTTATACGTCGGTTTGTCTTATGCTCATTGTTATTTGGTTTGCATATATTCTTATTTGGTTATGTCCCATTACCGGGCTCATTATTCTTTTGCTTTTACCGCTACATTTATTTGGCTAGCGCTTATTTGTGACATCCGACATTATATTGTATTCAACACGTTTGACTTGTTAATGTGAAATCCATCACTTATAACGATCAACTTTATTCTTTATTCAACCCGTTCAACCTCAAATGGTTGAACATGTTTATTCAAAATTTCTATTTATGAAAATTTATAGTCATAACTCATAATCCAAAATGTTTTGATTTTCAACCTGCGTTCACGTCTCTTGGTTTACATATGTGCTTAAATTCCTACCCATCAACCGGGTGTTTTACCAAAGTCGTTATTATTGCAACCCTCCCGGTATGCATTAAGACCTCGCTTCACTTTTATATTCCGACTTTGTCCTCAAATTTGACATTTTGCAACAACGGTCCATTTAGAGACATATTTACATTTTCCGGGTTCGAGCGTAAGTACACCCCCTCCCAATACATATCTTAATCATTTTACATGCTTGCATTCTCCGGGTTCGAGTGTAAGTACACCCCCTCCCAATACTTATCTAAATCATTTTACATGCTTGCATTCTCCGAGTTCGAGTGTAAGTACACCCCCTCCCAATACTTATCTAAATCATTTTACATCAATCTTTGTCCCTTCACTCGGGCTCATTATCCTAATGTATGCTTCCGTCACTCGGCTGTGCGTTTACATTATTATCAAATATTTTGCTCATTTGATTCGTTTGGGTACTTTTTAATTTGTCCCACTCACCCCCGTCCTTACTACATCAGATGTAAGCATGTCCATCATAAAAAGTTCATGGTACCACGTGCTCACCACTTACTTGGCCAGAGTAAGCGATCAATACCTGTTATACATGACCTTTTTATAATTTTCACATTACACCCCATGTAAGTAATGCCTCTATTTGATTCTCTTAGAAACAAGATCCCGGATAGATTTTCTATTCGAGTTTTTCCAAGTTTTTAATCTACATATGCAACTTTCAATCTCTACGTATTTGTTGCATATTACTATTTGTACAACTAAATTTAAAATGTGCACCTGGTAATGCTTGCCCTAACGGGCTTCTCTTGCCATTAGTCTTGTTCGTTAACGCCACACGATTTAGGTCCTTGATGAGCATGTTCTTTGGACCGTTCCTTCGTCAATCCGCGATTTGTTAAACTCTCGCTATCTTCATATGCGAGTGTCCTTCAACTAAAACATTTACAACAGTTATTAATTTCGACATTAATGAATGCATGTATTATAATACAAGGCTTTTCTAGTATACGCATCAACGCGTGTAATTTCGTTGACTATATCTACTCTATATCGTTTTTATTGGTGTAACGTGTATTACACGATAACCATATGTGTTGTTCTCAACACTTTAAGCATACTAAACCCTTGATATACATGTACTTACCGGATTTGCGATCAAGCCTCAAACCGAACACTTTATTCTTTTAACCTTGAGCTCTGATTACCAACTTGTAACACCCTTTTCATTATTTAATGGTTTTTGTAAAGTATACGACAAACAACATTTAATTATGACTACATACACTTTGTAAAAATAGGGTTTTGTTTAAACTTTACAATTTTAAAATAATACAACATAACATAATTGAGTTCGTCGTTTAAAAGTTACGACGAAATGACATGCGGAAGCTTTTATCTTATTCGTGTTCGGTTCTCCGTTGAGCTTAATCGTCCTCCGGTAACTCTTGAAATTAACCTGTGATCGAAACCAACCTAAAAGTTAGTTTCGATACTTAAATAATAGCTTAAAACATGTACATCGCATCAAACAACAAAACAAAAATAATTTCTCAGATTTATGCCTCTCGCGCCACCAGAGAGGCTCAACTCGTTCTTTCGCGTGTCGCGACGCCTGTCGCGTGTCGCGCCCGGTTTCAGGTGGTCCCTCGCGTGGCGCGGGGGAAGCTCTTTTCTAGCAGGTCCGTATCTGGACCTGCATTTCCTGCCCAGCTCTAATTTTGATCAAACTCTAAACTTCAAAATGCCATGCAAATCACATTATATCAGTTTTCTAATATTCAAGGTTCAAATTACGGGTTCTTATGCAAATCTTAACCCGTTTTGCATATCTACCCATTTTGACCCGTTACGGGGTATTTAACACTTTTAAGCTTAATTCACGCTTCTTTTAGCTTACACCCTATTTCCATTTTATACACATCCCAATGACTCAATTAAACGAAACGCTTATTTCTAAACAACTCTTAAAGGTTGTTTTTCCCTATTTACCCCTCAATGACTTTTTGGTCAATTTTACATCCTTCATTTTGCGAGTAAGAGCTTTCGCCAATAAGTGACCACGATATCATTTCTAACTACAATACAAAATATGCGTACCTGGCTCGGATCAACATATTGACCCGTTTAATACCTTGCGTCCATAATATGCTAATTCATAGCACCGCTAAATCATAACCATTTTATCATGTGCACATAAGACTCGACAAGCACTTATTAGTCATTATTTGTTAAATGGTATCTACATTACCATTTGACCCGTTTGGTCTAAACGATTTAAACACTTTGCGCTTATATTGGAATGGTATCTATTTACCATTTCATTAGATAATTAAATTCAGATTTCTCACCTCTTTAGCTATGTCTCTTAAACCCTTTTTCTTACGCATTTAGCCCGACATGACTTATGTCGCTTAGTATTGTTTTATATTTCAACTTTTACCTATTTGTTCGTGACTAAATCACCGTTTCCCCTTTTTACTTGTTTAGGCTTACTTATAAAATAGCCGTTCGAAAACCCATTTTTATTTATGTCACTTCATGACCATTTTGCCTCTTTATCATAAAACATGGTTTTTCATCATTAGATATGCTCCGACCCGTATCGTTTCGTGTCGGAGCCATATCATGAATATCATCTTAATCGTATAAGAAACTTTTAGAACAAACACATATTCTACAAAAAGTGTAAGTTTCACTTACCTTGCATCCGGTTATGTCCTTTTTCCGCGTACTCGATCAGTTTGACCCGCTTCTTTCCCAAGTCTTCATCTAGCTTATCTAGAGTCAAACTATCATCATCACAATTTGTAAGACGGTTAGATTAGTCATAATCGTTTACGACTATTCCATCCTACGGGTTTTATGTCGAATTTATCATTCGACCATATAAAAATTATCATTCGATCTAATCATTTGGTTCATTGAACTCACTTAGGCATATTTCATCCGAAATCTTAATGAAATCAAATTTTACACGCAACCAAGTAGACCGCGATTTCATTCAGGCATTTCATATCACTGAAAAATGGGCTGTTTTTGGTGACTTGTTTAACCTGTTTGCAAGTCTTCAAAAATAATGATTTTTTTATGTGGCGTACCTCTCGGAGGGTTAGGACTTTTGTTAAAATTTCAAGATCTAACTCTTTACCAAAAATTCATTTACTAAGCTGCAATCAGATTCATCACTTCTGACCGCAGCTTATGGAAAAATTCATTTAAAATTCCTCGTTTATCCGATTGACGAAATTTCAATTGGAGATACTTTTAATCGCTTAAAACTATCTACAGTAACAATTTGAGATCATACCTAAGTTCCTAAATTGAGTTATGACATTCGTAATGGGCTGCAAATTCTGCCAGAAAACGCAGCTTGAACCTTCGATACGGAAAAATTCATAAAACGCTCAATTTTCATCGAAAAAATGCGATTCCAGTGGGGTTTTAAAGATATTTCCTGGAATTACATTTTAGACTCAAGAAACACATGTTTTTGTCAGGTTTTTTCCATGTTACAGCCAATACAAGTCGGCTGTAAATTCTGATCAGGAGCTGTTTGAATTCAGGTTTCAATTAAAGCTCGTTCTTGACATCATAACACTATTTTTAGAAATCAAAACCCTAAAAACATCTCATACATGAATTTAGCATCAACAAAATCTGAATTTACTTGAGTTAAGCATGATTTTAATATATACCTGTCTAGGGTTTACTCCTAAACATGAATTCATCCTAGTTTCACCCAAACCTCAATCATTCAAGCTTGAATTTCGATTTTCATAAGTACATCAAGAATCTCAACTTCATAAATATAAAAAATTTGACATACCTCATGATCCCCTAAGCTTGGTGATCGTTTTTATGTGTTCATGCATCGATTTAGGGTCTGAATTGAGCTTCAATTTGAAGATTCTTGAAGAACTAGGGTTGGCTCCCTCCCCTCTTCTCCTGGTCGCTTCTACGAACACACACTGTGTGTTTCTTCTTCTTTTTTGTTATTTATTTAGTTAACTTTCAAGTTAACCCTTTTGGCCCCTCATGTTTATTTTGTTTCAAAAGAAGCTATAATCCATTATTTATCACTTAATCATATATTACAAACTAGGTTAATTATTCCTAGTTAACTTAATGGGTTCGGGAAGTCATAACCCGTTTTATTTTAAGTCCCGTTAACTCGGGCCTTCTATATACTTTGTTTTCTCAAAGTGTTTATCCTCGTTTTATTTATTATTAAGCCTATTTATTTAAATCCTAATAATTTCCGGTTTAATCTTTTCTGCTAACGGTATTATACCCGCTCTTTAGTATTAACGGGACTTAATTACCAAACCCGTTTTCGGGGTGTTACAATTTCAACAAACACTTTAAGGACGGATTTTTACTTGATTAAACATCAAATCTCTAGTTTATCACTTAGCCCTAATTTCACATCATTCAACCATTTTACATGATTGTTAACTTCTAAATTTCTGAAATCACTTCAAAATTGTCAAATTACACTAGATCAACACTCTATTTCCTAGTGTTCATCAAATTACACATAACCCACTAATCACCTACAATGGTGTTCATAGGTTTCACTAAAATTTCACATGATTTCAACTTGTATTTGTCTAGGGTTTGTCCCTAGACACTATAGTTGTTCCTAAATCATTATAAGACACACATGCAACCATAATTTCAGATTTTCCCAATTTCATGAGAATTTCAAGTTGAGAGTTTTCATCAAATTTTACATACCTTGTAATCCTCTTGTGACGAGGATCAATAATCTATGCTTTAATTTCGATTTCAACTTGGATTGAGCCTTCAATTTGCAAGTTTAGTGAAGTTTTAGGGTTTTGAAGAGTGGGGATCGCCCCCTGCTTGTGCTTGTACGACCATACACCTCTTTTGGGGTGTTTGGTTTGTTTTATTTGTTTTATAAAAATAAAGTTTCAATTTTAACAACTTAGGCCCCTCCACTTTGATCAACATGTAATTTGGTTGCTTTTAACCCTACTATAAGTTATTTCTAGACTTGTAACTAACTAGGTTAAAATTCCTAGTTAGTAAATTCTCGTTTATTTATATTTTATAATTCTAATATAAAGTTTTATATTTTCGGGGTGTTACATCTTTGGATTTCCTCATAGACATACATATCTATATAATATTTCATATACTGTAGTATGCACATTATCCATAATGTAAACAGATTCACAAGTCAGACATCAGGTCATGGTACTATTTAGGGAATTTCATTATCATAACATATACCCCATCTCACCCGGTCTTGCCGGAGAGGTAACCCCATCTCGCCCGGACAAGCTGGAGAGTCTACCGCACCATATCCAGTTTTGCCGGAGATGTAACCATATCTTACTCGGACAAGCTGGAGAGTCTACCGCACCATACCCAGTTTTACCGGAGAGGTAATTATCATGATATTTCCCATAAATAGACTTCTCTCAAATCAGGATTTTGAAAGTACATCGTTTATTATGGTTTGCATCAAGAAACAAGGAAATCCGTATTTTCATGATGGATCATATTCTAGAACCGAGTAGTACAAATAAACAAGAAATAACAGTGGCCAGTTGTTATCGCTTATTTATCATACAGGCACTGTTCTAGTTATCATCCTTACGGGATACCAATAACCATCACACTTTATCTATGCAAGTAATTGGCTTATCTCAAAGCTTTATACTAAGACATTCTTCTTAGATTCAAGTCTAAATACTGTCCTGGTTGTTACCAGTGAATATCAACATCCCAACTCTTTCATTTAAGCATAGATATTATTATGGTTGTGGTTTTCTTTTGGTTGGAGAATGGAGTTTCAAATATATCATTGTCTCCATTGACACTATGGTTTGGTTAAATGTGAAGAGTATGCTTACAGCCAATTCTATTTATGCACATAAAATCTTAGATCCCGTTACAAGGAATATTTCATTGAGACAAATGGCATTTTAAAACATAGTAGGTTTCATGGTTTATTCTTATAATAACCTCATAATTTCATATGAATTATCAATGATATTTTCTATTATGTTTATCTTACAGAAGATATTATATTGGGTATACCATCAAGAAATTCTATTGGGTATATGCATATATATGTATAAAATTTCAAATCTTTAGTTAATATTAAACTTACGGAATATAGACACACATATATAAAATAATAACTATACATTCGATGGTACCAATCATCAAGCTTATTTCCATGACTTTATTTTATCCTTTTATAAAAGTAGTATATTGAAATGAATTTATGCCAAATATAATCTTTTGGAATTAAAAGTTTAGGGAAATAAATTACTCAAAATATAAATTTTCTGGACTCATAAGAAAAGTTTCATTTTTAACTAATGGGTTAAACTATACCAGACTCACTATTTATGTTACCTTAATAATTTCTCATCAAGTAACCATCTATATATCTATTCCAATTATCACATTCCTATCTTTTCCTTTATAAGAATCAATTATAATATACATTTAAGATTGAGAGGCTTTATTTAGAAGAATATGTGCATATGTGACTCATGACATTGTATTTATGGGTTACCAAGAGATATATATATTATACATAAATTACTTTCTGTAATTCATAACAATATAGCGGATATATATATAAGATTAAATATTAATATATAGTATAAACTTAAAACACATAACATAGTAAGTAATACAAAATTTGACGTTTCAAAAATTGATTCTAAATATATTTGAGTAATATACATGTATTGAAATATGTATGTATATCCCATAAAATAGTAATTTATTTAAAGATATTACAATATTAAGATTGTAATCTGAATTTTAAATAAAGTTATATAAAGGACAAAAGTACTAAACACACATTTGAGTAAACTATTATTATGTGGGGAATCCATTTTTAATTCTAGTGTGAGAAAAAAAAATGAATGTTTAGGAACATTTTAACGTGCCAGGTAAAATAAATAAATAGATACTAAATCATTGATTTAAGTAGGAAAAGATGTTTTCATTGTTATAATAGCTTTATTTCAAAAAAAAAATAATTATCCAATCTCTTTTATATGTATCGATTGTTCAAACCATTAAACCCATCTTTTCTTTCCTTTTTGTATATATAAAAATTTTATTACTTCTTTTTAATTATTCTAATTGATAGAGAATGAAAACCTGATTATTCATATATGATTATCATGATATATATAATGACCATTTTTATCATACCCTTTCTTTATAGTTTTAAATGTATAAATTTTACATGTATCCTAATATATATAAATATATATTTTTATGTTATATACACGTATATATTATTAAAATGTATTATAGTGTATATATATACATTTCAAATATAATAGAATGGTATTATTTAATTATTATACATTAGCCAGCTGACTTGAATATTTTTCTTTATAATTTAGGATACACAATCCTATAACTAATATGACTGGTTAATCTTATAATCTTATATTAGCTATCTCCATGCGTAAGACCTATTCTGTACATACCTTAATATTAAAGATCTGTAGAAACGCTTTCAACGTTTAGTTAAGCCTTTCTACATAGTCCAACCAACCCAAATCTCTTAAAAACTTTAAATGATTTTATTAAATCATGAATACCCATCATATTCATTTAACCATCTATTTTATTACTAAGCATTTCATTAGAAACTTTTACAAGTAATCCCAACATCAGTTATTTCATAAAACTCTGAAAGTATGAAGTTTTATGGCCAACTGGTTATAAACCAGAAGGGATAAAATAGAGTGGTGAATTGGTACACCTAGGTTTCAAAACTTGCTTTGGCTAGATCTACTAAAGCAATCTTTTTTAAAAATTTTATTACTTCTTAAAATCCTTTCGGTTACTTTAATAGTTCGGTTTTATTTATTTAAATATAAATTATTTTGAAACAATATTATTAAAACCATAAAGTTTTAAAGCTTTATACCATATATTTCAATATGTATTTTAAATCAAAGTAAATGATTGGTTTCAAAAGAGAATCATAAACATGACTGCTTTGTTAATAACTAACTTAGTTTGATGTATATTAACAATTGAATGTATTTAAATACATTTTTATAGGTATACAAATGATTACATTTGTACATTTTATATGTCAGATCTAATGATATATATGACAATATTAAAACATGTATTAATAATAAATCGTGTAATTATGTTAACTGATCAACTCCCATTTCTAAAAATATTTCATGATTCTTTTAACTATTTTAACGTATACATATTATGATATTATTTGAGTAGGTGGTATTAATTATTACAGACAATTTCTAGTACAAACATTTGAGTACAATCATAAAAATAGATTGATTAAAAACGGCAAACATTGCGACTTATATATATATATATATATATATATGTATTTATTACAACTGAAATTTAAAAATATACTAGTGATTATACATCCGTAACTTATTTTAGTATATCTAAGTTATAGAAGTATTATGCTCAACATGCTTTTATGTAAGGTTTATTCTATCTCCTGTCTCTACTAAGTTGTTATCTAATGGGCAAAGTTCTTTTAAAGTTTGTAGCTCATAGGTGGCATGGGTACTGGTACTGGTTTGGTGGTTCAACTATTTAATATAAGTTAGCATTTACTGCTGTAGTGGCTAACATATGGAGATTTACCCATTGTTCATCTAATTCATCTTCCCCTAGTAAGTTATTGCATGTTTCCTTAGTTTGTGTATTTATTTCCTTATTGATTATCACCCTCTTTGGTTGTGATTTCTTTATTTTCTCTTGACTTTTTCTAATAATCCAACTTCTCTTCTTAGTGGTAAATGGTTTCTTAGACTGTGCCTTACGAATAAATATTCCTTCCTCAGTATCTGCTGAGTATCCTGAGGGATTTGGTTGAAATGAGGTTCCCTTATCTTTTGATGAACTATCTAATTGACGATAGATGTCCGAAATTCTTTGCTTACCCATACTGTAGACTAACAAATAGTCAAATAATATAAAACACATAATCACATAAGTTATTTCCTAACACAGAATTTAAAATTTAAGTGTCAGCAGAACACTTCTTTGGCTTGAACCAGTGGCTAGGCTCTGATACCACCTTCTGTCGCAACCCCCGATCCCTAATCTGTCCCGGGAACGGGCGGACGCGAACTCAGAGTTTCGGTGGTATCAGCTATTTAATCTGGCAGCGGAAATTACATCAGGACCGTAGTTAGGAAATATTTTATCAGAGTAAAACCACCTTATTTGATATTAATAATCACATGGGTAAAACCCAAGTTTCTTATTACAACATAGGGTTAAACTCTCTTTTATTGAGTTTAAAACATCGTATTTTAGATAACTTTTATAGCCACAGTTTTACTAAGCCGTCAGTGCTCTCGAGCTGGCTTTTTACTACTTGGCTTTCACATTGTGTTACCTGAAACACGTGTTTAAAAACATTTGTAAGTGGGAAATACTGGTGAGTGAATCCCAGTTTAAACAAGAAACATTTTATCAATTAAAACAGTATTGAGAGCGATCACATTGTTTATTTCTACACAATCACTCATTCAGTACTGTCAATCCTGACTTGTGGGTCATATTACACATTGGCTAACTCGTTGTCCAATGGTAACGTACTGTCATCCTCGACTTACTACTCACAAGGTAGTAAATTTTGTATACAAAACCCCAACATACCGGCAGTATTTGAAGAACTACAAAGACTCAATCACCGCTTAATCATATTGTAAAGCAATTAAGGTTTTGTAAAATATTACAAAAAGGTTAACAAAAAGAGGATAAACTCACATTGCTATCTTAGACTTCGCGTAAGGGTTTCCTGGGAATAATCTATAATTTACACAAATGTACATAGGTTAGTATCATAACCCTTTGAAAATATTAATGATACCCTCCCCGAGACGGTATTCCAACAACTACGTCGGGCAGAACCACGACAGTTCTTACGGAACCCTAAATCAATCGGGCAGCGTATCTAATACGAAACTGGGGTTATAATACTTACAACGGAGCAGAACCTCGCTAATTAGGGGGTATAATACCAGCTTTCTAAAGCCTATAATTCAGAAATTGTGATTGAGAAACTAAGAATGAACGAATTCAACTGAGATCCGATGCGTTCTATTTATAGTTGCTGATCTTGACTCTCTCGCGGCCCGCGTAACAAGAGAGCAGGGCTTACGCGGCCCGCGTTGACCCCAGGTCAATGTATAGCTAGGCTGAGTCGATGTGTAGGCTTGACGGGTGTTGGGCCAGGTGGCGGCCCAGGGCTGCGCCACATTTTGGGACTCTCGCGGCCCGCGTAAGTGTTAAGGGTAGCTTACGCGGCCCACCTTAACTTAAAAATCAACGAAATCTGATTTAAACCTCTATACCGCCCGCGTAAGGTTGTGGTGAGGTCTATGCGGCCCGCCTTAACTTAATATTTCTTGTTTTTCATTTATTTTTAATGTTATATTGTATTTCGGGCTCGATTTTCACATACGGGGTGTATTTAAAAACATATAGGGGTATTCTAAATATATTAGGGGTCTCAGAAATATTTTGGAGGGTCGATATATCTTGGTACAACTCCTGGATTATTTAATAGAATATATAATGCACTCACACTAAGTATAGTAACTCAATTCTACTTTTATCCATATGTCACGAGACAGAACCCCAACGAATTTAGGCAGAGCCTTGACATACGTTACGGGGCCCTACGTCACTTGGACAGGGTATCAGTGGTCAAGGGTTAAAACACTTAAAATGGGACAGGGCTTTGTAGAATTTAGGGGTGAATAACTTTAAAAGAAAATAGGGTATATATTTTAGCAAGAGAGTGGCGAGGGAAAGAAATGAATTAGTTTTTTACTGCTACTCTTCGATATATATACTTGTTTGGAAACTTGCTTATGAAGTTAGATTTCATCTAAAGATTCTTTTTCTTTTGATTATGGTAGGACACGTACCCTTTGCATTGATTTACAATTATTTTAGTGGTTCATAGGCATACATACAGGTAGACATCATTCTCATTTCTTTAAATTCATATTATTTTATTATCTATTTTGAAAATTACGTACATATATTAAAAATATAAGTGTTATAGTTTATTTGATTTTATATATTATAATTAATTTAACTACTTCACTCATTTGGCGTTTATAACTTCTAAAACATGACGTTTTATAAAACAATAAATATGTCATTAGAACTAAAATAATTTTATCTACATTTTGAACCAAGTTTCATTAAAAATAGAGTAGGTTCAAATATAATGTATTTTTATAATTATTAAATGGTTCATACGCTTGCCCAAAATACCTCATATTTCCATTGGTCAACTTACCCATGATGTATCATTTTAATAACATAAGTTGATATATATATATATATATATATATATATATATATATATATATAAATATAATGTATTTTTATAATTATTAAATGGTTCATACGCTTGCCCAAAATACCTCATATTTCCATTGGTCAACTTACCCATGATGTATCATTTTAATAACATAAGTTGATATTTATATATATAGGGAGAAGATCATGCGAGAACCACCTCTTATTGTGAGAACCGCGAGAACCAATGTGAACACACCAAAAATGCCTAAAAATAGCTAAAAATCACACAAATTTTTTTTTTTTTGATTTTTTTAATATTTTTTAGGTTAAAATCGCTACTTTTCGAACCAAAGCTGCTTTCGATGAGCAGAATGAAAAATTCGAAGCTGACCGGAAGTCTGAGGAGTGGGGCCGCGAGGGCCTTAAGAGCAAGCTTCGCGCTGCTGAAGACTTGCTGGCGAAGGAGAAGGCAGAGTGGAAGAAAATTTGCGCAAAAGACAACGAGCGCATGTATGCGGCCCGAGCTAAAATTACCGATCTTGAGAGTCAAGTTACGGAGTTGAAAGGGAAGGTTGAAGATGCGCAAGCTGCTAAGGAGCAGGCTGAGGTTCGAGACTCTTCTCTTTCAATTTAATACTTTTGTTGGCAGAATTAACTTATCCCTTCTATCCGTTGTAGGTTGAGCTGGCTGAAGTGAAGGTGCAGCTGTCAAGTAAAGACAAGGATTTGATGGCTAAGGACGTTGAGATCGCTGAGCTGAAGCGCCGTTTGCAAGAGCAAGTTGACAAAAGCGAGTCCTTGGAAATCGACCTTGAAGCTAAGAAGGTTAAAGCTGCCACTGCTGAAGAGACCAAACAAAAAGCTGAGGAGGCGCGAGACATTAGCACCACTACTCTCAATGTGGCGCAAAACAACTACTCCGAAGCTCAAGGTATCGTTGATACTTTGGTCTCTGAAGCCGAGTGGTTACGCGGGCGCGGAATAGTTCTGGTATGATTTCTCTTAACTGTTTTAATTTATTAAAACATGTCTTATGTATTGCGTTTGTTGTAGATGGCCAACTCCATCTTAAATGCTGGAGAACTGGATAAGGCTGTTGCGGCCGTTATAGATGCTTCCCTCGCAGTTGGTCATCGTAAAGGCTATCTTGAATGTGCGCAACATGCTACAGCTATGCTTGGACAGGAGTTCGACACTAGTCACTACTCAGTGACTGATCAAGCTGAGGCTGAGCTAGCTCGCGCTGAACATGGTTATGACCATCTATCGATACCTGTGATGGATTTGGTTACTGACGCGCTGAAGCATGATGACTGGTGTCAACGGTTGAAGACTATCCTTGACCCACCAGAGACCGTTGAGCTCTCGGATGAAGAGGAAGCTGCGGGTGATGATGGCGATGGTAAAGGTGATGGTGATGGCGACAAGCACGACGATGATGATGATGGTGATGGATTCGAATAGATAGTGTTTTCAGGCTTTGTGCCTTGTAATTTTTAGGTTTTTTATGACATTTGCGCGATCGCACTTTGTTTTGACTCAGATGAATGATCGTTGGTTGCTATGTAATCATTGCGCGCTTCTGTTTATTAAAGATAAATGTTTGTTTATTCTGTCATGTTACAATTATTGCACTGTTGTTAGAAACTTTGGTTTAGTGCGAATAAATGTAAGTGTGGCTCTTGAGCGAGTATAGTTGCTCGGTCTCGCGCTATGTTCGCGGAGGACCTTGACTCAAGAGCTTGCAATTCACTGAAGTGTTTTCGTGCTAATCAAAAGTTTGACATGCATTTGTAACTCAAGAAGCACTATGATAAAGGGAAAACATGTCGTATGCTTTCATTAATTGGGAAACAGGCGCTTAGGCCAATCATACGTTGCAGGTACGTAACATTAGGGCGTTTAGCCAACATAGGAAATTTAAATGGCGTGTGGCCTGTAGTAGTTACATATAGCACTTGCGCAGTTGTTGCGCATTCCATGTGCGCGGGATGATGTGTCCATCCAGTGTGCGCAATTTGTATGCCCCCTTTCCTAGCACTTCATGAACCAAGTATGGGCCTTCCTATTTGGGTGCTAGCTTTCCGGGGCGTTCGGTGTTTGAAGCTTCGTTGTCTCGAAAGACGTATTCTCCTGGAGTGAAGGTACAAATGCGGACTCTCGTATTGTAGTACCTTTCCAGTTGTGTCTTGTATTTCGCTTCTTTGATACGCGCAATCTCGCGTCTTTCTTCCGATAGGTCCAAATCGAGGCGTCGCTCTGCTTCATTATCGACCGTGTTGACCACTGTCAAGCGTGGTGAGGGGAGTCCAACTTCCGCCGGGATAACTGCCTCCGAGCCGTATACTAGGCTGAAGGGAGTTTCGCCGGTGCTTGTCTTCGGCATGGTTCGATGAGCCCACAGGATGCTTGGGAGCTCATCTACCCAGCCTCTTCTCTTTGTACCCAGTCGGGCTTTGATCCCCTCGATGATACTTTTGTTAATGCTTTCCACTTGACCGTTGCCTTGAGGGTGCGCAACGGAGGAGAAGGTATGCTCGATTTTCATCTCCTTCATCCAATTTTGAAGGTCCTCGGAAGCAAAATTGGTACCGTTGTCTGTGACGATTTTGAGTGGGAGACCAAACCTGCAAATGATGTGCTCCCAAATAAACTTGCGCACCATCATTGCAGTGGTTGAAGCGAGAGCTTTGGCCTCCACCCACTTAGTGAAGTAATCAACGGCTACGATTATGAACTTCACGGCTCCGGGAGCGTCTGGGAAGGGTCCCACCATATCAATCCCCCACTGTTGAAAAGGCCAAGCAGTGGATACCGGGATAAGATCATTTTTTGGGCGCAGGGTTTTCGGAGAATGTCGCTGACAGGAGTCGCATTTGCGCAGCTCCTTCAGGGCGTCGACGTGCATCCCTGGCCAATAATATCCAGCGTTCATAATCTTTGCGACAACCATGCGTGGTCCTGCATGGATGCCACAGATCCCTTCGTGAATCTCCCTGATCAAGTAATTCGCATCCTGGGGGTCCACGCAACGCAACAGTGGCCCCAAGAAGGATTTGCGGTATAAGATACCACCATTCATCTCATAATGCAGAGCTTTGTTTTGAATCTTTCTTGCTTCTGCCTTGCTCTCAGGGAGTATTCCTTCTTGCAAATACTGGATTATAGGGGTCATCCAAGATGGCTGCCCTATTTCGATCACGTTTACCTGGCGCAGCAGGACTGACGGATTTTTGAGTACTTCAATCCTTACATCTTTTGCGAAATGTTGAAAAGAGGTTGAAGCAAGCTTGCTCAAAGCGTCAGCTGGTTTGTTTTCGGAGCGATTGATATGTACTACTTTGTATGACTTGAATTTCTGAAGCAATTCTCTCGCCTGATCCAGATATAAGGCCATGACTTCGCCTCTTGCGTCATAGATTCCGTTGATTTGACTGGCGATCAAAAGTGAATCAACGTGTGCTTGAAGATTCTTAGCTCCCATTTTTATGGCGAGGCGTAAGCCTGCCAGAAATGCCTCGTACTCTGCCTCGTTGTTGGTATTCTTAAAATCCAACCTAATGGCGTACGTAAATTCATGTCTTTCAGGGCTCACGAGGCGCAAACCTGCTCCTGCGCCGTCCTCGTTTGAGGCCCCATCGGTGTACAGCAACCACAACTCTTCAGATGTATCTTTCAAGGGAGTTTCGACAATCTCGCAATCCTTGATTTTTTCTGTTGGGACTTCTGTGATAAAGTCGGCAAGGACCTGACCCTTGATAGCTGGGCGCGGCCTGTACAAAATGTTGTGGCCCCCCCAGCTCAATCGCCCATTTTGCTAACCGCCCAGATGTTTCTGGCTTTTGTAATATCGTGCCGATGTGGAAATTGGTAAGTACGGTGATCACATGCCTTGTAAAGTATCTGCGCAGCCTCCGAGAGGCGTGTAGCAGCGCAAGCACCAATTTCTCCATTGTGGAATATCTTGTTTCTGGATCGGTAAGCACCCTACTGACGTAATAGATTGGAGTCTGTACTCCGTTTCTTTCCACGAGTAATACCGAACCTACTGCCTTATCCGAAGAAGATAAGTACAGTATGAGCGGTTCTTTTTCGAAAGGCGCGGTCAGGGTAGGGAGTTCGATCAAGCACTCCTTCATTTGTTGAAAAGCGGCCTCTGCTTCAGGCGTCCATCTGAATTCTGGCTTCTTAACACAATTGCGAAAAGTGCTGATAAAGGGATATGACTTTGCGGCGTGGTTTGACAGAAAACGGTTAAGCGCGGCTAGGCGGCCGGCCAACCGTTGCATCTCTTTGATTGTCCGTGGTGATGGCATTCGCTCTATTGCCTGAACCTTTTCTGGATTCACCTTAAAGCCGCCGTTTTTTACTATGAAGCCTAAGAACTTCCCTTCTTCCATACCAAAAGAACACTTGGCTGGATTCAGTTTCATGTTCACACTGCGCAATGAGTTGAATGTTTTTTTGATGTCTTTCAGCATTTGGTCCTCTTCAGGACTTTTGATCACCAGATCATCGATGTAAACCTCAATATGCTTCCCGATATCTCCCGCGAAGGTCTTATCCATCAGGCGTTGATACGTTGCGCCAACATTTTTCAGGCCGAAAGGCATCTTTGTGTAGCAGAAGATCCCTAGATCGGTTCGAAAAGCTGTCTTGTCTTCGTCTTCTAACTTCATTTGAACCTGATGGTACCCTTTATAGCAATCTAAAAAGCATTTCCATATGTATGGCGCGAGAGAGTCTATCTTTTTGTCGATCTCAGGCAAAGAATAACAATCTTTAGGGCATGCCTTGTTGAGATCGGTATAATCGACACACATTCGCCATCCTCCACTAGACTTCTCCACCATCACTGGGTTCGCGACCCAACTTTGATAACGTACTTCTCACAAGATTCCGGCTTTAAGCAGTTCGCATACTTGCTCATTCATTGCTTTGGTTTTGTCTGCCCCTAAGCTGCGCCTTCTTTGGACTTTCGGCTCAACAGAGGGGTAGGTGTTTAAACAGTGCTCGGTAATGTCGCGCGGGACACCAGTCATGTCGGCCGGAGTCCAGGCGAAGATATCCATATTCTTGAACAGTAGTTGCTTGAGATGCGTTCTGATGTTTGGTGAGATTGCATGGCCTATCGTCACCGTTTGCTCTGGGTACTTGCGGTTTAACACCCATTTCTCTGGCTCGGTTGTTGAAACCTTCGCCGCTTTTGTTGGGTGCAACTCTTCTGTAGACATTACTTCTTTCTTGGCATAGATAATCGCCACCCCTGTCTTGGTTGGAAACCCTATTGCTGAGTGGGGCGTGGAAGTTACCATGTTCAGTTCACCTTGGGTTTCTCTCCCGATTAACACATCATGCCTCGACTTGACAGGCATCACCATGAAGTTTACATTTGTTGTTCTTGAATGCTTCCCGTCCGAAAGCGTGACGGGGAAGCTGATTTGGCCTAGCGGGAAAACCATTTCGTTGCAAAATCCAGACAGTGGATAATCAACTGGCTCAAGTCTCGCTTTGTCATCCTCATCAAACTGGTTAAAACACTGCTCATAGATGATATCAGCCGTACTCCCTGGGTCAATGAAAACGTACTCCGTTTCATAATGGCCGATAATGCCGGTAATGACGACGGGTCGAGTGGCACGAGGGCCGCCGCGCACTACCGGGAAAATGACCTGTTGCTCTTGCCATGAGGGTTCGTAAGGGCGCTTGCCTTTCTCTTTTGCGCTGTATCTTGGCCCGTTGACCATATGTGTTGATCGGTACATTTTATGTACACTCTAGTTTAGAATAATTATAATAAAAATGCATCGATACTGTCACAAAAGATATTACTTTGATTGGTTATTAAGTATTGTGGGTTTTAGAGAATGTGAGTTAAAATGATGAAATTAAATATCAATTATTTGACTAAAACTAAACACCACGTTAATATATATTATTCTTAAGCCACTAGAACTTAATTTTGATTTACATATATATATATTTGGTGGTGCATGAACTAATAAATAATAATAATAATAATACTTCTTTGATTGGGATTTTGAATTATTATATATGCAGAAGTCAAGAAGTGCAAGAATTAAAACATGTTGGACTTGTGAAGATCAATTGGGCAGCATATGATTGGCTGCAAGTGGGAAGGCACAAAACAAAAGTGGTGGCAGACTTTTGAGGAATCATCATCACATCACAAATATGAGACATTGGCAGCTTCATCATCGAATTATTACAGCCATTATAAAAGATCTTTTGGGCTCAAAACAACCTGTTCCATTCCATCGATTTTGGGCCTCACTTCTGGGCTCACGATGATTGGCAACAAGATTGGAATTACTTTGAGCTCACACAACCATCTCGACAACTTTAAGGGGAGCCCAACACATTGATTTTGGCAGCTGTATAACACAATTGGAGAGAATTTTGTGGGACGGTTACAAAAAGAAAAAAAACGTCAACGGTAAGGAGGAGTTCGAACAGGAGGTCGCACAAGTAACAGCCCTTGGATGCTTTGCACAGGGATCGAGAAGCACAAAAACAAAATATGATAATTGCTTTGAAGGTGATGCGCGGCTAGTCTCTTCGGTTACACCTCGGTGTAGGTAGTTGTATTTTCTAGGGTTTATGCATTTGTTCTTTGATTCGACTTTGTGACAACTTGTATTGATTTTTGAAACCATTGACAATTATTTACATTTGTTTCGTATTCGTAAATTGTCGAACGATGTTAAAAGTTATGACTTTGCGAAATGGTTATGTGTAGTTATGCGTTGTTGTGGTTAGGATTTACTTGTGTTGATTACAAAGTGCATTCTTGTCCGTTCTTCGGGACGTTGATAGTTATTGGCACCTAAGTCACGGTACACTAAATCCGCTAATCGTATGCAATTGAGTTGAATTAAAACATGTAGGAACCCTAGGACTTACAATTACCGAAACCGGGTGTGATCCGTATTCTTAATTCTTGTTTTCAATTAAGTAGTTTAGTTTACAAGTTTAGTTAATAAATCATTGTTTTCGATAACATCAATTTGTCGGTTCATTCCGATTTATTTTAAAAACCAAACAAATAAATAAAAATAGCAATCTTCATAATCATCTTGTACATTATTTGTAAATAGTCTAACTAATCGAACGGGTCGTGCAATACTGACCACCTGCTCTTCGTGGATTCGATACCCGACTTACCCTAGCTACCTAGGTTTAATTGGGTTTTTGACTGATCGGGACGACACGGTCACGTCATGTGTTTCTAGGCGTCTGACTTTCTTGTGATTCCCCTCATCGTGGCGTTGGAGCTGTCGAGTTTCCTTGCGCACGTTTTTCACCAGGTGGCTTAGCTTCCCGCTTTTTAGCGCTCTTTCGATCTCCTGACGTAGACTGTAACAGTCGTCTGTCAGGTGTCCGGTATCTTTGTGGAAGTCGCAGTACAGGTTGGGGTATTGCCCCTTTTTGTTTGTCATAGGCCTTGGCGCCTTGAAATCATGATTCTCCGTCATTAGCACCTCTTTTGGTGTTTTTATGAGCGGAGTCCAGTGCTTATCTCGGTTGTCATCCCTGACTGCCTTTCGATACCCAATTCGATCAATAGTGTCTCGCGCATCTTCTCTGTAGCGCGACCGTTCTTCATAACGAGGTCGTTCACCATAACCGCTGGAATGGTTGGCTTTCCACCCAGGGTTCTTGCCTTTGTTCCGTTTGTTGTCGTCGCGCGAATGGCCCCCTTTAGAAAATCGATCTTCAGTACGGTAACTCTTGTTTCTGGCGAGTGACTCTTCAGTTTGCGCGACTATCTTCGCGGCTTCCATGAGCTTATCCCATTCTTTAGGCATTCCATCTCTCCCAGTGATAGTTCTGATGAGACTATCACAGCGAATGGCTTTTTTGAAGTGGCAGCGCATGAGTTGCTCGCTTACGCCACCGATTTCCAAGCACTCTTTGTTGAAGCGAGTGATGAAATCTTCCAGACCCTCGTTATCTCTGCGCCAGATGTCTTCTACCTCGGCTGTGTCGCGCTGGTAACGCCTTTGTTGACTGAAGTGATTCAAAAACTGTGTTCTGAAATCCACCCATGACTTAATCTTTCCCGGAGGAAGGCTGTCGAACCAGGCTCGGGCAGCCCCTGTAAGCGTTTGAATAAACAGATGGCACCACATGGGCATATTCCATCCTCCCATGCAACCTACGCTTGTGAGAACTCTAACGTGATCATCGGGATCAGTCAGTCCGTTGAACTTTCCAACTGTCGGAGGTAACTTCTCTCTTGAAAGTAGCGCCAGCGCGATCTTTGGAATGAACTTTGAATGTTCTACAGCTTCAGCTGGTCGGTAGGCGAGACGAAAGTCGCGCTCTGCCTCTTCGGTGTACCCGACGTGTTGTCGTGGTCTGTAATTCTCATGGTTCCTTTGTAAACGATTGAACACTGAAGATTCTTCATCGTCTTGCCAAGTTAGATCGTTCGGGTCAGTATCGTCCCATTCATTGTTCATGTTGCGCGGCGTGAGCCAGCTATGAACTGGGCCTCTTTGGACGTTTGACGGATAGTCATAATGGCTTTCTGTTTCTCCCCGTGTATCGCGCGTGTCCTGCACGCTTAATCTTCGGGTAGGGGGAGGTCTGTTAGCTCTTCCTTGGATGTTTTGTGGTGGTGGTATCTGGCGCGCCCCGTGACTGGGGCCGGTTGGTGTAACCAGGGACGGTTCTGGGGCCGGTGGTATCACCGAAATTCTATTATCTCAATCCCATTTGCCTCCCCTTTTTTTCTTCATCTTCCTCGTTGCATATGGTAGGGTTTATAAATTGATCCAACCAGTTCAAATAGAGGCGATTCAAATAAATCTAACTAATAGGCCAAATATATGTTAATGATCTCTAGATCAAGTGGCAAAAAACTTGCATTTTTCTTAAGAGATGCATGTTCAACTCCCACTTGGTGCAGAGTGAGACACTAGTGGCCAATGATAGAAGACCCAGGGAAACCTGGGTTGGATCCTCGAGCCAAACCGGTTTTACCGGTAATTTCACCGTCGTGCCTACGGACAGGTGGGTTACCGGGTTTTTCCCGGAATTGGTGGTGGACTCGGGTTACTCTCGGAGTACTCCGTTTATCCAGTTGAAGAAACACGGAACTAATTAGAGTACTAATCAGTTTAGTTTATGTTCCTACCATAGTGGTTAATCTTCTAATGGCTTTCTGAGCTTCGTAATGATCGTCTAAGTCCTACAAAACAGAACACCGTTACTCGTTAAGAGGGGAATGTGGGGGTTTCCCTCTTAACCGGGCTCCGGCGTGAGAATAAGCGACTGCTTTGGAGTGATAAAGTATTAAGAGTGAGAGTAGAGGGAATGGAATGTTTAACCTGTGAAGTGAGGTCTCTATTTATAGCCGGAGAGGTGTAAGAGGATGTGGGCTTGATGGGCCTTGGGCCTGAAGGCGACAACATAAGGGACATGCTCCTTGTCTCACTGGTGTCGACCGTTAGTGGTTAGCAAGAGCTCTTGGGAGTTGGCGCAACGTGATTGGAGCCACGTGTCACTGTTGTCGGCCTGGCCGCCCTTCTGCCATCAGCAGGTAAGTGGAGATCGTGGGGCAGTTGTCTCTGCCCTGTGATTGGTGCCATGTAGGCGTCCTTAAGTACTTTTTGTCTCCTGCATGTCAGATGATCGTGGAGCACGATTGAGCAGGGCCTGAAGGACGCTGATTGGCCCTTTTTCTTCTGCCACTTGTACCTTGTGTACTATCTGAAACAGCCTTGAGCTGCTGCCCTGTGCGATTCTTGATGGGCACATAACTAACTCGCGCAAGGTTTGGATGACTGAGTGCCCTTTCAGAATGCTAAGTGTTGTAATTGGGAGTTTCCTATCGTCCAGCCCTCGCTCCGGTTAAAATAGGGCGTGCTATAGCCCGCGCTGGGTTGGCCATAAGAAATTGTTGGATAAGGAGTATGGTCTCACGCGCGATCCTGATGGAGGTTTGCGTGGCTTTTTGGGACCATGCCCCTTCACCAGTGGGTGCCCCGAGAGTGCTCGGGATTGATTTTGTTGGCCGTTCCAAAAAAAATAGGCCGGTTATATATAGTAGATTACTAGTTGAAACCGTCTAGTTTTAAGAAAATTGAGTAAATAGATTGGTGAAGTCGTTTATAGGATTTGACAATTGTGATGTCATTAATGTTGTTTTTGCTTCAAGAGTGCTCAAAAGGTCTAATATATATCTCTTAAGAACTTAGTTAATTTAGTGGTAATTAATATATATGCTATGTTTTATTTTATTTTATTTTTAGGCAACGTATTAGAGTTAGATGATACAACCTAATGACCTATAACGTATAAGACTTCGATTTTATAGACAAGTTTATAAAGGATTAAGTTCAAGAGTGAACACTAGTATAATTTGCGAACTGATCGAACTAATTCTGGTCATACATGTGTGTAGATCAATGGTCAGGATTTGATGATTAAATACACTAGTGTATTTTACGATTTGATGATGAAATCTTAGCAATCTACGTGTGTAAATCAATGGCGAAGATTTGTTCACTCAGTTCTCAAATACACTAGTGTTCACCCTAGAACTCCACCCAGTTTATAAAAGATAACCATCCAGTTATCTTTGAATTATTTCATTAATATAATATAATTTAATTTATTATATGCTTAGGTTTTATGAAAACAAAACAAAATTTTGTTTTTTCTTCTAAAGAAATACAAGTTAAATTCATTTTCGTTTAATTAACCAGATTTTATTAAAAAAAATACGTGTGACATCTTTCATAAGATTGCAAGAGATATTTTTATTCAAACACCAAAAAAAACTATATTTGTAATAAAAAAGATGTAACTACTCAGTTTTTTTTAACTAGTATTTGATCCCGTGCTTCGCGGCTGGGTCATAGGAAGATGTCGGAGATGATGTACTCGTTATCTAGTTTATTGATGGATTAATATTTAAACCATTTAGACTTTAATCTAAATAACAGTAAAAATAAGCAAACAACACGTTTAAGTAAACATGTCTATAGTTAAAAGTTAGTTTTAACTATAATAGATTAAATTAAAAAAAATTGTTACATGGTGTATTGAAGGATTAATATAAACCATGTAACATTTAATCTAAACGGCGTTACAGCGGGGCCGCAAGGGCACGAGGAGAGTTCGATTGGTATTGCACACTATGACAAAGGATAAATAAAACAAAAAAAAAATGTTGTAACGTTAACTAAAATAATATCTACATGTGTTCGGTTTGTTGTAGCTGCAGCTCAGCTATGAACAACGAAATGCCAATAAAAATAAACATGTTATTAGTTATGTGTCATAACAAGAGTATCTAACACTAAAAATAATATAAACGTAATATGTGTGTAATAAAACAATAATAAGAAAAATATATGAACCATCAATGGTGAATAAGAAGTGTTAAGACAATTAACGTTACTTTAGAAATATACATAACATTTTAATAAAACTTTATATGTAATTTGAAAACTCGTGTCTGTTTCTATAAGTGTCAAAGCATAAATAAAAGCATAGCTTCCCTATGTCAAACTTCATCAAGGAGTTTTATATGTCAAAACTTTATTAGAACACCTGTTGTGGAGTTTTTTTTGGTATTTTTTCCTAAAAAAATTGCCCTAAAACGCCCCTAGACCGTCCCTTGGATGTTTTTTCAAAAAAAAAAAAAAATTTGCTTTTGGTGTTCTTTTTTCCACGCCTTTGTTCTAATTCTTTGGCAAATGACCGTGCATCCCTTTTTGTTTGGCCAATATCAATTTTTAATGGTTTTTTTATTTAATTCTATTAAATAATGCCTCACAATGCCTATATTCCCACTACACTCATTTTAGGAAAACACCACATAATGCCCCATTGCTGACTGGACTGCCACATCACGCAAAACGCCCAAGGGTGAGGCCTTATTTGTGTCTTCCACTACACATGGTCTTAGACCACCTGTGATGGGGGTTTTGGGTGTTTTCCCCCAAAAAAAACGCCCCTTAACACCCATCAACCGCCCCTGAGGAGTTTTTTTCAAAAATAAAAAAACATATAGCGTCCTTTTTTCTACGCTTCTTCTTGAATTGTTTGGCCAATGACATGTATTCTACTTTTTGGTTGGCCAATACCATTTTTTGATGGTTTTTTTTTATTTAATTTTTTTTACACCCCTTTTAACTTAATGCCTCACAATGCACACATCCCAACTACACCCATTTTAGAAAAACGTCCCATAATGTCTCATATTGCTGACTGGACTGTCACTTGACGCAAAACACCCAATGATACGGCATTATTTGTATCTTCCACTACAGATGGTGTTGATGCCTTTCATAAGCCTTTATATATCAAAGTCAACTTAAAAGAATAAGAATGTTACAAAATATATATTGTTATTTGCAGGTAAGATATATTATTATCCATAATTATGTAAAGATAAAAATCAGCATATTTAAACGATATTACATAATCAGTCTCAAAACAAGTCCACAGGCCTCAGCCCTTTTATGATTGTGTATGGCATGAATCCTAAGACACCACTTGATCTGGCAGTCCTTGACACGACGTCCAAGTTCAACAAGGAGGCTAGTGAATTGGCTGCTGATATTAAGCGTCTTCATCAACAGGTCCATGATAAAATCACTAAGAACAATGAGCTTATTAAATATCGTAGAGACAAAGGCCGTAAGCACATCCTCTTCCAACCCGGTGATCTCGTATGGGTACATCTGCGCAAAGAACGTTTTCCTTCCAAACGTCGTTCCAAACTGAGCCCACGATCAGATGGTCCTTTTCGTATCCTAGCCAAGGTTAATGATAATGCTTACAAGGTTGACCTTCCGGGTGATTATAGCGTGTCCGCAATTTTTAACGTCGCTGATCTGCAACCGTACTTCGATCCAGCAGAACCCCTTCCAAGTTTGAGGACAAACTCTTCTGATGAAGGAGAGAATGATAGCCATAACACACCAGGCCCAACTGCAGCTGCATCCGAACCACAAGAGCTGGCCCAAAATGATGTAACATGGGTCAATTTGATTCAAGCACAGCCCAACACCTGATCAGGCCCACTTCCATTCAGTCAGAACCCACGTCACATACCTGTTTTCAGTTCTCAGCATTTGTTTTTTTTTTTATATTCCATCTTATTTTAATTTCTTTGAAGTTTTCAGAAGCAGTTATTTTAATTTCCCTAAATGTAGCTACGTGGGTAGTTTCTAATTATCACCTTTTGTACTGAAACTGATGAATGGAAGAACATATTTGAATTTCCTAATTTTTATTCTCTTGTTCTAGAGAAATTTCCATTGCTATTCTAATTTTTGGCAGAATTTAGGTGATCTTTGGAAGCTAATTTGAGTTTACGTGGTGTGTCTGTATCGTGAATTCGAGTTAGAGCTGCCCAGCGATTCCCTCGAGTGGTGCATCTGTATCTCGAAGGGTACGTTGATTTTATTATCAGTCTTTTCACTTATTTCGGGTTATTTTGATCCAATTCACTAAGTCTCTGCCTACCATATGAGATATTTAATCTCAATACACAATCCATATTTAAAGTGAGTGCATGTTGCAAAACCCCAACCAGAAAGTGCTGTCGAACCAAGATTCCGTCAAGTGAAGCAGGGTTGCTTCATGTTAGGCCAATCTACGTTAGCAAAGTGGTTCATGTGAAGCAGGGTTGCGCCATTGTGTTTGATTTACTAGTTGTGAATATAGATTGATTTTAAGAAAGATATTACAAAAAGGGTAAGGGTAAATGGGTAATTTCACAAGTAAAGAGGAAATAGGTAATTAAATTTAGTGGTTGGGTAAATATGTAATAAAGCCTCTTAAGAGGAGAAAATATGAAGAAAAAAAAACCCTTTTTAATAAATTATATAACACTCTTAGTGTATCATCCCCTCAGTTCTATTTTAGAAAAATGCAATACGTTTTTATTTAGTTTATGAAGAAAACCCATCTTAAATAATGTAGTACACGAAAACTGCATTAAGATATATATAAAAGAAACAAGTACATAAAAAAGCATATTTGTTACCTCACAATTACATTCCAAAAATAACATGGCAACGCTACAACATCATACTTTAGACCTCTCTACATCTAGGTAATTTACATAACTATGACCGTTTCTTAACGGGTCAAAACTGTCACCTATACCACAAAGAGAGGCAATTTTGTACACCACCACTTTTAGCCATACACCACAATTTATTTTTTTTAATTTTTCCCCTTCACAGTAGTAAAAAAATAAAATAATAAATAACCAGTGCAGGGTAAAATAGTCAAAAGCATTATTTTGGTAGTGTATGACTAGAAGTGATAACGTACAAGTACAAACACCCACTTTGTGCAAATCATCAATGTCTAAACATTGTTGAGTCTAACCACATCTAAGAGAAAACCGACAGGTGAACAGACTGTTTACCTGATAAATTAACACTTTTAACTTGATAGTGCGACGGGGTCATTGATATTTAACCAATCCTCCCCGTCTGATCGATTAGTGTACCGATGTTTTCCCCAGATAATGCTCTTGATATATTTCCAGGCTCATGAAGAGAAAATATCACAACTGCAAAAAAATAAAAATAAAAAAATTATGTTGCCATTTGTAAAGACACTCCTCCAGAATCCATATTACAGTATACTTGTATCCATAAAGGCATATGTACATCGTTTGAACATCTACAACCATAAGTGCGGGTGCAAAGAGTAACTGTTGCTAGTCTAGTCAGAAAAAAAAAAAGAAACGCAAGAGTGAGAATTAAAGAATGCGAACCAGGAATCGAATTCTCTTCACAAAACGTTGCAGCCATCATGTCGATCTGAGATGAACCTCTAGAAGCCAACTCCCTGAAAGAAATGTGCTCATATGCAACGCTGCTAATGTTGTCACATTCGTACATACCATGTACATTAGTACCTTTAATAACCACATCAGCATGAACTGCACAAGGGAAACATACCATCAGGCATCAAATTTGAAAAATATACAAGTAACTTGAGACATATGTTAAAAATATTATGAAACATACGTTCAGAGGCTCTTAGAGCTGCAGCTGTGTCAGTAGAGAACAGAGGATTCCCTGTGCCAGCACTAACACCACCAAATATTACGACTCTGCCTTTTTCTAGATGCCGGATTGCTCGTTGCCTGTTGTATGGTTCAGAAACATCCGGCAAACAGAAGGCAGATTGTACACGTGCTTGAACTCCCAGTTTCTCTAATGTTGATTGGAGTAGTATAGAATTCATCATAGTTGCCATCATACTGATAAACATATCAGATTAGTGCATATTCGAGTTTAAAAAACTATCATGAACTTCTAACTCTATAATATAATTGTCACATAAGAAGAAACTAAAAATATTACCCAATTTGATAAGCAGTACTTCTATCCGAATCAGTAGCTGCAACCCATGAGTCCCCACAAAAGAAATTGCGACCACCAACTACTATCGCCACCTGAATGAGAACACTCGAGTGTTACAGGTCGGGTAAGAAAGCACAAACGTCACTGAAGTGACAATTATCTGAAATTAACGAATACCTCAATACCCATTTGGCAGGCCAGTGATACTTCTCTAGCAATCAGCATTGCCACCTATGAAGTAAAAACAAACAAGCAAATCTGAACTTAGAATATTATGTATGGCATCACGCAAGGTATGACTACAATTCTTCAAACTTTATTAAGCCATCTATTATCCATGTCGTAAGAAATTTAAGATTTCTAGCGTTGTGGATCTCCTAGCTGTAAAGACTGCAGCCGATACTGGCGGTTCAAATACGTAAGTCACCTTGATTCAAGAGAAACAACTCAACTACTCTTAACCGTCGTATCAGTAACCATGCACACCACGTTTACATCATGCAATTTTCAACTTATTATTCTCCTTTATTTTTAATTTGTTTATGTATGCAATTTTCAGTCTTTATTATTTTCTTTATTTTCAATTTTAGTCATTTTTCAATTCCCTATATGTAGCATATTGGTTGTGCATGTAATTTTCTCTCCTAGATGTAACCAAATGAAGATATGAGAACGCAGAGAAAATTATCGTAAAATTCATTGTTTAACTCTTAGCTTTGAATTAACAAACCACTTCCATTTCAATATTGGCTCATTGAAAGGTGTCTGGAATCAAGTAAGATTAGGTGGTTTATCTATATCCTAATTCTGAGTTGGAAACTTGGAATCGCCCGACGAGTAAACTAGTGGTGAATTCTGTATCTCGTGCTATCTGCTGCTTGCCGTAACATACAAAATTCACTATTAATCCTTTCCTTTAAGTTTCTGTATATCACTTTCTATATTATACCAAACATTTGCGGTTGTAATTTACCTTTGGATCAGTGCTTTGTGAGCCAGTTCCAGCCAATGCAGCACCACTAATTTTAAAAACAACTCTCCGCCATCTTGGACTCGTCACTGACTTTGCCTCCATGTTAGTAATTTGACCACTTCCACTCGAAGTTGCTGTCATATATCTGCAGAAACATACATAAATTACAAAATCCAATTACCATCATTGATCTGCAACTCGTTTCTCAAACTCCGTTAACCTTGCATGTTTCTACCACTTAATATTAACAACTGTTATTTCCCTCCAACCTTGGTTTTATAAAACGCGTGGCGAACCGATGTGTTTTGCTCCCAAAAGCTGATGTGTGATGCGCGATGTGCGCACATCATGTATGCGAGACGTTCTTTATAAAAAAAATACAAAAAACTATTTATAGACAATGTTTAACTTGTCAACCTTTAAACACTAAAATATAAGATACTCTCATCATTTCTAGTCAGATTTGTTCAATCACTAGTCTAATGTATTCAAATAATGGTCAACTACGGGGGTGTTTGGCCTAGCTTTTTTATCAAAGCTTATAGCTTTTTTAGTTTTTTTTACAAAATAAGCTTAACTTAGTGTTTGGTTTAGCTTTTTAAGCTTATGCTTATTAGTTTATATAAGCTAATTTGAAGAAGCTTATTTGAAGATGGTTTTTTAGCTTATTTGAAGAAGCTTATTTGTGTAAGGGCAAATGATAGAAAATAAGCTATAAGCTAATCCAAACACTTAAAAAGAGCTTATCAAATGATAGAAAATAAGCTACTTTAAAATACTAGCATAAGCCAAAAAATAAAAGCTAGGCCAAACACCCCCTACATAAGGTGCCGCATCACGGAATCGCATCAAGTGATGCGATCTCATCTCTGCATCATGTGTTGCGCGCATTATGAGCTCCTGATGCGCACATTTTAAAACCAATCCTCCAACTAAAAAGCTAAAACTACAACCGAAATTACAAACAACAATAAACAAGATATACCTAAATCGCATATACCTTTTCGATTGTCTACCGGACGCATTCAATCCACCGACACATTTATCATCATCCACCGCGGATTTCACCGGCAACGAGTTGCCAACGATCTCCTCCATCTTCTTAAACCACGGCCAATGACTCGTACCGCTACCGCCATTATTATTCATACTCCGATTTCTCTCCAACTTATACCTCTTCTTCAAATTATCCACCTTATTCTTACACTGCTCCACACTCTTCGACTGATTCTCACACCTCTCACTAACCGCAGTCGCTACCTCTTCCCAATCCCTAACTCGTAAATTTCCACGGTTCAACTGCACAAATTTCTCCAAATACGCATCCAACAAACACGCAATTGCTGCATCACTCCACTCTTCTCGATCCTTCCTGTAATCCGACGAATTACTCGCGATTTTCACCTTCTTATTGTAACTGTACGGCGTTCCTCCGTCGCTTAACTCTTCGCGATCACTCCGTTTATCGTTTCTCGCGCCGCTAACGGCAGATCTGTTCGGATCGGATTCGTTTTCGTATGTAACGACGACTAGAGGTTGTGAATTGAAGGCGTCGTCGGTGTAACCGTCGCCGTTGGATTGGAGAATAGCTTCCGGCGATGGCCGTGACGGCGGTGGTGCGGAGAAGTGGTGATGGTGATGGTGATGGTGGTGGAAGTTAGGGTTTGGTTGGTGTGTGGAGGTGTCGTCAGTGATGAGGGTGAATTCGTCGTCACACGACGCCATTGGAAGGACGTTAGGGTTACGGTTAGGGTTAGGATTGACAGTGAAATTCGGAACAGAGGTTTAAACGACGTTTAAAGTACCGTTAAGTAAGACGTATCTGATCGACGGTAGAAACGTCACGCTATACATCTTTTTTAATGGATTGAGTTAATTGCCAAAATCGTCCCTCATGTTTGGACACGGATGCTATTTTCGTACAAAATAACACTTTTGTACCAAATTGCAATGATGAAACTGTCAAATATAAAATCACAGGGACGATTTTGGCAATTTACTCAAACTCTTTTTAATTTCTTTTATTTAATTATTTTTGTTACATTTTTTTTGGAAGGAGACTTTCTCTGTACAGGACCGATCAGGTCTCCGGGGTCATGTCAAAGACATTCCCTCGTCAGCCCCGCTCTTCCGGGCGCGATGTTCGATCGGGGGGCGGGCGCGCAAGCTGACTTCCGCCCGGAAACCATACTGCCTCTACACGAGAGACTCGCTGGGGTAACAGCTGGGTAAAACCGGGTTGCCCTCAAGACCGCACCATGCCTCGGTAGGATACGATCCATCATTGGGACGACCCACCCCCGAAATGCCGCAGCCGGGGATCGAACCGGAGACCTCAAGAGGAAACCGGCCCAATCCAGCCACTTCGGAACCAACTGGGCTGGATTGTTACATATATAATAAAAAGAATATACATGGAGTTTTTAGAAGAAAAAAAAATTAATAGTTTTATCACATAATTTTTTTAAATTTTCATTTAAATCACTAACTCAGTTTATTTTTTCAGTTAAGTTGAAGGATGTTTTAAATTTTATAAAGAGTTAATTACATAGTTAGTCCATGTGGTTTGCACAAAATAACATACTTAGGTACTAATAGTTTAAAATCATTTTCTAAGGTATTAACTCTTCATTTTGTAACGTTTAGAGGTATTAACTTCTAGGGTATTAACATAGTTAGTCCCTATGGTTTGCACAAAATAACATACTTATGTACTAATAGAATGTGATTTTAAACCTACAAATAACGTTAATAACTTCAAACGTTATAAAATGAAAAGTTAATACCCTAGAATGTGATTTTAAACTATTAGTACCTAAATATGTTAGTTTGTGCAAACCGCATGGACTAACTATGTAATTAACTCTTTTATAAATTAAGACAGAAATTAATTTACAGCTTCTTTATATAAATCAGTTTTATAAAGAGAAAACGTCATTGGTGTGCAACACATAACAATCGATTACAACTTTTAGTATTTATCAGTTGTAGAGATAGAAAAAAATTGTAAAACGTTACATATTTCTTAAATGTGTTGAGCACCTAGGAAATATGTTGGTAGAAATAAAATATTTATTTAATTAAGATTATGAGGGTAACTAACTAATACTTATTCTGAGTGGGTTGAGTAAAGAAACTTTTGGTTTATAGCATTATAATTACAATTTGGTGGGTAATTTTAAGGTTTGGTAACGATACGTTGTTTGATAGAGGGGGGGGGGGGCACTGGCTTTTGTTTTTCATTAAGAGCGAATTTAAAAGAGTAGAAAATGAATTACAAACTTGGTACATATGATAAGATTTTTTTATTTGACATTTTTCAATAAGGTCACCAACATTTTAGTTTTATAAAATTTAGAAGTTTAAGTAGATTTTATTTTTATAAAACTGATCTATATAAAAAATTAGAAATTAATTTCTATCTTAGTTTATAAACATCCTTCACCTTAATAGAAAAATTAACTTAGTTAGTGGTTGGATGAAAATTTATAAAAATTATGTGACAAAGCTATTATTTTTTTCATATAAAAATTGCATGTATATTCTTTTTTATTATATATGTTACAAATTTAATTAAATAAAAGAAATTTAAAAGAGTTTGGGTAAATTGCCAAAATCGTCCCTGTGGTTTTATATTTGTCAGTATCATCCAAATATCCTCAACTTAATAGAAAAAATAAACTAAGTTAGTGGTTTGGATGAAAATGGCAAAAAGTTACAAACGTTGGGGGCAATTTGGTACAAAAGTGTTATTTTGGACGAAAATGGCAAACATGCCCAAACCTCAGGGACGATTTTGGCAATTAACTCTAATGGATTTGTCAAAATTACCCTTTTCTTAATATTTATGTGTTGTGACACTTTTTATGTTCTTTGGTACAAAATGATTTTAAACAATAATGCATCTAGTCGAAATGAATTTGAAATGTTACTGGCCCTAAACAAATATGTTCCGTAGCTACAATAAAGTGTCATGCCAAGTAAAGACGTTGTGCTTTATAGTTTCATTTCATATTAGCATCATGCTCATAATAGGTTCGTTATTGTGGTTGCGAATAAAAGACATTCGTCATGCGATAACAATAACGACCAAATGCCTTTCATCATCGTTACCTTGAAACCCGTTTATAACAGCTGAACGTAAGCCAACAAAAAAGTCTACATATAAACACATGGAGGCCAAAAAACATGTATACAAACACAAAAGCCCAACGCGCAACACGTCAAAGCCAAATAAAACAACAGTTCAAAGAGTACAATGTAACACCTCGTAAAATCACATCCAATAATGTATTGATACGTGTAATAAACCCTCATGAAGTCAAACATTGAATTTAAGGGACTAATTTTTCGAAAAATCGAAAACTTTGATTATGAAAGGACTAGAAGTGTTAGCATACCTAAAATAAGTTTCTGAATAACCTCTTACGATATTTATATTCACAAATGAGCCACTTGTTGATCGAGTGTAGCCGTTTGCGTAATTAATTGAAAGTTTGCGCAATAAAGGGTTAAAAGCGTCAACATGTTAATTCTTACCTCTGAGTGACCTTTTAACAAACCGGGAGCTTCATGATATTTGATTATACTCTCAGGAATGCCAATTATTGGCCGTCTAAGGTTTTTTTGCCTATAAGTAAAGATACGAGCAACTTTGCAAGTTAGAGGGACTAAAAGTGTCAATATGTTTAATTATACCTCTGAATGATCTTTTAGCGAACACGAAGCATCGTGATGTTTAATAATACTCTCAAGAATGCCTAATATGGATCAAATGAGGCTTCGAGGCTATTAAACGATGATATGCGCAAGTTTGCGCATTAGAGGGACCTAAAGCGTCGACTTTTGAATCTACGCCTTTTGGTGACCATTTAAGCGATCAAGAGCATAGAAATAATTAAACTCATGCTTGGGAATGCCCATTATGGGCCATGGAAGGCTTGGATATCATTAAACGACATTTCGCGCTACTTTGTGCGATTAAAGGACTATTTGCGTCAAACTGCAAAAGTATGTCGATTCGTATGTTATCGGACTTTCCGGAGTATGACCATGAGTTAAAAATGCCCTAATTATTCTTTATATAGCTTAGATATAGGCTTAGAGGTGTTTGGTGCGCAAAAATAAACTTTTAAGTCATGCAGGGACTAAAAGTGTCAAAAAGTGCACAAGTTTGCATTTTCGCGCATATCTCACATTCTGAATATATCCGGACATCCAAAAATTTATGTAAGCATTAAAATATTTTATTTTAGTGATCGGCATGATAAAATTCCATTCGTCGCGTAATTTGGATCGTTTTTCGTATCCGTTCGTGTTTCGTTGTAATTAGCCGAACAACGTGACCGTACGACCAAACGAACCGACATCCGACATATTTTTTAGCATGTTTCATGTCCCCTATGTTTAGGCTTCATAGTAGAGCCTTGAAGTGAGGTTAACGGTCCTTAAATAAGTCAGAAATGACATTTAACAAGTACAGGGACTGAAACTGCATGTTCTGAAAGTCTGAAAGGGATTAAAAACCTGCAGGGACTGATTATGTCAGTTCTGAAACTTAATATATGCATTAAAAACCTGCAGGACTGATTATGTCAGTTCTGAAACTTAAATATATGCATTAAAAACATGCAGGGACTGAGATATGGTTGTTTTTGAAAGTTTAAATATGAATAAAACATGGCAGGGACTAAAACAGCAGCTACCAAACATTTTTCTTGGGCAACAAGCTGATCACAACAGCTGTTATAACAGTTGTAATAATCCTACAAACCTCCTCAACACTTGTTGATCATCCATTTTCCCTCAAACACTATAAATAGACCAAGAACCCAATTCATTTCACTTGCACCATTTTCTTGAGTTCTTGCTCTCTCTCAAATCTGAGGATCCTGAACATCTTGGCACCTCCTCTGAGTTATATTCAGTCCATAGGACCATATGTAAGTACTCTTAGCTTCTCTAATTAAGTTTTAATTAGTTAATTGCTATAAGTCAAGGTTATCATGATTAAACTTTGACTTTCTGTTTAATCACTATCAATCCAGCCATTATTCGAATTGAAAGTGGCTATGAGTTGGTAATTATGTGGGTAATAAACCCTTAAAAGGGCACCCTCTGATTCCCACTCTAACTAGGTCAATTGTCGGGTCAAACTTGATTGTAAAAAGTCAACGGAAAGCTAAAATTTCAATTAAACGCATAATTAACAATGTAAAAGCCATGGAACCTATTTTATCACTTATATAACTTAATAATTAATGTAAGAACATGTCTAAGCATGTTCAACCCGACAATTTTCAGTTTAAGCTCGGTTCGGAACCGAAAGTCGCAAAAGTAGACTTTTGCTTTGACTTTCAGTTCTGACCAAATGTAGCATATTTTAGAAATGCCTTAGAGCTCTATTAGGACCAGGTTATAGGTTAGTGTAACCCTCTGAGATTATACAACTTGGTTCCTTAGTTATCCGATTCATATGCATGTTTCCGTTATATGCCTAAATGTTGACTATTATGCCCTTTTGACCTTAAAACGAGATTTTTGAAAATATGAGAGGACAATAACCTTTATTACTGAATTATAAACATGTCCTAAAAATTTGACATCAGTTTGAGGTCTAGATTAAGAGTTATGCTCAATAGCATAAATCGAAAGCTTTTTATTAATTAAACGGCGTAATTAGCATAAAGCCTATCTAAACCCAATTTTTGATACCAAACTTATTACCCACTGATATAATATAATATTTTTGGATTTTTGAAGATTTTTATTTATTTTTAGGCTGAGCATAACATAGGGTTCTAGCTTTGATTCGGTAATTGTCGGTTTTGCCCTTTTGGCCTATAAAATGAGTTTTACAAATCATTTTGATACCAAACCTTTTTCTACTGATCTCATATGATAAATAGAATATTTTAAGCCTTCTGGAATTATAAAAATATCAGCTTTTCTTATAAAACCCGGAAATCGCTTAAAACCGTCTTTTTACGCGTTTTAAACGCATAGTATGTATTAAAACTATTTTTATCATATAAGACTTGATACCTACTAATATTTTTAGTAAATTTTTATACTTTAACAGTAAGCAATTAAACTCAGCTTTCCAGATTTGACCTTTAAACCTTATGTGAAATTACCAAAATGCCCCTTAGATGCATAGTTTGGTTATAAACAATAAATTTCACATATATGTAATACTCTACTGATGTAACTTATTAAATTGAGTATTTTTACTGATCAAATCAGACCTGAACCTCAGAGTTATATTTAATCTCTTTTATAGTCTTTAAAATGACCAAAATACCCCTACGGGACATAATTTGTGCTTAAATCCAAATTGGGCATAATGGAAGGTATCTTACTGATGTCACAACATATTTAAGGCATATCAACTTAGGAAACCTGTATATGACTCTTATGGTTACCCGTTACGCATATTTCGCGTTCGGGTCGGTTTATGTAACTAGTTTGCATAAATTGACCGAAACGGGTCAAACCTTATCATTTTTGCCTCAAATTCCAGAATGTGTTTAGTTTACCCGTATTATACAAGTCTCCAAACTTGTTGGGTCTAAATCACCTTCTATTCCGGTCTTCGCTTAATCATGCGTTTTGAACCGTAAACCTTTCCTTAAAACTAACCGGTATAAGTTACGACTTAAATAAGACCCGTTAGGAATCTAATAGGTTAATAAAACCTTCGTTCCGGATTAAGAGCCCCAGTAGAGGTTCTTGTTGTTGGTGCATGCGTCTGTCGACTTCGTCTTATATCGAGTCTTGCATTGTTCAGGGCACGAAGTTCAAGAAATCAAGTCAATTGGCTAATTCCGCTTGAAGCATGTTATTCCGCTTGAATGGATGATTCCGCTTGAATGGATGATTCCGCTTGAGTTAGCTTATTTCTCTTGAGACATGTGATTTCGCTTGTAATGTGATTCCGCTTGAGTCTTGTTCAAGCGAAATCAGAAGTCTATAAATAGAGGTTAGATCCGTGTCATTTGGAGTGGAATTAGGAAGGTTGTTTCAAACGGCGAAGCTCTGTCGAGGTGTCTTCAGAATTGTAATTGTTACCAGATTAATATACAAGACAGTTTAAAGTGATATCTTGCTGAATTCAACTCATTATGTCTGTTTCCGCCTTTCATTTTGAGTAGAACACCTCTGAACGACTCATCTCGGGTCCATACACGATCCTACATGTGGTATCAGAGCACAGGAGGAGGAGTTCTGCAGATTTCAGCCTGATTTCATCTCTTTTTCTTACTTCTACACCTTCTTTTATAAATTGAACAACTTTTCACGGTCAAAATGATCTGATTTTCACACATTATAATCGGAATCATGTTTTAACAAATCCTTGAGAAAATTGGACTTTAATTTGGACTAAATCTGATAAATTTGAACTATAAACCTTATTCCGCTCGAACGAATCATCAGATTTCGCTTGAAAAATTGTGATAATTTCAAGCGAAATTACTTATTTCGCTTGAATTGCAACTGATTTCGCTTGGGAAGGTTATTCCGTTAGAAAATCATTTGATTTTGCTTGAAAGTGCTAATTCAGCTTGAAACCTTAATTTCGCTTGAAGTGGTTGTGCAGGTTATTTCGCTTGGAAGTAATTTCGCTTGAAGACTTTATTCCGCTTAAAAGTGACTGTTTTGATAAACGTGTTTCCAAATCATGAGTGAAGAATTTTACAACGCATTTGCAACATCCCCGACTACTCCAGCTACCATTGCTCAAAACATGAACTTGGAAAATGAGACTGGAACTACGCAAAAACCCCCGAAGCTAATGAGCATTGAGGAGTATTATGGTTGGAAAGACCGGTTTGAAAACTGGGTGCAAGCAAATCATTTGAGATCTTGGGAGTGTATTTTGAAAAATATGTACTACCACGTACTGATCTGCAGGTTGAGAAAGAAATCTCTGAATTGAATGATAAAGAAAGAGACATGTACAGAGCTGAAAAGATGATGATTAGTCTACTTCAGCAAGCTATTAAAGAAGACATCTTTGTATTGCTTCAGCATGACAAAACTTCCAAATCAATTTGGGATGCTCTTAAAATCAAATTTGAGGGAAGTGAGAAGATGATAAAAAGTAAAAAGGCATTGCTTAAGAAAGAATTTGATCTATTCACAAGTTTGCCAGAGGAAGATACAAAGAAGTTGATTGAAAGATATTGCTACTTGGTGCGTTCTATGTCGTTGCTAAGCATAACCAAAGAACGAGAGGAATGGGTTGACAAATTAGCTGATGCATTACCTCAGAAAGAATGGGGTACATTTTTGATGATTTTAAAGAACACCGGAGTATATGATGGTTTGACGATTTCTCAGTTCATCGAGAAGATTGAGGGTCAAGATCTTGAACAGCAAAAGATTGCAAGGATGAATAATCCGAGTAATCAACAAGATGTGAAAATGTATTACAAAGGAAATGTTCAAGAGGTTGAAAAGAGTCCGAAAATTCAAACTGCTTTTAGTGCTGGAAACTCATCTGGAACTGTTGAACAAAGTCCAAATAGCAGCAGTGGATTTTCTTCATATCCAAGTGTTGATCCAAAGAATTTAACTTCAAGCTTTCATTCTCAAAGCTCAAAAAGTAGAAATGGTTGTGTGATACGGTGCAACATTGCATTGAACCTTCCAGATGGTCAAAGTTTTTCTGAAGAAATTGCAAAAGATTACATGGCGTTACTTGCAACGGTGCTACAATCCTATGAAGTTTTGGTTGCAGGAAGGATCGGAAATCCTATGCTGACAAAAGAGGATTACGATCAGATAGACGCTGAAGAGATGGAGCTCATGGACATCAAATGGTGTCTAGCTAGTGTTTTGAGAAGAGCAGAAAAGTTTAAAATGATCACAGGAAGAAATGATTTTCTGGATGCACATGTGTCTACTTTGGGTTTTGATAAATCTAAAGTTACTTGTTTTCGATGCAGGGAGAAAGGTCATTTCAAAAGAGAATGCAAAAATCAGGAAGCGAGTGGAGCAAAGAATCCATTTGGAAAAGATGACTACTATCGGAAAGCCATATATCAACAAGTTGCTCATCAACCATATCAACAAAAAGAAACACAAACTGCTCATGGGAAGATGATCGAAGATGCAAATAAGAAAGCTTATTATGGTATCATTAATCAAGATGATGAGAAAATGGCTCCAGGTTTCAGTTGGGATAAATATATATCAGCTAATAGTAAAGCATGTCTAATAACCCAAGATGATGAAAAGTTACCTAAAGGATTCAGCTGGGATAGGTTTATGGATGAGAATGGGAATTTTAAAGCTTTCATTGCAAAAATAGTTCAAGAACCGGATTTGTTTACATAATGGATGAAAGTGATTGGTATTCATAAGAAGAATCAAGAAGAGGAATCTGTTTCATACGATGAAAGTTCAGAAGTAGCAACTGTTTTTTATCAAACACCTTCTGATTCTAGTTCTTCAGATGATAGTTATGAGAAAACAATAGATTTTGATCAAACACCAACTGATGATAGTGGTGATGATGAGGAAGAAAGACATATTAATGTTGCAAAAGCTCATCTATCTCCTGAAAGTTTTCAATTCTATTTTGCAGATCGCTTGGAGAAGCTGAAGGAGAGACGTGCAGCAAAAGAACAAAAGAAAATGAAGAGTGAACGTGTTGATAAAAAAGAAGAGACTGTTCAAAATGAAGAAGTTAAAGTTGAGAAGGTGATTGAAGATGAAACAGTGATTGAGGCTGAAAAGGTCATCGAAGTAGAAAAGATTGTGGATGTCATCAAGCCTTGCTTAAAGTGTTTAGAAGCTTGCAAGCAATGTGCAGAAAAAGATGAGAAACTGAGTGAGCAAGAAAAGATGAAAAAACAATTATTGTTCAATCTCAACTACGTGAAAGAATCTTACGATGTATTGAATAGAACGGTAACTGGTCTACAAAAGACTAATTCAGAAAGAGAAGATGCATTGACCATGATGAATGCTGTGATGATGACAAAGCAGAAGGCGATAAATCACTACATTGAGGAATGTGCCAAGTTGCAGCAGGAGTTGGAGACAGAAAAGATTGAAAATGAGAGAATTAGACGTTTACTGCAAAGTTATTCTAGTTCTGATTATCTCATTGATCGAATTTATCCAACTGTTGCAGGTTTTGAAGAATTTAAAGATGAGAAGCCAAAGAAGAAGGATACTGGTAAGAAACAGAGTGTTAGTTATAACAAGTGTCCGCCTCTGATTTGGGAAGGGTATTCTCCTAGAAAACCGAATGAGGAGCAAGTTGAAAAGGCAGTCAATATAAAGTTAAAGTCCGATATAACCGATGAATTACCAGAAAACATTGACGTCGTTTTTACATCGTCTGACACTGATCATGAGTCCGAGTTAATAAAAAAGGTGGTCGATCAGGTGTTGGATACAGATGAGGAGTCGGAGTTAAAGTCCGAGTCAAAGTCAGAGTCTGGGTGTTCAAGTTCGTCCGTCAAAAGTTCGAGTTCGTCGGTTAACAGTAAAAAATCGTCGGTTAAACGAGTGTACAATAAAGAATTCCTGTTATCAAAATCTAATTTGAATGACGAAGCAATCAAAGTGGCATATACATTGATTGATTCAGACAAATTATATTCTGATGAGTAATTTCCAATAAGAAGTATTAATTTTGAAAAGATCAAAAAGGTTTTCAAACTAACAGAAATCAATATTTCTGAAATAAAAGATGTAAATCTTACTGAAAAACCTAAAAAATACACTTCAAGAGTTCAACAACGTTTAAACAAGAAAAAATGTTACGGTTCTGGTTCTAATTTTCAAAAGAAACCAAATCATAACGGTAATTTCAAAAAGAAAGGATTAGGATTTATTCCACCAGAAAATTATAAAAATGAAAAATATGTCCGAGATTTTAAATAAAAAATGACATTTGTTTCAGTGACAAGCTCGAAAGAAGAAGCAAAAAGCCCATTCTGGAAGCAATCAAACAGAGAATTCATTGCCAAGAAGCAAGAGAATGTGAAGAATGGAGCTAATCAAAGAAAGGAGACAAGAACCCGTTACAAGTGCAATAAAGTTGGTCACATTGCATGGAACTGTTCTCAAGCAACAAAAACAAAACAGGGAGTCTCTAAAAAACTCAAAGAAAAAGTTATTGAGAAAAATGAACTACCAACTGAAAAATTCAAAATTTTTGAAAATTCAACATATGAAGTTGGTGAGTGTTCAAAGACACATTTTTATCAAAAGAGAGCTAAACATGACAACCAAGTGTGGGTTGTTAAGAAGTTTTATGAGAAACTCGGCGATGAATCTGATTCCACAAAATCAGAGGAGCCACAAATTGAGATAAAACTGAAAACATCAGTACCGCCAATGGATGAAGTCAATTTTCCACCATTGAGGGCTGAAAATTTTAAATCAAAAGTTAGGAAAATTGAGATCTCGAATCAGTTTTATTCTGAGAATAAAGAATTTGATGTCGAAAAAGCGTTTAATGGAAATGTGAAAAAGATTTTTGGAAAAATGGTTGAGGGTAAAGTGCAAGGTGTAAAAGAGTTTTATGAAACGAAAAAAAGAAACTTATTACCCAAGTGCAATTGAAGAAGAAACATCCAAGTTTGGTGAAGCTTGGATGGCAGTTTTCCACAAGTAAAAATCCGGACTTGCCGGAGCTCCCAGGTAGGTAAGCGTGGAGCAGGAATCGACATCTTTCTTGAAAAAGATTTGGTTGGTAAATTTGCAGGTGATATCTTTATATTGTTATATTTTGATTAACAAGTGGTTTGGGTTGATAAGTGAACCTACAAGAGGTTGAAGAAGGTTTTCACTGACAAGTGGTAAATCAAGGACATTAATTTGTACTTGTTTTTCCGACATATGATTGAGAAACAATGTGATGAATGAATCCCCATACCTACAAGTGGTTCGTAAAATCAACAAAACTTATTTTCCGGATAAATCATTTTGGTTAAAACAAACTTAAGTGTTTTGAAATCATAATGAGAAAATGTTTTGTTGTCAGGGGGAGTTCTGATTGTTTATGCCAAGTGGATGGCGAATTGAAGCGATTCGATATCGGTTGTCAATTTACTTGTACAGTTTGTTTTCAATTTTCCTTAAATGTGTTTGCATTTTAGGGGGAGTAAGAATTTCAGAAAATCCAAAAACATTTGAAAATTTGAAAAAGTAAAAAATATGATAAAATTCAAAAATGAGTTTTGTGTCAAAGAAGAGGAAATGATAGTACATCAGTGGATGATCACAGCATGCTAAAGAATTGGAAAGTTAAAAAGTGATAAACGGTCTCACTGATGATGTGCCAGTAGGTTCTTGCACATTTAGTAGATTGTGACGAGATATAAACCTAAATTCAAACTTGCTTATATTGTGGGGAAACATCTCTCAGATATATGGGTAACCTTCGAAATCTTGTTTGAAAGGTCCCTCTTTCTGAGATACTAGGTCTTTATGCTCAGTGATATCTGGGGTATTATCCCGGGACTTCTGATTTTGCGGAAGCAATGGCCTAGTCCCCGGAGAATACTTTACTGCTTGCTTGAAATATAGCGCCGCCCTCAGCATAAAATGTTGAGATAATAAAATTGCTAATCAATGTTGTTGTAAAAAAAGATCCTCTAAAGGGGACCCACCAAAAGCCGAAGCCGTCATCTCTCTGCTGAACGGAAGTTCTGACCTGAGCTCTCACGGTTCTTCGCAATTTAACCCCTTACAGATATCATCTGTGGTATACTCACCTGTAAGACTGAATATTGGGATCTGGATACGAGAGTATATTCTGAGGTGGGACACGCGATTGAGTTTAAGTGCTTAAGACATTAATCTCGTATCTCAAAACAGTTGAACTTTGTGTGAGAATTTAAGTGGATCAGTATACTGACAATCTAAGTGAATCGTTTAGAACTTAAAATGTTTAAAGCTTAACGGTGTTGGTGATTTGTCTCAAAATCTGATATGATCCTCTTACACAAATTCACAAAAATAGTGTCTGTAAATATTTCTTTACTACATTTTATTTCATTCAAAAATCCAAAAAGATTTTCAGTGTGTTTTAGCATAAATTTTGAAAAATACAAAAGGATTTTCGACAACTGATGTTGGAGAGCTGATTTTCAAAATCCCAAGTGCTAAACATGATGAGCATGTGATGAGGGTGAGTGTGTGTTTAAATGAGAAAAGTTTTTGAATATGTGTATTCAAGTGGTCATCTGAAGTTTCTAACATTGATAAATCTTTCTGGTTAAATTTGAGGGAGAGTCTGTATATTTAAATTTGTCAAATGTTAAATTTGTGAAATTTACTTTTGGGTAGAGAATGTGCAGGTTAGTTGATTCTAAGTGATAGAGAGACAGGTTCTGGTACCTGAGGGCTCTGTGATTTTAAAAAGACAGACGGCGATCCCAGCAAATCAAAAGGGGGAGTCTGAAGACATCCGAATAGATAAGATTGTTCGAGAGGAGTCTGTTGATGCTGATGAGGAGAAAGAGATAAAGTTTGAGGATGTTTACACTTCAAAGAGAGCGATCAGACTAATAAAGACTGAAGACGTTGAAGACTCGACACTTAAGACTCGTCAACATTCGAGGGGGAGTCTGTTGGTGCATGCGTCTGTCGACTTCGTCTTATATCGAGTCTTGCATTGTTCAGGGCACGAAGTTCAAGAAATCAAGTCAATTGGCTAATTCCACTTGAAGCATGTTATTCCGCTTGAATGGATGATTCCGCTTGAGTTAGCTTATTTCGCTTGAGACATGTGATTTCGCTTGTAATGTGATTCCGCTTGAGTCTTGTTCAAGCGAAATCAGAAGTCTATAAATAGAGGTTAGATCCGTGTCATTTGGAGTGGAATTAGGAAGGTTGTTTCCGACGGCGAAGCTCTGTCGAAGTGTCTTCAGATTTGTAATTGTTACCAGATTAATATACAAGACAGTTTAAAGTGATATCTTGCTGAATTCAACTCATTATGTCTGTTTTCGCCTTTCATTTTGAGTAGAACACCTCTGAACGACTCATCTCGGGTCCATACACGATCCTACACTTGTGCTTGCTGACTAGGATTTACGGCTGAGTATAAATTGCATTTTAAGCTCAGGTAAATACTCTTAACTTATTTTCCCTATACGGGCTTGGGATACGGTATTATAATAACACCGCTTGGTCGGGTATTGAATGCTTAATCATATTGTGATTAACTTATTGAGGTAACCCGTTTTAATCTGTATTGTTTGAAATAAAAGCCTTTAGGGGTTAATGACCATGTCCCGGATATCCTTGGCATTATTATAATAAAATGGCCACGTCTTAAGCACGGGGTGTAGCCATACACCTGACAGTTGCATAAGGGAAACGGTATCTCACTCTCTTGTGGGCCTATACTTGTGGCGTGTCTGTTAATCTTGACTAGGTTTCTAACATCGGGCCCTGAATGTATAATGAACATGTAAATCTGTATACAAGATTATTTTTATATAATTGTCCCAAGTTATGAAAGATATTTTGTGCCTTGTGCATTCAAATCAATTTTCTTAAACCTTTTCAAAATGAGGCAGTTAATTGTATTTACTAGTGTAAACTGACGTATTTTCCAAAAAGGTTAAGTGACAGGTACTGTACGTAATTGGCTAGGAGCTCAGGGCGTTAATAGGGAATCTTGCAAGTTCTAGATTCCTAAAGTCTGTTGAACAGTGTTTATCTTTCTGTTTTAAGATCCGCATGTGGATCCACCTTACAAACTGTTTGTAACATTGAAGTTACTTTTGAATCAGTTTGTAATATATTCGCTTTTGACTTCCGCTGTGCATTGAACTGTGATTATTTGACTATGATGATATCAACTACGTCACAATACTCCTCACCGGGCCCACCGGTAATACGTGGAAATATCGGGGTGTGACATACAAGCACCTTATAGATATCATTGTTGATAATTGATAATATATACAGTCACGAATGAAGCTTACAATGCATAGTGTCAAAACACCAAATGCATACAAAGGTTGAATATTTATATAATGTTAATTATCAACAATTGTATACAATCAGAAATGTAGGCTCAGACTCAAGGAGGTGTGGTTGCTCCTCAAAAGCCATCTTAGCCGCCAACATTTGTATACAATCAGAAGTGTAGGCTCATGACACGGCCCCCGGCCCGGTGTGACCCGGTACAGGAGTCGCGGGACAGAAACCCGTGGTAATTAATATGTTGGCAGCGGAATTTTCACAGGATCTTTTAAAACTTGAAAATGCCCAATTATCTTATTTCATAAATTGGGGATAACACCCGTAATTTACAATAAAGGTGATTTCCCTGGGAAATCCCTGTTTTTACAAAAACATGTTTCTTTATTTTATTGAGCCACCTCCTCAAGCTTGTAGTGCTATACGGCACTTTTTCCTGGATCACAGGAGATCACCTGAAACATGGTTTAAAAAGGTTTTATCAGCAGGGAAATACTAGCAAGTCATTCAAGTTGCACAAAACGACACATTGTTATAATATACAGTATTAAGGGTGATTATATTGTTTCTATCTACCAATTACCCCAAATCGGTATTTGTCACTCGACAGTATCTGTGACTATGGTCAGATCACCCATTGGCTAACCCGTTGTCCAATGGTGATGGGTATCAAGTAATATATACAAAACCCCACATACCGGCAGTAATTAAAGATTACCAAGACTTAATCCCTGTAATTATAACTTTGAAAATAAATAGGGTTTTGGAAACAATTTGATAAAAGGAGAATGACTCACATTGCAAGTTTAGACGGGCAACGTTTAGCCTACTGATTTTAGCCTGGTTAACCTAATTCAAATAACAATGCACATGAAAACTAGGTCAGTAACTTAATACAACTTTTACGACAACTCACGAGATCAAAACCTTCACGACGAATGACAAAGTATAGCCCAAATACGGGCAGCACTTAAACATCCATCGGATTGGTTTTTATCAATCGGACATTGAATCGTAGCAGTGATCGAGTTATTACCCTGTTATCGCGGCAGAATTTCATGCTTGTGTGTGTTTTTGGACTAAACAGATGATATCTCCGCGTAGGAAATGAATTTTTATATCGAACCAACTGTGCCATGCAAGTGCCAAAGGCCCTGTATTTATACTGAAAAATGGTACCTGTCGCGTGGCGCGACGGGTAACTTTTAGGGTAGGGTAGCTTCGTGTATTCCTAGCCTAGGTGAGTCAACCGTTCGACGATTTACGTGTTCTAAAGAAAATTGTGAAGATAATTATCTCTTAGGGGATACCCCCCCCCCTGAGTTTTAGGGGGCCCTGATCCTGATTCCAATTGTTCTGAAAATTTTAGGGGTCATGCAGTATTACTTGATGGTCTCAATTAGGGTTTCCTATTGGACAAAATCAAATAAGAAATAATACTTTTGGTGAGAGTTGTGACATCCTCCCCACCTTATAAAAATCTCGTCCTCGAGATTTACTGGAACAAGTAGGGATACTTTCGCTTCATCTCGGATTCCAGTTCCCAAGTGTACTCAGGTCCTCTCTTAGAATCCCACTTGACTTTGACCAGTACTAGTCTTTTGTGCTTCAGAAACTTGACCTTTCTGTCTTCTATCTGCAGTGGCTTCTCAACAAATTTTAACTTTTCATTTACCTCTACATCTTGAAGAGGTACTACCAGGGATTCATCAGATAGACATTTCTTGAGGTTGGATACATGAAATACGTCATGTACCCCGGCTAGCTCTTCTGGTAGTTGTAATCGATAAGCAACTGGTCCTATTTGCTGTATTACTGGGAATGGTCCTATGTACCTTGGACTTAACTTTCCCTTTTTACCGAACCGGACTACTCCTTTCCAAGGAGAAACTTTTAAGAGTACCTTGTCTCCAACTTGAAATTCTAGCGGCTTGCGTCTATTGTCTGCATAACTCTTCTGACGATCATGAGCCGTTTTCAGTCTTTCCTTGATTTGAGTGATCTTGTCGGTGGTTTCTTGTACAATCTCGGGACCTGATAATTGGCTTTCTCCTATTTCTACACAACAAACTGGAGTTCTACATTTTTGTCCATACACTGCTTCGAATGGGGCAGCTTCAATGCTTGCATGATAACTATTATTATAGGAGAATTCAATTAAGGGTAGGTGGTCATCCCAGTTTCCACCAAAATCTATCACACATGCCCTGAGCATGTCTTCCAGGGTTTGGATTGTCCTCTCACTTTGTCCATCTGTTTGGGGATGGTAAGCTGTACTTAAATTTAATCGCGTCCCCATAGCTTCTTGGAAACTTGTCCAGAAATGTGAAGTGAAACGACTATCTCTATCCGATACAATAGAGAGTGGAACTCCATGTAAGGATACTACCTCATCTACATACAACTTTGCCAACCTTTCCGTGCTAAAGGTTTCTTTCATGGGTAGAAAATGAGCTGATTTGGTTAATCGATCCACAATTACCTAAATTGCGTCGTTACCTTTTCTGGTTTTGGGCAACTTAGTAACGAAGTCCATGGTTATTAGTTCCCATTTCCATACAGACATTTCTAATTGTTGGAGTAATCCTGAAGGTTTCTGGTGTTCTGCCTTAACTTGTGAACAAGTAAGACACTTAGATATATATCTAGCTATGTCCTTTTTCATTCCTATCCACCAGAAGTTATTTCTTAAATCTTGGTACATTTTATTATTCCCCGGGTGCATGGTGTATCTAGATTTATGGGCTTCCTCTAAAATCTTATTTCTTTACTCTCCTTGCTTAGGTACCCAAATCCTTCTTTTGTGGAATCTCCAAATTCCATCAGCTCCCTGCTCTAATTCCTTTATTCTTCCTTTCATTCCTTCAGCATCATCCTTGATTGCTGTGGCTTGAACATTTTTCAGTTGTTCCATTAAGTCTAATTGTAAACTTAATCTAAGAGCACGAACTCGCTTTTGCTTTTCGATACTTACGACTTAGAGCATCTGCAACTACATTTGCCTTTCCTTCGTGATATTGAATATCACAGTCGTAGTCACTTAGAATTTTCATCCATCTTCTTTGCCTCATGTTCAATTCTTTTTGCCCAAATATGTATCTTAAGCTTTTATGATCTGTATAAACTGTAAACTTACTTCCATACAGATAGTGCCTCCAAATCTTAAGGGCAAAAATTATCGACCCTAATTCTAAGTCATGCGTCGTATAGTTTTCCTCGTGCTTTTTCAATTGACTTGAGGCATACGCAATTACCTTCTTGCGTTGCATCAGCACACATCCTAATCCTAGCTTAGAAGCATCACAGTAAACTTCAATTTCTTATGTCCCTTCTGGTAAGGCAAGAATTGGGGTGTTTGTTAACCTTTGTTTTAAAATCCTAAAGGCCTCTTCTTGCTTAGGTCCCCATTCAAACTTAACTGTTTTACAGGTTAGCTTAGTGAAGAAACACCAGATAATTGACTGGAATCGAATTATCTAGGGGGTTTGGATCTGCATAAAGGGGGTTGTTCTCTCTCGTTTGATTCGATGTAACTGACCATTTTCTCTGCAAAACAAAACACCGTTAGCCTCGTCAAGGGGAGAAAAGGGGTTCTCTCCTTGACCCCACTCCGGCGTGAGAGTAAGTATGTGTTTATGAAGAAGAATAGGTATTGACGAAGTGTGTGTAACTTGAATTTTATACCTGAATTGTTCTCAAATTATAGCCGAGAGTTTTGGGCGGGAAAACTTGTTAACGAAATGTTGACGGAAGATGCTAACCCCGTAAGCGGTTACATTTCCTTCCGTTAAGCTTCTCGATCCGACGTGAGTGCACACGGATCGCTGTTTAGATCTATGGCTGGGGGTTTGCCACGTGGAAATTGATCAAGTGGAGGTTTCTCTCCAATTTCATGCCATCATCGTGATTTCAGGGATGCCTGAGGTGATGACACGTGTCCAAACGGTTGTAACCGTTTAGTGGTGCACGATTGGGTCCTTCTAGGAGGTTATTGCCATAATCCTGTGTGACTCTTTATCGTGTGGCACCAGTTGGGTGAATAATATCCAAGTCTGGATATCATTAGGTGGAAGTGTTTAACTTAGGATTTTCATCCTTTGTTTATGGAGGAAAGTGCAAGGATTTATGATTTCCTTTTGGCGCGCAAGTGTTGTCTACTATCTGTCTCTTAAGCCTTCTTTGTAGGACCAGTGCGCGGCCGCGCAAGGTCAAAAAGGGTTGAAAGGCAAGGTTGTGGTATGGTCCTAAGTACTTGTTATAAGGTTTTTGGGATCTTACCCCTTCAAGTCCCCCCAGTCTAGCGTTGCTCTTATGCGAGTAAGTGGAGCACTGGACTTATGAAAGAGAAATGCTTTTTGGCGCGAAAGTAGGGACTCTTCTATGAGAAGATTTTCTTTGCTTTATTAAAACCTTTTAGGGGAAGTTGTGATTTTTCCCTTTGTTGATTTGACCCTTTTGTAATCATGACCTGACGCTTGGTGACGTCAATTTATAAAAAATTAGTATTTGCGATACTTTTTCTTCTTACCTAGGGATACGTATTGACGCTTGTCAGGCCTCATTTATGGGGATATGACCCTAGGTCCTGTAGCGCCGTTCAGAAGGGACGTTTTTTACAGTTAATCATGGTGATTAAGCTTTTCCTTTTCCCGAAGTTTGGTTCCTCTATATATACATTTGAGGATTCTTATCTTCTTCCTTAATTTGGAAAATATGAAGGCGAAAAGTTCCTTTCGTACCCGACGACTTTTGGATATTCTGAGGGTTTACGAGGCCGCTGAGGGTCTCTTGCTTCTTGCTGGTTCACCACCATTAGTAGCTGACAGGGAAGGAAAGCCGTTCAACTCTGATCCTTTAATGGTTACCGGTTCCGATTCTAAAGCTTTCCGGCAAAAGGGTGTAGTTGATGAAGAGGTCGGTGTATTATCTGCTGACAACCTGATGTCCCGCTTTCCGATGATTCGGAAGGGTGGTTGTCAACTGGTGTACTGTCGCCGGAAGAACCGCCATGGTGATCAGTTGCCGATTGTTGATGATGGTCCTGGTGCTGATTAGGTTAGGTTTGGAGAACAGTGTGTTCCCTTTTTTGATGTTTATAAATATGTTGGTCTTGCCACTGAAATTTTTTTGAAGATCACTGTCGTGATCTTTGTGGATGGTTCTCCACTTGATGATATATGTATATTTTTGATACACTGCTGTGTATGTAAGTGTTTAGTTTGTGTTTGGATTACAATATGTTGCATATGTTTAATAGCTTTGAATAGGTAGAGCGAATGAGGAAGGTATTGTGCTCATGTATGAACGTTTGTCTAAAATACGCAAGGTTGTACCCTTTTTAGACTGTTCATGAGGCGTACCATATTGTTTTCGCGTAAACCAAAAGAATTATATGCAATTTGTAACAAACAGTAACATGTGGAAAGATGATGCTTGCATTAATAAGGGCGCAAGGCCAGTAATACAAAGTATAATAAAAAAATACATTGCCTGTATAGTTTCATCTTCTTGGGGTGTTTTGGCTTATATATAACACATTCGCAGTTGTTGCGCATTCCAGGTGCGGGGAACTAGTGTCCCATCAATTCTCTTTAGAGTGTAAGCGCCTTTGCCAAGAACCTCATTAATGATGTATGGCCCTTCCCATTTTGGCGCTAATTTGCCTGGTTTTTCCTCGTTAGAAGCTTCATTGTCGAGTAGAACGAAGTCTCCCGGAACGAACGTGCACACGCGTATGCGCGCGTTATAGTATTTTTCAAGTTTGGATTTGTACCTTGCTTCTGCGATGGCGGCGTTTTCGCGCCTTTCCTCTAGAAGGTCTAAATCCATTCTTCGTTCTTGCTCGTTATTTTGTCTTTCCATGGCGAGCATGCGCGGTGATGGAAGACCAATTTCTGCTGGTATTACCGCTTCTGATCCATAGACCAGGCTGAACGGGGTTTCCCCAGTGCTGGTTTTTGGCATGGTGCGGTGTGCCCATAAGATGTTGGGGAGTTCATCGACCCATCCTCAGCGCGCTGTCCCGAGTCGCGTTTTTATGCCATCGACGATCTGTTTGTTAACACTCTCAACTTGGCCGTTTGCTTGTGGATGCGCCACAGAGGCAAAGTTGTGCTCGATCTTCATTTCTTTGAACCATTTTTGAAGATCTTCTGAGGCGAAGTTAGTGCCGTTGTCGGAGATGATGCGCAATGGTAATCCGAATCTGCAAATAATACGTTCCCATATAAATTTGCGAATTACCATTGCCGTTGTTGAGGCTAGTGCCTTGGCTTCGTCCCATTTGTGAAATAGTCGACTGCCACAAATATGAATTTTACTGTGCCCGACGCATCTGGGAATGGATCGACCTGATCAATGCCCCATTGCTGAAAAGGCCAGGCGGACGTAACTGGAACGAGTGGATTCTTTGGGCGAAGCGTTTTTGGCGCGTGGCGCTGGCAAGCTGCGCATTTCCGTAGTAACTCGACCGCATCTACATGCATTCCTGGCCAGTAATAGCCTGCGTTCATTATTTTGGCGACTACCATGCGCGGTCCGGCGTGTATCCCGTATAATCCTTCATGGATTTCCTTAACCAAGTACTGTGCGTCTGTTTTATCAACGCAGCGCAGGAGTGGTCCCATGAATGATTTCCGGTATAAAATCCCCTCCGCCATTTCGTAGTTTATTGCCTTATTCTGGATTTTCCGGGCTTCCGCCTTCTCTTCCGGAAGTTTCCCGTGTTGTAAGTACAGAATGATCGGAGACATCCAGGATGGATTGCCGATCTCTATGACGTTTACTTGTTTGAGAGGGACGGAAGGGTTGGACAATACCTCGATGCACACTTCTTTTGCCAAGTGTCTGAAGCTGGTGGCGGCCAGTTTTCTTAATGCATCTGCGTGCTTGTTTTCGCTTCTGTTTATGTGATTGACCTTGAACGTTTGGAATTGGCTGATTAACATCCGTGCTTGCTCAAGGTATAACGCCATAGCTTCTCCTCTTGCATCATAGTGCCCATTAACTTGTTCGGACACCAGTTTTGAATCGACGTTAGCTTCGAGGTTTCTTGCTCCCATTTTAAGCGCTAAGCGGAGACCTGCGAAGAACGCTTCATACTCTGCTTCATTATTTGTACTTCGGAAATCCAGGCGTATGGCATAGGTAAGTTCGTGGTCATCTGGGCTGACCAGTCGAAGACCCGCGCCTGCTCCGTCGCCATTGGAAGCTCCATCTGTGTGCATAGTCCAGACTCTATCATCGAAAACAGGAACAGGGTTCTGGATTACCTCGCACTCTTGAACTTTGCCGATGGGAACTTCTGTGGCGAAATCTGCTAGAACTTGCCCTTTGATTACCGGTCGCGGTCTGTATAGGATATTGTATCCTCCGAGCTCAATAGCCCATTTGGCCAATCTTCCCGGGACGTCAGGTTTGGATAAGATTTGACCTAAATGGTAATTAGTGAGAACTGTGATGACATGACCAGAGAAATACCGACGTAAGCGTCGTGATGCATGTACTAGCGCTTAGGACTAGTTTTTCTATCATTGAGTAACGTGTCTCTGGGCCAGTGAGCATCTTGCTTATATAGTAGATTGGAGTCTGGATGTTTTCTCGCTCTACCATTAATATTGCGCCTACCGCTACTTCCGCAGCAGATAAATATAAGATCAGCGGCTCTTTTTCTCGTGGTGCTGTTAGCGTCGGCAACTGAATTAAACATTCTTTCATTTGCTTGAAGGCTGCTTCCGCTTCAGGTGTCCACTGGAAGTGGGTTTTCTTGGCGCAATTTCGTAGTGTGCTAATAAATGGATAGGACTTTGCTGCATGATTTGCCAAGAATCTGTTCAAGGCCGCTAGACGTCCGGCGAGTCTTTGCATTTCTTTTATTGTTGCAGGTGATGGCATTAACTGGATGGCCTGCACTTTCTCCGGATTTACTTTAAAACCATCCCTTGTTACTATGAAACCTAGAAATTTCCCTTCTTCCATTCCGAAGGAACATTTCGTTGGGTTGAGCTTTAAGTTTACGCTGCGCAAAGAATCGAACGTGCGCTGGATATTTGCGAGCATTGTATCTTCTTCGTGGCTCATGATGACGAGGTCATCCATGTATACCTCGACTGTCATACCGATATCGCCTCTGAAGACCGTGTCTATTAGGCGCTGGTATGTTGCGCCTGCGTTGCGTAAGCCAAAGGGCATTTTTGTGTAACAGAAGATGCCCTTGTCTGTGCGGAATGCGGTCTTGTCTTTGTCTTCTTCTTTCATTTGGACCTGATGATAACCTTTATAACAGTCAAGGAAGCACTTCCACCGAAATGATGCTAGAGAGTCAACTTTTTTGTCTATCTCAGGAAGCGCGTAGCAATCTTTTGGGCATGCTTTATTCAGGTCTTTGAAGTCGATGCACATTCTCCATCCGCCACTGTGTTTTTGGACCATTACTGGGTTGGCGACCCATGTATGGTATTGAACCTCGCGTAAGATTCCGACATTAAGTAGCTCTGTCACTTGCTCGTCCATGGATTTTGCTTTCTCATCGCTGAAGCTGTGCCTCCCCTGTGCAACAGGTTCTGCTGAGGGTCGGATGTTCAGACAATGTTGTGCTATATCGCGCGGAACCCCAGTCATGTCTGTTGGGCACCAGGCGAATATGTCTTTATTGTTGGACAACAATTCTTTTAATTGTATTCATGTTGCTGGGGAAATGGCGTGTCCTAACAGGATGGTCTGTTCTGGATATTCATCATTTAGAACCCATTTCTCCGGTTCATTTGATGCTGAGGGTTTGGCCACTTTTGCTGGTGGCTCATCGTCCACGTACATGACCTCTTTACTTGAGTATAGAATTGCAACTCCAGTTTCTGTTGGAAATCCGCATGCAGCATGTGGAATAGAAGTGATCATGCTGAATTCTCTTTGTGACCTTCTTCCGAGCAATACATCATGGCGTGATGTTGCCGGCATGACAATGAAATTTACTGTGACTGTGCGCGAATGCTTGCCATCAGATAGAGTCCCAGGGAATACTATTTGCCCTAACGGGAATACAGCTTCATTACAAAATCCGGTGAGAGGGAAATCGACCGGCTCCAGACGTGCTTTGTCTTCTGGATCGAGTTGTTTGAAGCACTGCTCGTATATGATATCCATCGAGCTTCCTGGGTCTATAAACATATAGTCCGTTCGATAATGGCCGAAGATGCCAGTAATAATTACTGGTCGCTCTTCCTGAGGGCCTCCAGGAACAACAGGAAACACGACTTGCTGTTCTCGCCAATGTTGATCATGGTGGCGCTTGTTTGGCCTTCGTGAAGGGCCTCCTTGTACCATGTTTATTTGTTTTGGTTTAGCTGTCTGATCATAGGTACCTTCTAGTTTTGGAATTACCCTGGCATAACTGTTAGATTGGATGTCCCATTGATAAGGCATCTGTGGGTCCAATACTACAACATCAATCCTGCCACTGCTTTCTTGCCGAATATCAGATCTGATGTTTGGGGATTCAGATCTGATAATTTGTGTGAAAATTTGGTTCAAAGCTATCTGGAATCTGCCGATCCAGTATTCCGGAGCTCTCTCTATGAGTTGATCTGAGGAGTCCTTTTCGTCTGAGTGATTGTTACTTGTATTGATTCCCATGATTCCGTCGATCTGAGTATTTGGGGTTGTAGAACCCTTGAATTCAGACCGAGGACCTGATGGGTGAAGTGATGAATTCTCTGCCATGTGAAAACAGAGACAATGAGTGAAACTGAATCGAAACGAGACAAAACTGAAAAAACAGAGAAATCGGTGGGCGCCAATGAAGAAACACCAGATAATTGACCGGAATCGAATTATCTAGGGGGTTTGGATCTGCATAAAGGGGGTTGTTCTCTCTCGTTTGATTCGATGTAACTGGCCTTCTTCTCTGCAAAACAAAACACCGTTAGCCTCGTCAAGGGGAGAAAAGGGGTTCTCTCCTTGAGCCGACTCCGGCGTGAGAATAAGTATGTGTTTATGAAGAAGAATAGGTATTGACGAAGTGTGTGTAACTTGAATTTTATTCCTGAATTGTTCTCATATTTATAGACGAGAGTTTTGGGTGGGAAAACTTGTTGATGAAATGTTGACGGAAGATGCTAACCCCGTAAGCGGTTACATTTCCTTCTGTTAAGCTTCTCAATCCGACGTGTGTGCACACGGATCGCTGTTTAGATCTATGGCTGGGGGTTTGCCACATGGAAAGTGATCAAGTGGAGGTTTCTCTCCAATTTCATGCCATCATCGTGATTTCAGGGATGCCTGAGGTGATGACACGTGTCCAGACGGTTGTAACCGTTTAGTGGTGCACGATTGGGTCCTTCTAGGAGGTTATTGCCATAATCCTGTGTGACTCTTTATCGTGTGGCACCAGTTGGGTGAATAATATCCAAGTCTGGATATCATTAGGCGGAAGTGTTTGACTTAGGATTTTCATCCTTTGTTTATGGAGGAAAGCGCAAGGATTTATGATTTCCTTTTGGCGCGCAAGTGTTGTCTGCTATCTGTCTCTTAAGCCTTCTTTGTAGGACCAGTGCGCGGCCGCGCAAGGTCAAAAAGGGCTGAAAGGCAAGGTTGTGGTATGGTCCTAAGTACTTGTTACAAGGTTTTTGGGACCTTACCCCTTCACTTAGTTAATGGCACAACTATCTTAGAGAAATCCTTAATAAAGCGCCTAGAAAACTTATAGTACCCAGCTAATCCTAGAAAACTTCTAACTTCTGTAGCTGATTGCGGGACCTTCCATTGGGTGAATGCTTCTATCTTAGAGGGATCTACGTGAATACCTTCGTGATTTACCATGTGTCCTAAGTATTGCACTTCTTGTAGCAAAAATTCACACTTCGAGAATTTAGCATAAAGTTTCTCTTTTCTTAACAAGGTTAAGAGTGCATGTAGGTGTTCACAATGCTCATCCTGACTTTTGGAATAAATGAGTATATCGTCGATAAAGACAATCACAAATTTATCCAAGTACGGTTTATAGATCCTATTCATCATGTCCATGAATGCTGCAGGAGCATTTGTTAGTCCAAAGGGCATAACTGTAAACTCGTAGTGACCATACCTAGTTCTAAAAGCAGTTTTAGGTATGTCTTCTTCTTGTACCTTCAACTGATGGTATCCGGAGCGTAAATCTATCTTAGAAAAATATCTAGCTCCCTGGAGTTGATCAAAGAGATCATCAATCCTAGGTAATGGGTATCGATTCTTAATTGTAACCTTATTAAGTTCCCTGTAATCGATACACATTCGCATCTAGCCATCTTTCTTCTTTACGAACAATACTGGAGCTCCCTACGAGGATGAACTAGGTTGTATAAATCCTTTACTGAGCAATTCATCTAACTGCTTTTTTAGTTCTAACATTTCAGTGGGTGCTAACCGATAAGGTGCCTTGGCTATCGGTGTAGTTCGAGGAATCAAATGAATTCTAAATTCTACCTCCCTATCTGGTGGTAATCCTGGTAACTCTTCTGGGAATACATCCGAGTATTCTGATACTACATGAATTTCCTTAAGTTCCTTTCCCTTAGTGCTAATGATTACTGAAATCATATACACTATTCCTTGCTTTCGTTCATAACTAGCTACTTTCATTACTGAAATGAACTTCATTGGTTTACACGGCTTATCCCCTGTAATCATAATTACTTCTCCTGTGGGTGCACGAATTTTTATGGAATTCTTATCATAGAGGATTCGAGCATGGTTGGCTACTAACCAATCCATTTCTAATACGACATCGAATCCAGCTAAATTCATGGGTAATAGGTTTGCAGAAAATTTATGACCTGAAAGTTCTATATTTTCTTTTTGCAAAACCGTATCTATGTTAACAGAATTCCCGTCTGCCGTCTCTACTGTAAAAACTTGCCTAAGTTTTGTTAAAGGTTGCTTAAGAGCTTGGCATAATGAAGTATTTATAAAACTTTGGTTTGCACCAGAGTCAAATAATACTTTCGCATAAACGTTGTGAACTAAGAACGTACCAGCTATTACGTCAGGAATCAGTTCGGCTTCCTGCGTGGTCAATTGGATGGCTTTTGCGTTCTTCTTATTAGTTCCTTCAGCAGGTTTGGCCTTGTTATCCGCTGGTTTGACCAATTTAGGGCATTCTGGTCTAAAATGCCCAGCTTTTCCATAGTTATAGCAGATCTTTGTTTTCTTTCTGCAATCTTCTTCACGATGTCCTATAGCTTTGCAGAAGTTGCAGGATTCATTACATTTTCCAAAATGTTTCTTTTTACAGTTCCTGTAGAACGGCGGAGTGGAAGATGATCCAGTTCCCTTTCTTTTGAAGTTGCTATTATTACCCACACGAAATCCTTGGGTAATTTTTTGAGCCAATTCCTTCTTCCTGTTTTCTTCTCGCGTACGCACCAGTCCGTCAGTCAGAGTGTTGGCCAATTCTACCGCATCATCGATTGTGCGGGGTCTCGCAGCTTTGACAATATCCCGGATCTCGCTAATTAAACCCCAAATGTAGCGAGAAATAAGTACCGGTTCTGGCGAAGCCAGAGTAGGCACAATTCGAGCATATTCGAAAAACTTCGAAGTATACCCTCGGCAGTCAACATCCACCATTCGGTGGCTCAGGAATTTGTTCACCATTTGTTCTTTTTCATATTCTGGGCATAATTTTCTTTCCACCAGACGCTTAAATTCTTCCCAACTCATGGCATAGGCCATGTCACTTCCCTTAGCTTGTAATACCGTATTCCACCATTCTAATGCTTCTTCCTTGAAATGATGAGAAGCATACATGACTTTATCCTCCTCGGCACATTTACTTATTTTAATTACTGCCTCGGTTTTCTCCAACCAACGCAGTGCAGCAGTCGCCCCTTCATTGCCTGCAAATTCAACAGGTTTACAGACAAGAAATTCTTTGTAAGTGCAACCAGACGTTGCAGCTTTCATTCTTTTAAGGAATGGGGCTTGCATCCCATCATTATCATTATTATTAATGTTTCCGCCTCCATTTACGCTATTACTGAAGTTGTCTTCATGAGTACGTTTGCTAGGAATAATTGGTTGAGGTTCAACTGGATTTCGGGCAGCTGCAAGAATTGCTGGAACAGCATTGGCTATTCCTTGAGCAACGATGTTTTCTATATCTTGTCTATTCAGAAAACGGTCCTCATTGTTTTGCTCGGATTGGTTAACCTCGTTAACTGGTTCATTACCAGCGTGTTCCATCTGGTAATTAATATATATAACTTATTAGCACAAAATAAATAACAACCAAACATAATAAACAATCGCACATAATCATGTCAACACATATAGCCAAAATTGTCGACTTTGCGACGTTGATATTTTTATATATTAGTATGCGTCCGTACACACCGGTTATCTTACAAAAGTTTTATTTTAAGTTATTTTACATGATTATATTTTTATTATTATTATTATTTTATTATTATATAATCACAACCACTCAGTCACACCATCACTGTCAGCTGGCATCTCAGAAGCGACGTTCCCTCTCGTCGTACTTCCAGGAGATCTGTTCTCCCATCTCCCGGATTCGATTCCCTGCGTCCACCAGCTCCTCGCCAAAATGGCGGAGTTCAGCCAAGTTCTCATTGCTCATAGGTGGGTTTGGTGCAGGCTCGGGGTCAAACTGAGGGAAAAAGGTATTAGGGTTATTTAAGAGATTCTGAAATTGCCAGTCAGTGGTCCACCATTCTTCCAGTTATCCTGGTAGAGGTCGGGGGTGGATAATAGGATCTGGGATAGCAGGTTTCAGATTAACGGGAAATTGTGCTTCCGCTGGGTAATTGAAGAGGTTTTCATCGGCAGGTCCGATGAGGTCACTAAGTGCCAGTTTACGATCCAGCTCCTCCCATGATGGCATTTCCTGGGCTTGCCCTGAATTTTCCCCAATCTCTTTTCCTTTGCCTTTATCATTTGGATTCTCAGTCTTTATAACTTTCCGTGTCGCTGGTTTCTTCCTACGCACACGCCTCCAGCCCACGAATCTTCTTCTCTTTTTCGGTTTGGGTTTCTCCTGGGGTTGGGCTTGGAATTCCATAGGTTCATCAGTGTCGGCCCAATAACCAGAAAAGCCCTCGGAAACTTCCATGTCAGCAGAATGGATAGTGATATTCTGAAGAGCTTCAGACAACTCATTCATGCTGTTAGCATATATGAAGAAACACACAAAAATTCTAAGTTAAAATTTTGTAAACCCATTTTCACATAATCACAAAATGGTAATCAGAAAAATTAAGTATTTCTAAATACTTAATTAGCTTAAATCAGTGGCTCTGATACCACCTTTTTCTGTAACGGCCTCCGGCCCGGAGTGACCCGGTCCAGGAGTCGCGGGACAGAAACCCGTGGTAATTAATATGTTGGCAACGGAATTTTCACAGGATCTTTTAAAACTTGAAAATGCCCAATTATCTTATTTCATAAATTGGGGATAACACCCGTAATTTACAATAAAGGTGATTTCCCTGGGGAAATCCCTGTTTTTATAAAAACATGTTTCTTTATTTTATTGAGCCACCTCCTCAAGCTTGTAGTGCTATACGGCACATTTTCCTGGATCACAGCAGATCACCTGAAACATGGTTTAAAAAGGTTTTATCAGCAGGGAAATACTGGCGAGTCATTCAAGTTGCACAAAACGACACATTATTATAATATACAGTATTAAGGGTGATTATATTGTTTCTATCTACCAATTACCCCAAATCGGTATTTGTCACTCGACAGTATATGTGACTATGGTCAGATCACCCATTGGCTAACCCGTTGTCCAATGGTGACGGGTATCAAGTAATGTATACAAAACCCCACATACCGGCAGTAATTGAAGATTACAAAGACTTAATCCCTGTAATTATAACTTTGAAAATAAATTGGATTTTGGAAACAATTTGATAAAAAGAGAATGACTCACATTGCAAGTTTAGACGGGCAGCGTTTAGCCTACTGAGTTTAGCCTGGTTAACCTAATTCAAATAACAATGCACACGAAAACTAGGTCAGTAACTTTATACAACTTTTACGACAACTCACGAGATCAAAACCTTCACGACGAATGAAAAAGTATAGCCCAAATAAGGGCAGCACTTAAACATCCATCGGATTGGTTTTTATCGATCGGACATTGAATCGTAGCAGTGATCGAGTTATAACCCTGTTATCGCGGCAGAATTTCGTGCTTGTGTGTGTGTTTTGGACTAAACAAATGATATCTCAGCGTAGGAAATGAATTTTTACGTCGAACCAACTGTGCCATGCAAGTGCCAAAGCCCCCGTATTTATACTGAAAAATGGTCCCTGTCGCGTGGCGCGACGGGTAACTTTTAGGGTAGGGTAGCTTCGTGTATTCCTAGCCTAGGTGAGTCAACCGTTCGACGGTTTACGTGTTCTAAAGAAAACTGTGAAGATAATTATCTCTTAGAGGATACCCCCCTGAGTTTTAGGGGGCCCTGATCCTGATTCCAATTGTTCTGAAAATTTTAGGGGTCATGCAAAATAACTTGGGGGTCTCAATTAGGGTTTCCTATTGGACAAAATCAAATAAGAAATAATACTTTTGGTGAGATTTGTGACAGCTCAGACTCAAGGAGGCGAGGTTTCTCATCAAAAGCCATCTCAGCCGCCAACCTTAAACAGACATCATCATGGCCTAGATTCAGGTGTACACAACCAAAGGCTCAGCAAAGCTTAAATGGCTAACTTTCCAAACACATTTAATAAGACCAATGCCACACATACATTACCTATGGCACCATTGAGGCTCATACAAATAACATAACCTCATTACTAACAAGATCGCTAATGGCAACACACCATACACATGGCTCATGTATTGGTAGCCCTCAATAATGAATCAAGATTTAAACATAGGCAACAACTGGAAACCAATATGGCTCACCAACAGTTCATCGCTAATAACGAATCCATACCTAAACAATCACATATCCAAACACCCCATCAGAGCATCTTCTTTAACGTATCAAATACATGGCTCATCGCCTAGATTTAAGGGCCACCAATGGCTCAACAATTGAAACACCCATTCAAAGCATGTTTTCTAACATACAACATTTAAGGCTCACCAATGGCTCATCGCCTAGATTCAACCATCAAAATAACAACCTAAAAAGGCAAAGCAAGCAAAGTGAGCTATAAAGGGAGAAGAACGACAAATCTGAACACCCATATCACATACAAAGCTCAAATTCCAATGATCACAAATGGCTCATCATCTATGCATGTGGAAAAATAAATTAGATTCAACCGTCAAAATAACAACCCTAAAAGGTTAGACCAAGCAATCCAAGCCATAAACGGACAACAATGACAGATCAAAATACCCATTCAAAGCATGTTAAGGCTCACCAATGGCTCATTACCTATACAACTTGAAAACATATCAGATTCAAGCATCAAAATAACAACCCAAAAAGCCAGGGTTTAAAGAAAACCCCATAAAACATGATCATAACCTAAAAATTAAACAAATAACACGGGCATAAGAGTCATCGTAGTAGGACCGTAGATAACACGATCAACAACTGACTACAACAGTGCAACTTTTAGAATGAGAGAAAGAGATAGAGATAGAGAGCAAGATGTATAAAGAGAAACATCCTGTGATGATAATGAAATATGAAGAAGCTGGAAAGTTAAAGGTGTGTCGACAACAAACACCCCATATGAACACGTGGATGGCGGCCAACCACAATAAAACCATGTAAAAACACAAAAGTCCACCATACAACATATCCAAACAAAATAAAGCAATAATGCAAAAGGTAAAAACACAATATGCATATCTTTGTTGATAATTGATATTATATAAATTAGGTAATTATAAGAATCTAATAAATATCATTATCCATTTCTTGTAAGGGTATTCTGATCTTTTCTAGCTTTTTGTTACTGAGATCTTGTGTTTGATAAAATTTCATTGTTGTTCAAAAAAAATCTTTTTATTTAATTTTGATTCATGATATAGTTGTTTAATTGTAGAACCATATTTCTTTTTCACTCAGAGTGACGAGTGTTGCATATCGTGTTTGTGGATTAGGGTCATATTTAAGTCTAAAAACATGTAAGAACTCATTAGGATCATAAACGACTTGACCCAAAAATAACACACAACTTTCACGGGGTATCGTAAATGCGCCACCTATTGTAGATCGCAATTTGTCATAATATGTGTTAAGACTAAAACTTTACACTTTAATTATTGGTTTATGCAAGGGTTTTTTTTTTTTTCCTAAAATCACCCAAAATACCATTAATCTAATTCGTAACACTCTAAAAGCTTATAAATGTGTACACATTTAAAATGTGTACACATTTATAACTTCATAGTCGAACATTATTAGATTCTATCTAGCATGATCAGAACTTCAAAAAACATAATTTAATATTTCAATTGGCCGCAAACAAAATAAACTTCAAGCCAGTATATATTAACAAATACAACCAATAATTCATAAAAGCGCCCATGGCCTAATGGATAAGGCGTCTGACTTCTAATCAGGCGATTGTGGGTTCGAGTCCCACTGGGCGTGTTTCTATTTTTTTATATCATTTTGTAATCTTTAGGTTAAGTTACTTTCTTACTTGCTGGTTAATCTTTTGATGAGTGGTTAGGTATTGTTGATTGATGATTCAAGTGGGGTTTTCATCATTTTTGGTTGGTTATATCTATTAAGAACGTCCACAGTAAGGAAAACTAAAAACACTAATGAACGTGTATAGTTAGCTCTCATATCAGAAAAACATTTATTCTTCAAAAACATTAAAAACTTACCCAATAAAAAAATCTAAAAACAACCTAAAATACTATCACATCCTCACCCGTTTCTAAACTTATCTCTATCTGTAAATATATAATTACAAGGTCAAAGGGGCCCATCATTTGGTTGTTTTCAGTTGTGTTGTAAACAAATTATTGTGACTCGTACTTATGCGAACCGGTGTGGACTCGCACCCCATGCCATGTCACCTTGTTAACGCCTTAAACATCACCCTGCAGTGGTTAAAGGAGGCGCTAACCAAGGCTTCGTCATGCCCTTAACGGGAGTTAACCATTCCAAATGTGGGCGCCACCAAAAAGAAACCAATCACATTTCTTTTAGTTTTTTAGTTTTCTTTTTTTTTAATTTCTGCTTAAACCACCCCGGCATAGTTAAAGAATAAGGAGCTGTTTGACAACTTCTGAATAGTTAATTGATGAACCAGTAAGATGTCTGAACCATTAAGAGTCAATATAATGTTTAACCGTTTAGAGGCAAATGTCTGACCAATTCAGATTAGAGGTCTTAACCATTCAGACTTAGTATATTGCTTAACCATTCAGAGGTAAATATCTGAACCATCCAGACATCTGCTCCCGAAACAAACAGTCTGAACCATTAAGTGTTGAACCAGTAAGAGGTCTGAACCATTAAGAGCCTCATTATTAAGAGGTAAACAGACAGCCCCTAAGTTAGTTAAAACCCATTGTCTACGTAACCACACCATCCAGCCTTATGATGCACATAGAATGTTTGATAAAATGTCTACGTTACCATCTCACTTGCAGGTTTACACAATCATGATTTTGGATTGCAGGCTGTTGGTTACGATGATTCATGTACGGTTTTGCATCTTGGTCATGTGTTCTGTTTCTTGTTGTATTAATGTATTTTTCTCCTCTGGTCAGTCAGCATCTTCATCAGTGGCAAAGTGAGCCACTTGTGATCATTGTGTTTTCTTTAATTGAGGCATGCCACATTGTTGTCTAAAGGTATAATAAGCCAAATGTCAAACTCACAATTTTTTATTTTATTTTATATTAAACTAGGTTAAAATAACGTGTATTACACGGGTTGAATAAATGCAATTTTATATACCAAACAATAAAAATATATCTTTAAAAATCTCGTTTATTACACGGGTTGAATAAATGCAATTTTATATACCAAATAATAAAACAATATATATTTAAAAATCTTGTTTATTACATTGGTTGAATAAATGTAATTTTATATATTAAATAATAAAAAAAGTTATATCTTTAAGAACTCGTGTATTGTACGGGATGAGTAAATTTAATTTTATATATTAAATAATAAAAAGTTACATTTTTAAGAACCTGTCGAGCTGAGGAGCGAGACTAAGTTCGACTGTTAAGGAGACTAAGGTGCTGTTTGTTTTTTTGGCCAGAAGCACTTCTGGCCACTTATGTCTGCGTCGCGCAGACACGCGTAGACCTTTGGTCCTGCAGCTTGTTTGTTTTCCAGAAGAACTTCTCACCTTTTACCTTTTCCCCACGCAGACATAAGCCCATCTCTTCTCACCTCTTCTCACTTTCAAAACACAGACCACTCTCCACCGCCACTCTCTGCATCCCCGCCACCACCTCCACCACCAGTCCACCACATCTCCGCCACCACCTCCGCCACCACCTCCACCACCACATCTTGCGAAATTACAGAATCATTAACCTCATCCCACCAGTCATACGTATTCTTCAAAGCATACACCAACACTTGATCGTTATAAAGATCGATTGAAACCCTACCCATCACCGGAGACACCGTTTTCCGACCGGTAAAATATTTTTAAGAACGAAAAAGGGGTTGAAAGGGGGGGGGGGGGGATTTTGGATTTTTTGGGACTTGTACCAAGGATTTGAAGAAGAATTGTGGGTTTGGATTTTGGATAGCCGGCAAATGTGCGAACAAGGGGAGGGAGAAGGATATTTGATTTGATTTTCAAAGCTGAATCTTTTGTTTCACCATTTTTTATTTATGAAGTGGTTTTTGTTGAAGTGAGAAAAACAAACCCTCTTCTCCTTACAGACTGCAGACCTTTGGTCCACCTCTTCTCCTGCAGATGCCTGCAGATGTGGTCCGCAGACTACAGACCTTTTGGGTCTGAAAAAACAAACACCACCTAAAGCGGGAGGTTGTGTTATATGGGTTGAACACATGTAATTTTATATACCAAACAATAAAAAGTTATATCTTTATAAATCCTATGTATTATATGTATTGAATAAATCTAACTTTATATACTACATAATAAAAGAAGTTATATTTTTAAAACCCCGAGTATTATACGAGTTGCATAAATGTAATTTTGTATAGTAAAAAATAAAAATGTTATATCTTTAAAAAACCTCGTTTATTACACGGGTTGAATGAATCTAATAAAAATTTATATCTTAAAAAAAACTAACGGATATACTTGATATACGATGGATGGGGTGATTGCGGTGATTGTTCTTATAAATGTCACGTAAACATAGTGATTACCGTATTTGAGTTGATAATTGAACACGAAAATATAAGTATAGAACCCATAAACACCTTTTAAACATTTTTGAAATAGGTTCTACCCTTAACTATTTTCGTTTAATAAAATTAAATAAATGATTTAAATTAACTGAGTTAGGGCTAAATGACATAACTTGCAAGAGTTTGCAAACATCGAGTACGTTTTCTATAATTATTGAAGACAAAGAACATAGTTTGCAATAAGTGACATACATAAATGACGATTTTTGTAATTTACTCTATTTTAAAATATTATATATATTATCTCCTATATGAATTGTTTAAATTTATATTAAATTTAATTGTATAATTATCTTTTAATTGATATTAATTATCTATAAAAATAGATAGCTTCAATGAATGACACGTGTCCAAAACTTGGTTTCTTTTATTATAGTAGATAGATACAACATGGTTACTGATAAGGTGATAAATTTGACTCCATTATGTATGAATATAAAAACACCATGAACGAACTCGTTCGACTATTTTTATTATTTAACAATGAAAGCATATTAATTACAATGACCCTAATCCTTTATTTATACTAAACTTGTTCTAGTCCTAACTCGACTCAAACTCTATTTAATTAAATAAGAGTTAACTACTATTTTCGTCCCTGTGGTTTGTCAAAAATCACTATTTCAGTCCATTAGTTTAAAAATTGCGATTTCAGTCCCCGTGGTTTCAGTTTCGTAACCATTTCAGTCCACCTTGTAACCATTTCAGTCCCTGTACTAACAAATAAATGTATTGAAATGGTTACAAAAGTGAAACCATAGGGACTGAAATGGTTATGAAAGTGAAAACACAGGGACTGAAATCGCAATTTTTAAACTAATGGACTAAAATAGTGATTTTTGACAAACCACAGGGACGAAAACAGTAATTAACTCATTAAATAAAGGGTTATTGGATTTTATCACCCCCAACTATCGGCCTTTGGCCGTTGCCACCCGCAACTAACACTTTGACACCTGACACCCCCAACTTGACTTTTTGTTTGCACTGGCACCACTCAGTTAAATCTTTACTAACTGGGTTTGTTTCTTATCCTATGTGGCACTAAGTTGATGAGATGGACTGGAATATGTGGCGAATGACGTGTCACTGTATCCCAATATAAAAACCCTTCTGCTGACCCAACCATCACCCCTTCACATATACATATATACGTATATACACACACCTTTATCCCGGAATCTGCATCGTATAAAAACCTGCATATCCCAGAATCTGCACCATACTTTCCGGCGATGATTCTGATCAATCGACGGAGGCGTTACGGTTTTCTCCGCCTCCGTGTAAACAACCAGGACTCCCGGCGGTGCTTCCGGCCGTGGAAGCTGTGGATTCGACGGAAACACGACCATGTTTTCCACTCTTGTGGTGTTAAGGTATCATTTTTTTTAACCGGACGCTTCTTTTTGTTAGCAACTTTAGCTGCTAATACAGGCTGGGGGAGTGTAGCTGATATTATAGTTAGGGTTACGGAAATCTGGAGCAAATTCAATGTATTTATGTTATGTTTTGATTGTTGTGAGTGTTGTGAAGACTCTGAGTTGTGTGAATTGCAGGTAATTTGTGGATTAGGGTTACGTGAGTATCGAATTGTTTGGGAATTGGGGGGGGGGGGGGATAATGATGGGGAAATTGAGATATAATCAGATGACATGATGATAATGAGTAAATAGATAGAGTGAGTGAAGGTTTTACGTTACAGTGATTGTTGTGGGGAGATTAGGGTTTTGTGTGTGTCATGGTGACGTTATCTCCGGTGGATAGCGGTCATCGCATCAGTGCAGCAGAAGGAAGAGGATGAAGAAGTGAATGCTAGTTGTCGTCGGAGATGAAATGAGTGTGTGAATTTGGATGACCGGAGGTCTGGCCGGCGCTAGTTATGGAGGAGATAGGTTCTGTGTTAGGGAGTTGGAGACTGGAAAATGAGCTTATCAGGGTGTATAAAACACGTCATCAATCATCAGCCACATAATCATGTACACATTAGTCAAATGGTGCCACGTCTGACAAAAAACTAACCAAGTTAAAGCAGATTTAACTAAGTGGTGCCAGTGCAAACAAAAAGTCAAGTTGGGGGTGTCGGGTGTCAAAGTGTTAGTTGCGGGTGGCAACGGCCAAATGCCGATAGTTGAGGGTGATAAAATCCAATAACCCTTAAATAAACTAACCAACTACTTAAACCTATCTAATAAAACCATCAATTATCTCTATAAAAACCCAATAAATAATTCACCATAATTATCGATAATCCGTCTGGATATTTATCTCCTAATTAAAGATTAAGTCTTCATGATTGACAATGATATTTTATGGATGAACAAAAAAACATAGGATTGTAATCGTAGTCCTCTTCCGAATCAATAACAATAATACTTAATTTACAAATTAAAAAAAATATAAAATCACATATATTAGAGAAACCATACATTATATGCAATATGCATTGGCATAGCCTACATGATATATGGTATTTACAATTAATGTCATCACAATACAAAAGGCTAAATCAGTAGTAAATAGTTTGCCAATGATCTCTAGATCAAGTGGTAGAGGGCTTGCATTTCTCTTGAGAGATGCAGGTTCGACTCCCACTTGGTGCTGAGTGAGGCACTGGTGGGCAATGATAGGAGACCCAGGGAAACCTGGGTTGGATCCTTGAGCCAAACGGGTTTTACCGGTAATTTCACCGTCGTGCCTAAGGGCGGGTGGGTTACCGGGTTTTCCCCGAAATTGGTGGTGGACTCGGGTTACTCTCGGAGTACTCCGTTTGTCTAGTGGGTACCCCGAGAGTGCTCGGGATTGAGTTTGTTGGCCGTTTAAAAAAAAGTAGTAAATAGTTTGATTGAAAATTAATTTTGCATATTAGCGACCATATACTTCATCGTGAAATTTGTAAGGCTGGAGGGTGTGGTATAAAGCCCCTAAAGGCTTTATCACGCCACGTCAACGTTACATCACACAGGGGGCTTTAAAGCCCATTCCTTTAACTTTTTAGTGAGTGGTATAAAGCCCCCTATTAAACAAAATTAAAAAAAATTCATTGATTGAAAAGAGGTGGGCCCCACCTGCACCCCCCTTTTATTCCGTTAACACAACGGTGAGGAGAAGGATGGCGCCCCCTTTCATTTGCTCGGTGTGGACGATGGCGCCTCAGGGGGCGCTATGCATGCTTAGTTGGCGGGGTGACTCTAAGCCACATCCCCTGGCCTAATGTATTTGAGACGAATTTCGGACAAGTGCTTTTTGTGATAGGTCTGTGACGGGAATACAACCGATGTATTGTTACAATTTACAAGATAATAATAAGAAGAAAACATTTTTTTACATACTAATAACGAAATCTACATCAAGCATTTGAAATATATCATGTATGTGAGCCTTCTTCATGTACCATGGTGTAACCATCACCGTCCCTCATCCCTCTCTTCCTCTTCAATTTTGTTTCGAGTTTTTCGAATATTTAACCATTGATTTCATTATATAGTTAATATCTGATATGTTGTAATAGTCTAAGGTCTATAGTATAAACAAGTCTGGGGACTGATATTGTAAAATGTACTTAGTTCAGGGAGTTAGTTGTATCTTGTTAGTTGGGGGTTGTTGTTCGTCTATAAACCCTAACGATCTATAACAAAAATAACCATCGATTTGGGGACCAATTCTCTCTCTGTATCTTCTTTCATTCATTCTTTATCATTGGTATCAGAGCTGCCGATCCTTGGCACGCTCTCGATTCGATCAAAACTTCATTCAGTCCAGCAATTGCAGCGTTTTGATTCGTCGAATTTGATCTTTGTTCGATCTATTTCACTCAGATTTCGATTCAATCCATCAATTCCTGCGTTTCGATTCATCGAATTTGATCTTTGTTCGGTCAATTTCACTTAGATTTCGTTCAATTCAAGAATTGATCATTGATTCGGTCAATTCAATAGCTGTAAAACATTTGAAAAGTTTGAATTTCAAAAAAGTTCATCAATGGCGACTCGTAATAGATCTGATCTTGAAAGACTGTGGAAGAACATGGTGTTACTATCTTGAAGGTGGATGCATTTATGCAAAAGTCTGAGCAAACATTTGCGAATCTGAATGCAAATGTTCAAGCATTATTGGCCAAATTAAACGGAGAATCTAGTTCTGGAATTATCAGCAATTTAACAACAAGTCCAGTTAGCATAAATGAGCGATTACACAGAATTGGGAAGATTGATTTTTCAAAGTTTGATGGAAACGAAGTAGATGACTGGATATATGTCACACCCCGATATTTCCACGTATTACCGGTGGGCCCGGTGGGGAGTATCGTGACGTAGTTGATATAATCATAGTCAAATTATCACAGTTTAATGCACAACGGAAGCTAAAGATAACAACATTACAAACCGAATGAAAGTAATATCAATTATTACAAAAACGGTTGTAAGGGATCCACAGGCGGACCAAGATAAAATGAAAATTGTTCAACAGATTTATAAACATCTAAGCTTGCAAGACTCTTTATTGATGCTAGGAGTAGCCAGCCCATTTCGATTAGTACCTGCACTTAACCTTTTTGGAAAAATACGTCACTTTTCACTGGTAAATACAATTAACCGACTCATTTGGAAAAATGTTTTAAGAAAATTGATTTGAATGCACAAGGCACAAAATATCTCTTATAACTTGGGATACTTATTTAAAAATAAACTTGTTAAAGAATTACATATTTATTATACGTTCAGTAGCCCGGGTTGAATACCAGGTTAAAAATTAATAGACACACCACATAATATATCCCACGGTGAGTTATTCTCGAATAGGTGGGTACACTATTTTACATACGCATTGGCAGGTGTATGCCTACACCCCGTGCTTAAGTCGTGGCCATTTCAATGAATAAGCCGAGGATATCCAGGACATGGTCATTAACCCCCCAAAGGCTTAAAACAAACAAAACAGAATAAACGGGTTATCTCAATGAGTTAACCTTCATACGATTAAAAATTCAATACCTGACCAAGTGGTATTTTATATACCGTACCCCAAGCCCGTATAAGGGAAAATAAGTTAAAAGTATTTACCTGAGCAAATTATACAAATTTATCCCAGCCGTATACAATCAGCAAGTGCAAATATCTTTTACTGGGCCCCTAAATCTGGAACGAAGGTTTTAATAACCCATTAGATTCCTAACGGGTCTTACTTAAGTTTAAACTTAGACCGGTTAGTTTTAATGAAAGATATACGGTTCAAAACACATGACTAAGCGAAGACCGGATTAGAACGTGATTTAGACCCGACAAGTTTGAAGACTTGTATAATATGGGTAAACTAATCACATTCTGGATTTTGAGATAAAAATGATAAGGTTTGACCCGTTTCGGTTAATTTATGCAAACTAGTTACATAAACCGCACCGAACGCGAAAAATGCATAACGGGTAAACAAATGAGTCATGAACAGGTTTCCTAAGTTAATATGCCTTAAATACGTTGTGATATCAGTAGGATACCTTCCATTATGCCCAAAACGAATTTAAAATCAAATTAAGTCCCGAAGGGGTATTTTGGTCATTTTTAAGATTATAAAAGAGGTTAAATAATAAATTGAGGTTCTGGTCTAAAATGATCGGTAAAATATTTAATTTAATAGGTTATATAAGTAGGGTATTGCATATATGTGAAATTTATCATTTATAACCAAACTATGCACCGTAGGGGCATTTTGGTAATTTCACATAAGCTTTAAAGGTCAAATTTAGAAATCTGTGTTCAAAACTTTTACTTACTGTTAAAGTATAAAAATTTACTTAAAACATCAGTAGGTATTAAGTCTTATAAGCCAAAAATAGTTTTAACCCATACTATGCGTTTAAAATGCGTAAAAAGTCGGTTTTCGGGTTATATAAGGAAAGCTGAGATTTTTATCAGCCCAGAAGGCTTAAAATATTTTATTTATCATATAAAATCAGTAGCAAAATATTTGGTATCAATATGTTATGTAAAACTCATTTTATTAGCAAAAAAAGTATAACCGACAATTACCGAATTAAAGCAAGAACCCTATGTTATGTTCAGTTTAAAAATAAATAAAAACCTTCAAAAATCCCAAAATATTATATTACATCAGTGGGTAAAAAGTTTGGTGTCAAAATTTGGGTTTAGATAGGCTTTATGCTAATAATGTCGTTTAATTAATAAAAAGCTTTCAAATTACGATATTGAGCATAACTCCTAATTTAGAACTCAAACTGAAGTCAAATTTTTAGGACATGTTTATAAATCAGTAATAAAGGTTTTTTTCCTCTCACATTTTCAAAAATCTCGTTTTAAGGTCAAAAGGGCATAATGGTCAACATTTAAGCAATTAACGGAAACATGCAAATGAATCGGATTAATTAGGAACCAAGTTGTATAATCTCAGAGGGTTATACTAACCTATAACCTGGTCCTAATGGAACTCTAAGGCATGTCTAAACTAAGCTAAATCGGGTCAGAACTGAAAGTCAATGCAAAAGTCTACTTTTGCGACTTTCGGTTCTGAACCGAGCCTAAACTCAAAATTGTCGGATTGAACATGTTTAGACATGTTCTTACATTAATTACCAAGTTATATAAGTGTTAAAACAGGTTTCATAGCTTCTACATCGTTAATTATGAGTTTATTTGCAAAATAGCTTTCTGTTGACTTTTTATAATTAAGTTTGACCCGACAATTGACCTAGTTAGAGTGGAAATTAGAGGGTGCCCTTTTAAGGGTTTATTACCCACATAATTACCAACTCATAGCCACTTTCAATTCGAAAAATGACTGGACCATTAGTGATTAATCACTAAGTTAAAGCTTAATTACGACGGCTTTGACTTTTGGTCATTAGACTAACGAAACTTGAATTAGAGAGGTTAAGATTGCTTACAAAGGCTCTTAGCACGAATTAGGAGTTGAAGGAAACTTGCTTTAAGTCTAGAGAGCTCCAGAGAGTAAGCTTTGAATGATTTTGTGAATGAGCAAGTTCATGGTTGCAACATAAGGTCCTTATATAGTGATTTAGATGCCACAAGATCACTCCACACAAGTCTACAAGTGTTTCTTGATCATCCCAGGTGTCCCCTATGCATGAAAAACCACTGGTGCAGTCCATGAATTCGAAAACCATGCATCTAAGGCGGTGGAACAGGCTGAACAGGCACCTGTCAACATTTTTGGGAGCTGGCAACTTTTAGGCGGCCCGCGTAAGACATAGGGAAGTCTTACGCGGCCGGTATGAATGTCAGATCCGGTCAACAAGTTTTCAGACTTTGCATTTTTGGTCCCTGGTCCTTCTAAACATGTTTTAACTTTCATTTATTGCACTTTTAACCCTCAAACTTGACTTTTAAGGACTCTAAGTCATAAACAAACTTTGTTAAGCTCCCGGTTAGTTATATGATAACCGAAAAGTCTTGAATTTCAACGTTGACGCTTTTAACCCCTTATTTACGAATGTTAACGTATTTTCCTCGTACGATATCGAAACCTTGTGAAATTTTTATCACTTATTCTCGGGAGTATAATTAATCGTTACAAAGCTTCGGGTTCGTTAAAAGGTCACTCAGAGGTATAATTTAAACATGTTGACACATTTAACCCTTGTGGCTTGCAAACTTTCACTTTCTTCCACAAACGGTTTCATATGATTCATGATTTATTCGTTTAAGGGTATAAACATCGTGTAGGGTTGTTGGAAGGCTAAATTATCAAATGTTGACACTTTGAATCCTTCTACACACATACTTTCTTTGTTTGTCAACTTTAGTCCCTCTTGAAATAATTCTTTACACGTTTAAAGTCCATGACACATGTCCTTATAATATTGGTCGTGATTTTACGAGGTGTTACAATATATAAATGTGAACATTTTTTCAACATGGACGAAACTCCAGAAAATTTCAAGGTTCGATATGCGGCTATTCATCTTGAAGGAAAGGCGGTGAAATGACATCAAGCCTTTTTGAAGACAAACTGTTCCGATTTCGGAAATAACATGGAAGGAATATTCAGAAGCAGTGGTCTCTCATTTTTCTTTGATTTTGTTTGAATATGCTATGGGTACTTTAACTTCTTTGGTATAGACGGGTTCGTTAGAGGAGTTTTGTGATCAATTTGACGCTTGTCTACTCAAGGTTTCAATACCAGAACCCTATGCTGTGAGTATTTTTTTTTAAGGCAGTGAAACCCGAAATTGGTGGACCTGTAAGAATGTTCCAACCTAAAACCATTAAAGAGGTGTTTTATTTGGCTAAGATCCAAGACGCAACCAATAAGTCTGTTAATCATGCAAGTGGGAACAGGTATAATCCTAACAACTCTTCTTATGGTAATAAGGTTCATAGTTCGGTTAAACCACCTGTTAATGTATCTCACTTACCACTATTACCATCTCCACCGGGTGCTAAAAAGTTTCCTAATACTAAGCAAGTCTCTAGTAAAGAAATAGAGAGCAAAAGAGCTAGGGGTGAGTGCTTTTGGTGTACTGAGAAGTTTACACCAGGTCATAAATGTCCAAATAAGCAGTTGTTTGTGTTGGAAGTCATAAGGAATGGCGATGATATTGAAATAATAAGTGGGGGTGAACCAATTGATCAACAAGAATGGCCTGACCCGCATATTTCTATTCATGCTTTAACTGGCATGCAATCTTTTCAAACAATGAAGGTATTGGGCACTATAGGCAATATCCAATTAAGAATCCTTATTGACTCGGGATCCACTCATAATTTTTTAAGTGAAAAATTGGCTCTCAAATTGAAGTGTGTTCTTAAACCTATTGGCAACATGACTGTTGGTGTAGCTAATGGGTCTGGTAATAACTGTGCAAGTTATTGTCCTAGTTTTCAATGGTGTATGCAGAACATGTGGTTTACCACTGATGTGTTAGTGATACCCTTAGACAACTATGATATGGTTCTTGGGGTTCAATGGTTATTGACTATGGGGGCTATCTTGTGGAATTTTGTGGACCTCACTATGCAGTTTAAGATTGGAGATACTGAATGTAAATTGAAGGGTATAAATAGAAATGAGATGTCTTTATGTTTTGCTACTCTCATGAATTCTTTATTGGGTCAGAAGGATCAAGTGGTTGAAGCTCACTTATTCAGCCTGCAGTTGCAATCCTCTCAAGAAGGTTTTCAACATGAAATTAAGGTGTTAGCTACCGTCTATAATGAACACTTGCAAGACCTTTTGCAAGAATATGATGATGTCTTTCAAATACCCACTACCTTGCCTCATAAACGAGCGTTTGATCACAAGATTGTATTAAAGGATGAGTCTAAGGTGGTGAATTTGAAGCCTTACAGATACCAGTCAACACAAAAAGATATTATTGAAAAATTAACTAAAGAATTACTAGATACAGGGGTGGTGTCACGACCCCCGACCACACCCTGGACGGGAGCTGCGTGCAGTCAACTGGTACCGGTGGTTATTTTAAAAATATTACAGCGGAAATGTTCATCAGGACTGTGAGTTAGGAAAAATATCAGAGTTTTGAAACACCAGATTTTATTTATTAAACGTATGGGAATAAATCCATGTTTTACAAAGGTAGCTTTAATATGGGATAAACCCGAATATATAAAAATAACATTTAATTCATTTGATAAAATAAGCCACTTCTTTAAGCCGTTTGGTGTCGTGTCACAACTCTTATCCCAATCTACTGTAATCACATAAAACGCGTTTTAAAAACATTTGGTCAGCAGGAAATACTGGTGAGTTCATTCATTTTTTGTACAAAAACACATTTGTTATAATTCACAGCATTAAGAGTTTTTATATTTGCCCCTATCTTATAATTAGCTGGTTCAGTTGTCACTCGACCGGATCTATGACTGTGGACATATCACTAAATTAGGCTCGCCCACCTAAAGTGATAAATCGTTAGTAGTAATGTGCACAAAACCCCCACATACTGCCAGTAGTTAAAGATTAGCAAAGACTTAATCACTGCAAAGTATAACTAGAAAACATTTAGGGTTTTGCAAAATAATTTGATAAAAAGAGAATGACTCACCTTGTTAGCATATAGTCTTGATTTAACATGCCTCCTGATTCTAAGTCTTCCGATAACTAAGCATCTATTTTGGATTGTAAGTGTATAGTGCAGAGTTTCTGGTAGTTAAACATTCAGTTTAATAGAGTGGAATACGTATTAGTGTTAAACCCAATCAAACCTAACGATGGTCACGAGATCAGAACCTTAACGAAATTCACAAAGTATAGTCTTATTTAGACAGCACTTTGGCATTCGTTAGTTGGTTTCCGAATCGATCGGACAGAATATCGTATCGGTGATTTTTTTTGTTAGAACACCAACGTATAGAGAGAAGAATAGAAGGAATGAGTAAAGAAAAATGAATCATAAGCTTCCTATTTATAGGTAAGAAACATGAAATTTCGAGGAAGTTTCCTATATACTTTTCTAGGAAGTTACCTATACATTTTCTAGGAAGCTTCCTACTCACATATATATCCTCTTATACCTTCCTTGCACTTTCCTCATATATATCTACTTACATGTATATCTATTTAGGTGTTTAATTTACTTAGTTAATTAATCTTACTTAGCTGATTAATTAATCTTACTTAGCTTAATTAATCTTATTTAGCTTAATTAATCTTACTTACTTAATTAATCTTAGTTAGCTTAATTAATTAATTAATTTACTTAGCCGATTATTTAATCTAATTAACTGATTGATTAACTTACTTAACTGCTAAGTTTTCTTTCCTGTTAATGTTTCCTTAACTGCTAAGTTTTACTTAACTATTAAGTTTTCTTAGTCACTACGTTTTCTTAATTACTAAGTTTACTTAATCGCTAAGTATTCTAGTTTAACAGTTTCCTGGTTATGAGTTCTAATTTCTAGATATAATGGAACTCGTATTAGTGTATTAACTCAATTCAACTTTAACGATAATCACGAGATCGAAACCCTCACAACGAATGACAAAGAATAGCCAGATATTGGCAACACTTAAACATCCATTGGATCGGTTTTAATCGATCGGATACAGTATCGTACTAGTGATTAGAGTTATTACCTTAATAACGGGCAGAGTTTCGAGTTTTAGAAGTTCTGACATTAGAATGACATAATAAGAGAGCAAGAGAAAGAAAAGAATTGAACGAATTGAAATGAAACCATCGGCTTCCATTTATAGGCTAATATTGGGGCGCGTCGCGGCCCGCGAAGGTCATCAGCTTCTCCTTCGCGGCCCGCGAGGGAGTCTGGTCGGAGCGAAGGTTGCTGAGTCATGGAGTGATCTTGACACGTGGACGGCACGTGTCCCTCAAGCTTATCCGGAAACTTGCAGAGCTGTCGCACCCTGCGAAAACTCTCTCTTAGTCCTTCGCGGCCCGCGAGCGAGTACCAAATTTTGATTTTCTTGGTTTTCCGTGAAAAGTATGGTTTTACGGGTTTGGGTTTTTACTTACGGAGTGTTTTAGGACATTTTTGTGCGAGTCGTTACAGGTGGTAAGGGGAAGTACTAGTGCCTTTGCTTCACCAGTAGTATAGTAAAGAAAAAAAGATGGATCATGGAGGTTTTGCATTGACTATAGAAGATTGAATGATGCATGATGTGCGTGAAGTGTGTTATGGTTTTAATGTTTATTTTAAGCCCTTTTACACTTTTTTAGCCAATTTTTAAATTTATAAAACACGATATTTACTAACACTAAACACACATATGGGCAAGTGCACCCATCGTGAGCGTAGTATAGTGTTGGTAAGATACCGAGGTCGTCCAAGGACACAAGAGCTTTTAGTACTGGTTTATCCTCAACGTCTAATCAAATCAAAAAGTTAGAAAAAGGTTTTAAACTAGAAAAAAAAAACTAACTAAAATGATGAAAATAAAATAAAAATAAAAACAGATAGACAAGATGAATCACTTGGCTCCGACTCGTGTATAGTGTAACGTTTGATTATTTCCGCACGTTTGCACTTTTTAAGAGATTATCTTAGTTATTGTAGTAGGCCCCTCTTTTGAAGGTGACGTTACCCTCAACCCAGTAGTTTGAGTCAGCAAGGATACAATCCTAAAGGGTCGGATTATTGAAAGATAATTAATTAAGTTATTAATGCATATTATGGTAGGCCCCTCTTTTGAAGGTGACGTTACCCTCGGCTAAGTAGTCTGAGTCAGCAGGGATACAGTCCTAAGTAGCCGGGTTAAAGTATTAATAGTAGCTTACATATGAGGGGGTCAAAGAGTTTGGACCCCCGCCATCCAATACCGTTAAGTATTGAAGGAGGTCCTACTAAATTTGACCCAGGTCCTTGCAGGATCTATACACTGAACAAGGCAAGACTCTTACCAAACCGTTCCCTTAACCCCCGACCAGGTAGCCAACATACCTCCATAAAGACCGTGGAGATATGAATGATGAAATTTTTTTATTTTATATAGACAGTAAAATAATGCCAAGACACCACGGGTAAACGATAAGGAAAAATCACCTTCAACATAAGAAACTAGTTATTAAAGTCATTAATACATAACCACGTAAAAAGTGCGAAAAGATTAAAAATAAAAAGTATTACACTAGACACTTTGTCTTCACCAAATGATGTAAGAGACTTAGGCAAACATGGCCTTGATTGTCAAGAACTCTTACGATCAATCTTGGATCCCGAGACGACTCACACACTCTATGATGGACAATGGATGATGGTGGTGGATGATGGTGTTATGGTGGTGGTGGGTGGTGGGTGAAGTGTGAGAGAGGTGGTGTGCCAAGGTATGGTTTGCACTTGAGCCAAGCACTCCTATTTATAGGCTGAACAGAAGCTCGGGCACGGCCCCATGTCCATCCTTCATCTCTTTCTTCATTAATTGCAGTTTGTTTGCATTAGTTGACCACGCCCCTGTGTCCACTGGGCACGCCCCCGTGTGCAGAAGCAAATCTGTACTATCGAGATTTCCCAGATTCTGCGAATCTTAGAGTTGACCACGGCCCCGTGTCCGCTGAGCACGACCCCGGTGGTGGGCGATAGAAGCTTCTACAGCTTTGTCTTTTCTGCTGGCACTTGGGCACGCCCCCGTGTTCACTGAGCACGGGGCGTGTTCAGCCTTCTGTTTTCTTGTTTTGCTTAGGAAGATGCTGTCGTGGGGTCGGGCATGTCACGTTTGTTCCTTTTCTTGTATTTATGTTAGATTTAGCTGTCTTTTTGCTTCTTTTGTTAATTTCAGCTCATTTAATCCTGAAAATACAAAAGGAAGACAAAAGCACACTTTTTCCAACATTAGTACTAAAAAAGGGTTAGTTTTATGCCACAATTGATGTAATTTATATGTTGCATTTTGCACACATCAAATACCCCCACACTTGGATCTTTGCTTGTCGTCAAGCAAAACTCTTTATAATGGTGGCTTTACACTCCCAAATGGAATGGGTAGAAGAGAAGGTTTTTGGGATTGTCATAGAGTGTCGGGATTTCCAAGATTCTTTATTAAGTTTTATTTTTTTATTTATTTACAATCCTATTCGTCATGATTTATTTAAAACTTTTCATAAGATAAATTACTTATTAGGGCATAACATGCCTCTTTTAAAATTTCATTTATATGCAAGTTCACATACCTCACAGAGATCACTCAACACTCGGCCGAAAATGTATTTTAGTGAATCACTCGAGAGCGGCATTGAACTTACTCCTACCATAGGCTTGCCAAGCAATCAATCCTCCTCCTTTTTAACTATATACCTTTGTAAATATCAAGAGGACTTTTGGGGTGAAGGGTTAGGCTTGGGTTAAAGGTAGGTGGTTGGGTTTGTGGTTAGTGAAAGGGCGAAAAGCGTAACAAGCGTCGGTTTTCGTAAGACTTTTTATTTTTGCAACTTTTATTTTGATGAAGCTTTTATTCAAACAAAGTTATTTTTGATAAACTTGTTTGTTTATTTCTCTTTTGCTTCATCATTTTTTTTTGAAAAGTCGTACGAAAAACCGAGCTTGTTACTAAAACAAAAGGTTAAATATAAAAAGGGTTTTGGTGGGTGAAAGGGTGTTTGGTTTGGGTTATGAAATGAAAAGGTTTAGGCTCAAAGGGGCTAACTAGGGGGATTTTGGGTAGGTGGTAAAAAGAAAAAGAAAAATAATGGTGTAGAAATAAAAAGGGTTAGTCCTAATGCCTCCATCATTTACTTACTCGGGTTTAAGTTGGTAAGGACCGGGAATGTATCGTCGTGGCAAGTTCTAGAGTCGTAAGAACCAAGCGGCTATTCACACAAGAAACGAAAAATGAGCATTTAGTTTAAAGATATATATTTGTATGCTCAATAAAGGCTCAAAACTCACTTTTGTGGGAATGAGTTTTTTATGTGATCAAGTATATATAATCAAATTTTAACTAAGCTTGTCATGCCGTTTCATAATTTTCTTATGTTGGTTCTTTTTATCATGACGTCGTCGGTTGTAAATTTGTAAAAATATAACCTTTTTAGAACTTGTTATTCCCAAATTAAACCAAGACAAGTAAAAAAAAAATGAAAATTTTTGAAAAAATTTGGGGTGATTAGCGGTTCCAAAAGAGTTTTGTGTAAGGCTTGTAGTTAGGACTTGCAAGATTCAAGGTTTTAGCATCCCCCCCCCCACACACACTTAAATTACACGTTGTCCTCAATGTGTCCCAAAAATAAGGTTTTAGGTTGATTTAATGTGTAAAAAGGTGTTAAAAAGTAAAAATATGTTTTACTGGTTGCCTAGACACGACCCCGTGTCTGATGGACACGACCCCGTGTTCAGGTGCCAGTAATGAAAACTTACAGAAGGTGGACACGGGGGCGTGTCGATTGGACACGACCCCATGTCTGTCAAAAGCATGCCTAATTAAACAAACAACAGGTCTGGGGAAGTGGGCATGGGGGCGTGTCGGCTGGACACGACCCCGTGTAGACAATCTGCACGGATGAAAAACAGGTTTCTGGCTCTGGTTTTCTTGTCCCGGCTTTAGTAGCACTAATGTTTAGTGCTCTAAGCCTCTTATGTACCTGTTTTATCAATAAACACTACACCAAACCATAGCAAACACCCTAATTTACCAAGTTCAACATCCATGTCAACAAAGTTAAAAGAAAAACAATTGCAGAAAATAAAAAGGGTTAAAAGAAAGTAAATTGTTCAACACTCGGCACGCAGGCCGGAAATTGTTCAAGATAAAAAAGGGGGGTTAATCTGTGGGATCTCCAACCAAATGTTCCTTACTCCACTCCTCCTAGTCCATGTCCTCGTCCTCATCATCATCATCTCCTCCACCATGCCCCGCCATGTACTCCCGGATACTCCCTATGTCATCCTGGATGTCGGATATGTTTCTTTCAATGGCTCCGACCCGGGCGGACGTGTTTCTCGCCATGTTGTAGGTGTTCCTGGTGCACATGAGGTTTTCCTGCAATAAATCATGTAAACTTTGGAAGTTAGGAAAACCACCTCCTTGTGAGGAGGACTGGCCCGGATCACCGTGGGGCTGGTACTGGTACTGAGGAGGGTGTTGAAACTGTGGAGCGTGAAGGACAAGTGCCGCTTGCGGGTGCCATGCATGCCCCTGCATCCTCTGGAAGCTAACCGTCCCGTCTTCAGCCTCATAAATTAGGTTCATGGAGCGGCAAATGTGTATGTCCACTCTTCCCGACCATGGGCTCCTTTCGAATGACCTAGGTATGTTGGTGGAGTGCTTGAAGAGACTGTATACCCACCCTCCAAAGAAGAGAGGGGTTGGTGGAGTAGCAAGCTTGTTCAAATGCATGTTTCGGAGCAGGAGGAACGGAACATCGAGGTGTCTGCGGTTATGGATGCAGTGGAGGACAATCAAATCTCTCAACCCAACAATGCCACCGCTATCATGCCTTTGGCTAAGAGAGTAGCCGAGGAGCCTATGGATGTATTGGTAGAGCGGGTCCCTCAACTTAGTGCTCTTAGTGCTGCTCGGATTGTAGTGCCCTTCACCAATCTGAGCCCACGCGGCTTGGCGATCGTTCTCATCCATCTCTCGCATCCCTCCGGTATTCTCTTCGTTACCCGCATCTTCTTCCGAATATAGCCCAACTATCGACCCAAATTGTGCCATCGAAATCGAGTACCTAGTTCCACCACATCGGAATACCACCCCATCACTGTCGAAAGGGTCGTACCTTGAATTGAACGTGAAGGTGCTGTAGAACTCCATAGTGCACTCGTGGACGGAACGAAGTCAAGTGGTTAAGGCTACTCTTAGGGGGCCGGTAACGAGGTTGTTAAACCGGTCAAGTTGGTTCACCATGGCTAACAGATCCGTGCATACTTGTCTCGGGTATTTTTCCGGTCTTGTTTGAAGTACTTCATATCTTGCCCTAGCATCGAGCTCATTTGCGTTAAACCTCGTGAATTTCCTCGACATCTGAAAGAATACACCAAAAGTTAGCACGAAACAGTAGAATTTTCGGACAAAACTGCAAACAGCGAGCTGGACACGACCCCGTGTTCAGCGGACACAGCCCCGTGTCCAGGCGTCTGTTACTCAAAAACATCATTTTTCGACTCGGTTTCGAAAAATTGAAAATTTTTGATCCAATAGGTGCGGTTTCCCCCGAAAATTAAACCCCAAGTGCCGTTTTTCCCAAAACAACCCGTTTACCCATTCAATTTTATCTTTTTCGGTTAAAAAACAAGGGTTTGGGGTTTTTGTGAGAAATCGGGCGAATCTTTGAACAATACAAGTGGATTTACTTCCTATAACACTTATCTAACTAAAAGCTAACAGATTTAAGCAAAAATTTGAGGTTCGATCCGGATGTAGTTCAAGAACCCTAGATTTGACCCCAAATTTTTGAAGTTTTAACTACATGCAAATGCTTAATCTAACTACTAATGGTGATAGAATCATACCTTGGTGTTGTTAGAAGTAGAGGAGACGTCGAAAATCTGCGGAAAATCGCCTTGAACCAGAGCGTTTTTGGGGAAACAGGGCGTGTGGAATGGTGTAACTGTTATGAAAAAGGGGATTTATCCCGACAGTTGCGTGGACACGGCCTCGTGCCGAGCAATTTTTTTTAAGTGCTCGTGTGAGTGCCCTTGTTTTCCCAAAACTTGGTTAGAAGACTTACCGATTAAGATGTCATCCCTGTTGGTTCGTAACTTACCAGGTATGATGTTGATGTTTTTATTCTTCGACCGTTTGAAGCGAGATCTCCTCCTCTTCATCCTCAATGAATCCTTGATAGAGTTTTAGCCGTTGGCCATTGACTTTGAATGGAATTCCATTCCGAGATTTAATTTCTACTGCACCGTGTGGGAAAATATGGATGATGGAGAAAGGTCCTGACCACCTAGACTTTAATTTACCAGGAAACAATCGAAGTCGTGAATTAAACAAAAGAACTTGATCTCCTACTCGAAATTCATTAGGATTAATATGTTTGTCGTGCAAGTTCTTCATTCTTTCCTTGTAAATTTCGGAGTTTGAGTATGCATAATTCCTAAGTTCGTCTAATTCATTTAATTGACAAAATCGATTTTTACCAGCAAATTCTAAATCTAAGTTTAAAATTTTAATTGCCCAGTAGGCTTTGTGTGCAATTTCTACTGGCAAGTGACAACTTTTTCCATAGACGAGCTTATATGGGGTTGTACCTATTGTTGTTTTATAAGCAGTTCGAAAAGCCCATAAAGCATCATCTAATTTATCTGCCCATTCCTTTTTATTTAACCCTACGGTTTTTTTGAGTATTCGTTTTAAACCTCTATTAGTCACTTCGGCTTGTCCGTTTGTTTGAGGGTGATATGCTGTTGAGACCCGGTGATAGACCCCATATCTTGTTAAGATATTTTCAAGTTGATGGTTGCAAAAATGGGTACCTCTATCACTTATTCATGCTTTAGGTGTTCCAAAACGAGAGAATAATTTTTTCAGAAATATTACCACGACTCTTCCATCATTTGTTGGAAGTGCCTCGGCCTCGGCCCATTTAGACAAGTAATCTACTGCCACAAGTATATATTTGTTTCCTTTTGACGGTGGGAAAGGCCCCATAAAGTCGAGTCCCCACACATCAAAAATTTCACAAACAAGAATGCCATTTTGTGGCATTTCGGTTTTGGAAGAAATATTACCTGTTCTTTGGCAAGCATCACATGTCTTGACAAGACTTTGGGCGTCTTTGTAAATGATCGGCCAATAAAATCCTGAATCAAATACCTTTCGTGCGGTACTAGCGGCACCATGATGTCCTCCGTATGGACCTTCATGACAATGGCGGAGAATTCTTCGTGCTTCGCTATCATGTACGCATCGTCGGATGAGTTGGTCGGCACACATTTTGAAAAGATATGGATCTTCCCAAAAATAATGTTTCACATTAGCAAAGAATTTTTTTTCTTTGATGATGTGGCCAACCTTTTGCAACTATACCGCTAGCTAGGTAGTTAGCATAGTCGGCGTACCATGACTCTTCTTTGTACTCCACCATTTCTAGGGACTCCGTTGGGAATTTTTCGTTGATTTGCTCGTCCCTGGTTGCCTCCAAAGCTGGGTCTTCCAAGCGTGAAAGATGATCTGCCGCGGTATTTTCTGCTCCTCTTTTGTCTTTGATTTCAATATCAAATTCTTGGAGGAGTAAAATCCACCGAATCAAACGTGGTTTTGCGTCCTGCTTTTTGAAGAGATATCGAATGGCTGCATGATCTTTATAGACTATAGTTTTAGAAAGAACAAGATAAGAACGAAATTTATCAAAAGCAAATACCACAACTAGCAATTCTTTTTCAGTTGTTGTGTAATTTTCTTGTGCATCGTTAAGTGTTTTACTAGCATAATAAATTGGGTGGAAATGCTTTTCTTTTCTTTGTCCCAAGACAGCTCCAACTGCAAAGTCACTTGCATCACACATGATTTCGAAAGGAAATTTCCAATCAGGCGCTATCATGATAGGTGCATTGACCAACATTTCCTTTAGGGTTAGAAATGTTTGATTGCAATCCTTGTCAAAGATGAAAGGGGCATCTTTTTCAAGTAATTTTGTTAGAGGCCTTGAAATTTTAGAAAAGTCTTTGATAAACCGCCTATAAAATCCGGCATGCCCTAGGAAACTTCTGATAGCTCTAACGGAGGATGGGGGTGGTAGTCGAGAAATGGTGTCTATTTTGGCTCGATCCACTTCCATTCCTTTGCTTGAGATTTTGTGACCGAGTACTATTCCCTCCGTTACCATGAAATGGCATTTTTCCAAGTTAAGGGCGAGGTTAGTTTCCTCACATCGGGATAGCATTCGTTCAAGGTTATCGAGGCATTGGTCGTATGAATCCCCAAAGAAAAGTCGTCCATGAAGACTTCCATCGTCTTTTCTATCATGTCATGGAAGATGGCTACCATGCAACGTTGGAATGTTGCAGGGGCATTACATAGACCAAACGACATGCGTCGATAAGAAAAAGTTCCATAGGGGCATGTGAAGGTTGTCTTTTCTTGGTTTTCGGGTGCTATCGGGATTTGAAAGTAACCTGAAAAACCATCCAAGAAACAGTAAAATTTATGACCGGATAATCTTTCTAACATTTGATCAATGAAGGGCAAAGGAAAGTGATCTTTCCTTGTTGCTTCATTTAATCTTCTATAATCTATACATACTCTCCATCCTGTGACGGTTCTCGTTGGTATTAATTCATTCTTTTCATTAGTTATTACCGTCATTCCTCCTTTCTTTGGAACTACTTGGACGGGACTTACCCAAGGACTATCAGAGATACGATAGATAAGTCCGGCGTCAAGTAATTTGATGACTTCGTTTTTAACCACTTCTTGAACATTTGGATTTACTTGACGTTGTGGTTGTATTACCGATTTGTAGTCATCATTCATTAAAATTTTGTGCGTGCACATGGAAGGACTTATTCCTTTAATATCTACAAGCTTCCAAGCGATCGCATTTTTGTGTTTTTTCAAAAGACTAATTAATTTTTCTTTTTCTAAACTATCTAATTTAGACGAAATAATTACAGGTAATTTACCATCTTTGTAAACCTTTTGGAAGTTCTTTGAGCTCAAGAGGTGGGTCTTTAGGAGACTCCTTATTTGGTTGCTCATTTTGATCAAGAACTTTAAAAGTTTGTTTTATGGCGACCTCTTCTTCAACAAAGTGGTCAATCTTTTCACTTGTATCGGGTGGTTCATCTTCATCTTCGATTAGGGGGTCATTATTGCCGAATGGATATTTCATTGACCGCTCAAGATCGACACTCTTTTTAAATGCCCCTAATTGAAGAGGTAGATTCCGGTTTTTCAAAGCTTCGTGTGTTTTTACGTCCCAACACTAGAGGAGCGTCATCGAGGATGACAAAGTCGGTTGGGATTACCATTTGATTTGTTTGAACCAAGATATCCTCAACTATACCGATTGATTTTATTACCTTCCGATTAGATAGAAAAATGGGTATTTGAAGTGGAGAAAAATCACTAATACTTAATTTTTCGAAAATGTAGTTGGGAATTATGTTAACACAAAGATGTTTATCAATTGTGACATTACTAATAAACGAATTTTGAAAGAAACATGGAACCGGTGTAATGTTAATTTCAAATGGGTATTCTTTTATTAGCGAGTTTTAATCATTAGTTAACTTAACACTTACCGTTTTGTCAATTTTAGTGTTAGTGTTCAACTCTTTTAAGAACTTAGCATGAGTGGGAACTAAACAATGATTTTCAAAAGAAGGTGACAAGAGATTAATTTCTTCAAAATTAGACTCTTCTTGAATTTTAACGTTGTCAGACTCACCTCTTTCATTGTTTAACTCATGTGTCGGTTTTTCACTTATTTGTTCTTCCATTTTTACACTTTCAGTTATCTCTTCTTTATTTAATTCTTCTCTTGCGCGGGACTCCTCTTCCCTTGCACAAGATTCTTTTATATAGCGATCGATAACTCTAAGGTGTTCTAATATCCTATCGGTCACTTCGGTTATAGAAAAAGGATCGTGATTTTCAAAGCTTGAATCCGGTTGTTCGACCCTTTGTTCCTCATAATACCCATATGAAGTAGATGGTTCACACCATTGTTCTTCATTGTAAGCATATGATGGACAAGGGTCGTAATTTTGTTCTTCATAGTACTCATATGAGGTGGGTTGTTCATGCCATGGTTCCTCATAATAAGCATATGAAGGTGGTGGCTCATATCTTGGTTCCTCAAAGTATGAGTAAGGAGGCTCATACCTTGGTTCATCAAAATATGAGTATGAGGGAGGAGGTTCATACCTTTGGTCTTCATAGGATGTGTATGAAGTTAATGGCTCGTACCTGGGCTCCTCATAGTAGGTGTATGAAGTGGATGGTTGATATAAGTCACAATACTGAACCGAGTGCGGGTCACCACAATTAGTGCAATAATTATTCCTACAATCATCCTCCTCATAGGTGTAGTTGTAACCTCCTGAGTATTGATCCATAAGAATCACTCAGCAGACCACAACCAAGTCTCGAGATCAGAAAACAAAAATAAAACGGAAACAGAGGCTGGACACGGCCCCGTGTTCAGTGGACACGACCCCTTGTACAGAATCTGTATCTAGGCGTTTTAATTAAAGTTACTGATTTCGTTGAGCACGGGGCGTGTTCAGTGAGCACGGCCCCATGTTCAAGTTACTGTATCTGGGTGTTTTATGAGAAATATGCAGCACGGCCCCGTGTTCAGTGAGCACGGCCCGTGTTCAACCTACTGTAAATGCAAAACTAAACTAAAATGCAGAAAAATGTGCGCGCGTTTTAAAAATGTTTTGAAAAACTGATTAGGCCGTCGATATTAAGCTTTCTTAAAATCCTTGTGTCCCCGGCAACGGCGCCAAAAACTTGATGTGCGTGAAGTGTGTTATGGTTTTAATGTTTATTTTAAGCCCTTTTACACTTTTTTAGCCAAGTTTTAAATTTATAAAACATGATATTTACTAACACTAAACACACATATGGGCAAGTGCACCCATCGTGAGCGTAGTATAGTGTTGGTAAGATACCGAGGTCGTCCAAGGACACAAGAGCTTTTAGTACCGGTTTATCCTCAACGTCTAATCAAATCAAAAAGTTAGAAAAAAGGTTTTAAACTAGAAAAATAAAAACTAACTAAAATGATGAAAATAAAATAAAAATAAAAACAGATAGACAAGATGAATCACTTGGCTCCGACTTGTGTATAGTGCAACCTTTGATTATTTCCGCACTTTTGCACTTTTTAAGAGATTATCTTAGTTATTGTAGTAGGCCCCTCTTTTGAAGGTGACGTTACCCTCAACCCAGTAGTTTGAGTCAGCAAGGATACAATCCTAAAGGGTCAGATTATTGAAAGATAATTAATTAAGTTATTAATGCATATTATGGTAGGCCCCTCTTTTGAAGGTGACGTTACCCTCGGCTAAGTAGTCTTAGTCAGCAGGGATACAGTCCTAAGTAGCCGGGTTAAAGTATTAATAGTAGCTTACATATGAGGGGGTCAAAGAGTTTGGACCCCCGCCATCCAATACCGTTAAGTATTGAAGGAGGTCGTACTAAATTTGACCCAGGTCCTTGCAGGATCTATACACTGAACAAGGCAAGACTCTTACCAAACCGTTCCCTTAACCCCCGACCAGGTAGCCAACATACCTCCATATAGACTGTGGAGATATGAATGGTGAAAATCTTTTATTTTATATAGACAGTAAAATAATCCCAAGACACCACGGACAAACGATAAGGAAAAATCACCTTCAACATAAGAAACTAGTTATTAAAGTCATTAATACATAACCAAGTAAAAAGTGCGAAAAGATTAAAAATAAAAAGTATTACAATAGACACTTTGTCTTCACCAAGTGATGTAAGAGACTTAGGCAAGCATGGCCTTGATTGTCAAGAACTCTTACGATCAATCTTGGATCCTGAGATGACTCACACACTCTATGATGGACAATGGATGATGGTGGTGGATGATGGTGTTATGGTGGTGGTGGGTGGTGGGTGAAGTGTGAGAGAGGTGGTGTGCCAAGGGATGGTTTGCACTTGAGCCAAGCACTCCTATTTATAGGCTGAACAGAAGCTCGGGCACGGCCCCATGTCCATCCTTCATCTCTTTCTTCATTAATTGCAGTTTGTCTGCATTAGTTGACCACGCCCCCGTGTCCACTGGGCACGCCCCCGTGTGCAGAAGCAAATATGTACTATCGAGATTTTCCAGATTCTGCGAATCTTAGAGTTGACCACGGCCCCGTGTCCGCTGAGCACGACCCCGTGGTGGGCGATAGAAGCTTCTACAGCTTTGTCTTTTCTGCTGGCACTTGGGTACGCCCCCGTGTTCACTGAGCACGGGGAGTGTTCAGCCATCTGTTTTCTTGTTTTGCTTGGGAAGATGTTGTCGTGGGGTCAGGGATGTCACGTTTGTTCCTTTTCTTGTATTTATGTTAGATTTAGCTGTCTTTTTGCTTCTTTTGTTAATTTGAGCTCATTTAATCCTGAAAATACAAAAGGAAGACAAAAGCACACTTTTCCAACATTAGTACTAAAAATGGGTTAGTTTTGTGCCACAATTGATGTAATTTATATGTTGCATTTTGCACACATCAATGCAAAAGTCAAAAACAGTTACCCAATTCCTTTAATAGAGGAGTTGTTTGAAGAGTTAGAAGGTGCTATTGTAAGACCCTCAGTCCCTTTTATATGATTTACATATTAACATCCATTATTATGTTGTATTATTGATTACAAACACCCTTAAAAATAGTATTTATTAAAACATTTTAAGAATTTAAAACATTTCAACAACTTGCGTATAAATTCGCCTTTTAAATGAGACGACGAAACTTTTCACAGAAGCTTTATTCTTTATGTGTTCGGTTCCTCATTGAGCTTGATCGTGCTCCGGTAATTCAAATAATACCTACATTCATAAAAACATGAAATGAGTTAGTCATTTAAAGTTTAAGACATGTTTAAACAAGTTCACAACTCAAAACAATTGAACAACGACATTTTTGCCAGTTCTGGTGGCTCTCACGGGCCGCGAGAGCTTGAAGTGTATAGGTCGCGACAGCCGTCGCGTTGCGCGATGGTGATTACATCTTCCCGTCGCGTGGCGCAACACCCTTGTTTCGACAGAAAGATTGCAGCCAGATGTTGCATTTTCTAGCCAAACTCATTTCTACGAAAACGAGCATAACTTGCTCATTTTTTATCAGATTTGACTCACGTTTCTTCCTACGTGACCGTAAATTAATCCTCCATCACATGGAATTAAAATTCGATAACTGGGTTAAATAAAATTGAGACTTTTAAGCCTTCGGCTTATTATCTTTTTTTTACCAAATTTTGACCCGTTTATGTGTTTATCAAACAAACACTAGTTTGCTGCATTCATATTATCATGAACCTCATTTTATATCAATTTCCTATTATTCAAGGTCCAAACCACAGGTTTCTTACATATTATTAACCCGTTTTGTTTAAATAGTTATTTTGACCCGTTAAGGGTATTTAATTACTTTTTAAAGCACAATCACTTTCATTCGTTTCTAGCATCGTATCCCCACATTTCTTATCAAGTAATCTTCCACCACATCTATATGTGTGGTGTATTTAATGTGGAAATCTATATGTTCCGAGTTTTACCACTCGGATTATCATTTTACGACAAAGACTCCTATAGAGTCATTTGACCCAAAGATTCACACCTTTCGGTTTTTATACTTATTCTAAGTATCTATTTGCTTATAAAACTCATTTCCAAACAACTTTTAAGGGTCGTTTGCTCAATTTAGCTTACAAGGGCGTTTTGGTCAATTTTAGTCCTTCTTTTACGACGAAGGACTTTTTAAATACTTGTTTGACCCAAAATCCGACCTTTTAACTATAATCTTGTTTAGAAACTATTATATTTCTAAAACACCATGATTATAACTTAAATTATTCGGTTTACCTAAAAGATAACCGAATATCCATTTTTGACCTTGTCTAACTCTTATAGAACCTCAAGTTCTAAATGATGAGTTGAATCATTATACGTACCTGACTCGGATCAATATATTGACCCGTTTTTTAATACCTTGCTTTAATAATCGCTGATTAATAGCCATGCAATTATCCTTTCTCTATTCACTCCTGTGAACATAAAACTCGACAATATTCATTAGTCGATATTGTCAAAGGGTGATATTTTCACCTTTTGACCCGTTTGGTCTAAGTGACCGTGTATCTTTGCGAGATGGATTTATTATCCTCTCGTCTACATGACTCGCACCGGTTTACACCATATGGTCATTTTACTTATAAACCAAATTTTTAACTCTTTTGACCCATTATGTCTTACTCCATAAAGTGTCTTTAAAAAAAATTAACGGTTATCGTCAACGTGTGATCGAATTACCGTTTTACCCTTATTATCTATGTTGGTTTACCCTATAAGGAAACCAGTCGAAACTCATTATATATTAGTCATTACATGACCAATTAGTCGTAATTAGTCCTTTTAACCATTAAACATGGTTTATTAGCATTGTCTTGGTTCCGAACCGCACATGTCGTGTCGGAACATCATAATTCAAACATGAATTTCTAGTATTCATAACTATAAAACCAATAGGTATTTAATAAATAGAGTGTAAGCTTTACGTACCTTGCATCTTGATTGTGCTTTTCTTCATACTTGATTCGTTTAACCCGCTTCATTCCCAAGCTTCCACCTAGCTTGCCAAGCGTCAAACTATCATTGTAATTTGTAAGATGGTTAAATTAGTCATAATCATTTACGACTATTCCATCCTACGATTCCTATGTCGAATTTATCATTCGATCATATCATTGGTCAGTTTGACGTTTTTTAAAGTCAACTGCCTAGTAACATAAATAATTACACGAAGTAGCTCAACTATTCGTTTAATTACTTGGTTAATTATCCGGTAAGCATCATTTTTATGCTACCGTCTTTAACCATGTTATTTACCAAGTTCATGTAATCAAATTTCATCAATTTCACACAACTTTGATCACTATTAACATATAACAATATCATAAATCATTCAATATGAATATATCATCGATTCTTTCATCTTATCATACTAAACTCATATCATAGTAAGTATGATTATATACTTAGACACATAATTTATTCAAGTATTTCATGATTACTATCATGTATGATGATTCTAATCATAATTATATCATCAAATTCATCATATGATTAATACCCACTTATCCTAGTGTGGTAAATCATCAAATCATTCAAATTATAGCATCATATGTATAATTTTCACTTAGGGTTTTCTTCCTAAGCTAATATACATCACTAATTCAATCATAGCTTCAATAATTCATTCATAATTCGCGATTATGATGATTATTCAATTTTCGCAACTTCACAAATCATCAAAATTTGACATACCTTATGATCCCCTAGCTTGGGTGATCATTAATTCACTTTCAATTGTGAATTTGGGCTTCATTTACACCTTCAATTTGATGGTTTTTGATAAGATTAGGGTTTTGGCTCCTGGGGAACCTCATGGGTTCAAACAGAACACACTGATGAAAATTCCGCTGCCAAATTAGACAATACCAGGTACCACCGAAACTGGCCGCGACCGCCCGTTCCTGTATTTGTATAGGGGGACGGGGTTGCGAAAGAAGGTGGTATCAGAGCTAAGCCACTGATTCAGCCATAGAAGCGTTCTGCTGACATCGAAATTCAAAATTGTTAGGAAATAAATTACGGGAATACGTGCACAATTGTATTTTCTTGTTATGTGTTATTTGACTATTTGTTAGTTTACAGTATGAGCGACCAAGGAGCATCTGACGCGTACCATCAATTGTCTGGTTCGCCTAGAAGAGAAGGTGCCTCTTCTCAGGCTGCCCTCTCAGGGTACTTTGCTGATACGGAAGAAGGAATATTCGTGTTTAAGGCTCAGTCTGAAGAGCCATTTCCTCAGAAAAAGAGAGGACGATTCAGTCGAGGGGCACATGAGCGTAGGAAGCGTATGAAAAAGTTACAAGACCAGAGAGCACTAGCCGCAGCCAAAAGAGAAACCGATGCCTATGCTCAGGATATGCTTAATGGGGGTATAGCCAATATCCACATCCTAGCAACCACTGCAGCTGACCCTAACCTGGAACAAATGTTAGCACCCCAACCCCAACCACCAATTCCTAACCAACCAATGGAGATAGAAAACCCTGAAAATCAAGTAGAAATGCATGATTTTAATCCGGAGGAAATACCTAGGGTACCCGCACCAAATCCCTTATACCCAAATTACGACCCATGGTGGGATGACAATAGGGACTATGTGCAACGTTACCCGATACACGAAGACATACCCATGCCAAACCTAGGAGCCTACCCAGGGTTAGATCCTCTAGATCCCTATTACGATAATGATGTATTTGTTAGGATCTGAGGCTCTCATGATTGTGTTTGTTTGTGAGATTTGAACAAATCAAATAGATATGAACAGTTTTAAGTGCAGCGGAAATGAATAACAAACTTTGTAAACACAATCAAAGGAGAATATAGTTTGATAAACAATTGCTTTTCATAGAGTCGAAAGATTACAACAAAAGCAAAAGGTTACAATGCAAGCTTACAGACTAAACTCCCCCTCAGCCTGATACTCCAGAGTTGGTTGCACAAGATGAAAGGATTGAATTGAGGAGAAGAACTCTCTCAAAACGAATCAAATGTAACAGTACAGAGTACTGTCATATTTATAGGCAAACCAAACCACTGATGTACCTCAGCTGACGTCACCATGATAGTGACATCTAACAGCCTAACAACCTATAAACACTGATCTATACAAAACTACTGATGTCTAACAACTGATTCATAATACAATACAAAACAAGTCTAACACTGTTCACGTTCCACTGTTGTAGCCTAAGCACTGATTGCCTGAGCATCAGTGCTTTCATCAAAAGGTGATCAGTCTTTGAATGAGCAGTGCTTGGGTCTTCAGCAGTACATAAGAGACAGCAGTAGATAGAGCTCAGTGTTTGCCATTTAGCAGACTTTAGCTGTTTCATCAGTGTTTGGTTTATCAGTTGTTCTTCAGAGCAGTACTTAAAGTGTATCAGCAGATAGATAACCACTGTCAAGGGGAGAGCTTAGAGTAAACGTCTGCTTATTGTGAATCCACTGTTGTGACCAGGTTTTGGCTTTACATTATCTGTTCCTCTGGTAGGGTTCAATCCCAACTGTCAAGGTATAAACTTTATTTATTAGAATACTTGGTAAAACACACAATATCTTAGCTTGTATACTTTCTTGTGGAATGATATTGTCGATCAATTGAATTCAAAAAAAAAAAAAAAAAAAAGAAAAAAAAATATCAAATCTTTTTTATAAATCCTTAAATATTGGTTATAACAGTTATATATCATATAACTAGGGCTGTCCAAATCGCTCGCTCAGAAATTCCTCGGAAAATGATCGTTCTATTTGAGGCTCGCTTGTAAACAAGCCGCTTTGCTCGGTTCGATTTGTAAACGAGCCAAATATGAGTAAAGGTCCACTCGGCCTGATTCAGCTCGAATTATTTTTAATTAGTATATATATAATACACAATATTAATTGATATGATAACCTTAGTAAAACCTTTTTAGTGAAAGCAAATTCAAGATGTCATATTTACTCGTTGATGCACACAAGATGTGTTAAAAAATGGGCAGAAAAGCTTACATGATTACTTGGTCGTGAACGAGGAAGAGAAATTCCGGACTGAATATTGGTATCGTACAAATATTGTACTATATTGTATATATGGTATGGTTTTCGGTTTTAATTTTAACTCAAATTCTGTACCAGTACTATGTCGTACGATATTGATTCTATACCTTTAACAGTACAATAACATACCTGATACCAGTACTAGCCAAATATATGTGGTACGGCATTCAATTTTAGTTTTTACTAATTTCAGTATCGCCACTATACACTACGATAATGATACCGATCTCCTCCATAGTCATGAAATTATTATTATTATTATTATTATTATTATTATTATTATTATTATTTTATGGTAAAAAGGCATCATTTTTTATTTGAGAACAAATATACAATTATTAAACCAACAAGAACCGCCAATAATAACAACCACTCCAACGGTCACTTACAAAACCACCAAAACTATTTTCCATATTTACATGGGAACCTCGTCATCTAAATTAACCCGCAACGGACCGGGGCTCGGTGACAAACCAGAGAACTGTGTAGCTTGTGTTTTTATGTACCTTACACCACCAGAGATATGTAATCTAGCTCGCCTCAACCACGCGTTTAGAGGCGCAGCCTCGTCCGACACCATATGCAAATCAAAGCTTCCACATAACTACCAACATCTGCTACATCTCATGCCTCCTGAGAGGTACCTGATGGGAAAAAAAAACGCCAAACCCGGTCACGAACGGTAAACACAAACGCGGAAGTAAACTTCGTTTGACCAAGACTTTTCCCAAACTAGAATGAACCTGTGAGGATGCAAACAAATAGGGTATCCCAACTACAATCTAAACAACCCGAAAACAATAATAACAAGAACACCAAATTTTAGCGTGGAAAACCTCTCAAGAAAGGAGAGTAAAAACCACGGGACTACTAGAGCCGCTTCAAATCCACTATCACCAAATTAGAGCAATACAAAGTCTTCCCTAGGTCTACTAGAGGCATACAATAATCATCATACACTTGGAATCAAGAACTTCAAGCATATGGAATCAAATACAAAGACAAAAGAAGAAGATATCACCAAAATCTGCAGCTGCGAACAGAGGCTGTGCAGACAGACTTCCAGACGTGATTCAGACAAACCCACTGTTGGATAAGGTCGCCCTGATGTCGTAATGACTGTGTCCAAAACTCAGAACGATCCAACGGTTCAATCTCCGGGAAATGGACGACCTCTGCAGCTAGGTATGAATGTGACGGAAATTGCTTCTTCTTTTGTGTGAGAGTTTTTGTGTGTGATATTGGCTGCGAATTTTTAGGGTGTTTTAGTTGAAACCGCTGCTTCTTCTTTTGTGCATCTTCAAAGAAACCAAATGGGCCAAAAAAAAAAAAAAATTGTTTGGGCTTCCTCACTGGCCCAAAAACCCAACAATTCTCCCCCTTTTTGGCCTATGAGGAAGAGTTCGCCATCCCGGCGATTGAGCAACATATCTTCAACTTCTCCCTTGCCAAAGATTTTGTCAACATATCGGAACCATTATCATCGGTATAAACTTTATCAAGTTCAAACAACTTGTCTTCAAGCGCATCTCTAATCCAATGATACTTCACATCAATATGTTTTGTTCTCTTGTGAAACATAGAATTCTATGCAAGGTGAATAGCACTTTGATTATCACAAAGAACCACATAGCGCCGTTGCATAAAGCCAAGCTCCTGCGTAAACCTTTTCAACCACAATAGTTCTTTGCATGCTTCTGTTGCTGCCACATACTTAGCCTCAGTTGTAGACAAAGCAACATACTTTTGCAGTCTTGACTGCCATGAGACAGCTCCCCCTGCAAAAGTCATCAAATATCCAGAAGTGGATTTCATGTTGTCTTTGTTTCCCGCCAAATCAGAATCCGTATAACCAACAAACATTGGCTTTCCATTTCCAAATGTTATACCCAATTTGGAAGAACCACGTAGATATCTAAAGATCCACTTAACTGCTTCCCAATGCTTCTTACCTGGATTTGACAGAAACCGACTAACAACACCTACAACATGGGCAATATCAGGTCTTGTACACACCATTGCATACATCAAGCTTCCAACCGCTGACGCATATGGAACTTTATCCATGTCTTCAATCTCCTCCTTCGAAGAAGGGCAATCTTTATCGGTTAGTTTAAAATTGGGAGTAAGAGGTGAACTAACCGATTTGGCTTTATCCATGTTGAACCTGCGAAGCACCTTCTCAATGTATTGCTCTTGTGACATGTGCAACTTCTTTGAAGCTCTATCTCTAGTAATCCGAATACCAAGAATTTGTTTTGCTGGCCCCAAGTCTTTCATAGAAAACGACTTGCTCAATTCTTTCTTCAGCTGAACAATTCTCTCTACATTCTTGCCTACAATCAACATGTCATCAACATAGAGTAATAAAATGATAAAATCATCATCACCAAACCTCTGAAAGAAAACAAAGTGATCTGAAATAGTCTTTCGGTAGCCTTGCTTCCCCATAACAGACTCAAATTTCTTATACCACTGTCTTGGTGCTTGCTTCAACCCATAAAGACTTTTCTGAAGCTTACAGACATAGTCTTCTTTACCTTTAACCTGAAAACCTTCAGGTTGCTCCACATAAATTTCCTTATCCAATTCACCGTGAAGGAAAGCTGTCTTGACATCCATTTGCTCAACCTCAAGGTCAAGACTAGCAGCTAAACCAAGAATCACCCGAATGGAACTCATCTTCACGACTGGAGAGAAAATCTCATCAAAATCAATACCCTTTCTTTGACTGAACCCTTTAACCACTAATCTGGCTTTGTACCTAGGCCGCGAGGTATGTTCTTCAGTCTTCACTTTATAGACCCACTTGTTCTTCAGAACTTTCTTGCCTTTAGGCAACTTTACTAATTCAAAGGTATTGTTCTCATACAAGGAATTCATCTCATCTTGCATGGCTTCAACCCACTCCCTTTTGTGTTCATCTTCCATGGCCTCTTCATAACATTCGGGCTCTCCCCCGTCAGTGAGCAAGACATACTCATCAGCAGAATAATGGGTGGAAGGATGACGGTTTCTTGTAGACCGTGTGAGTGGGATAAATGTTGGCATACCTGGTACTGGTAACTCTGGATGAGGACCCTCATCTAACTCTTGATGCTCTGGAATATCATGATTATCAGTACCATGTTGGTCATCATGTTGAATATCATCTTCATTTTGTGGCTCAGAGTGCTGTGGAGGAACTGGATCAAAATCAGTAAGATCATCAGTATGTTGAGGAACTATCTTTGTCTTCTCAATATCTTTCAAACTTTGATCTTCAATAAAATCAGCATCGAAACTTCTTATGAGTTTCTTCGAGATTGGATCATAAAACCTGTGACCAAACTCATCTCCCCCATAACCAACGAATATACATGGCTTGGTCTTTACATCAAGCTTTGTTCTTTCATCTTTGGGAATATGCACAAAATCCTTGCATCCAAAGACCCGCAAATCATCGTATAAAACATCTTTGCCACTCCAAACCCTGTCAGGAACATCAAAAGACAAAGGAACACAAGGAGTACGATTAATAACATTTACTACGGTGTTCAAAGCTTCACCCCAAAAGGAATTAGGCAACCCTACATGTGACAACAAACATCTAACCCTTTCAGCCAATGTTCTATTCATCCGCTCTACTAGACCATTCAATTGTGGTGTCTTTGGAGGAGTCTTTTGGTGCCGAATACCTTTCTCTCTACAATAAGCATCAAAAGGACCAATGTACTCACCTCCATTATCTGTTCGAATACACTTGAGCTTCTTCTCAGTTTGTCTCTTAACTAAGGCATGAAACTGCTTAAACACGTCTAATACTTGATCTTTAGACTTCAAAGTATAGGCTCAAACTTTTCTCGAATGACCATTGATAAAAGTGACAAAGTACAAGCAGCCCCCAAGTGTTCTAGTCTTCATAGGACCACAAACCTCCGAATGTATTAAATCAAGTATATTGTCTCTCCTATGAGGAGGGTGACTCTTGAAAGAAACTCTTTTCTGCTTACCTGCCAAACAATGAGAACACTTCTTCAAATGAACATCATGCAAATCGGGCAAGGCATTCTTCTTAAAAAAAATAGACATCCCTTTTTCACTCATGTGAGCAAGTCTCCTATGCCACAAGTCGGTCATATCAGCATTCACTAACAAATTTACCAAATCTTTGGAGATCTTCGGATGCGTTCTGTATAACTTTGAACTTCTTTTACCTCTTGCCACGATCAAAGAACCACGAGTGAGTTTCCAAACACCATCACCAAAGGTACTATGGTAACCATCATCATCAAGTAAACCTGCGGAGATCAAATTAAGTCTGATATCTGGAACATGTTTTACATTGTGTAAAACCAACTCCATCCCAGTGTCAAACTTCAAGCAAACATCCCCAACACCTACAACCTTTGATAGCCCGTTATTACCCATCTTAACAACCCCAAAGTCACCAGGTGTGTAAGATGAATAAAATTCCCTTTGTGATGTCACATGACACGTAGCACCACTGTCAACAACCCAACTCGAATCATCACGTGCAATGTTCACCATATCATAATCACAACAAATGAAGAACTCTTCGGTAGCAGTATTAACTTCAGCAGTATCATTGCCACCATCATCCTTTTTCTGATTGTTCTTTTGATTGTTGTAATTGGCCTTCTTGTTCTCCCTTTTTAATTGTCTGCAGAATTTAATTGTGTGTCCTTTCCTACCACAATGATGACACTCATAATCAGCAAACTTACCTTTTGGACTTACTACGATGCTTCCCTTTGTTACTCGGACCTCTATTTTGACTTCTCCCCCTGCTCTCTGTGGCCAAGACATCTGATTGTGAAGAGGAACCCTGCGATTTTCTTCTCATCTCTTCATTTAAAATACTGCCTTTAGCCATTTCCATAGTAATAATACCATTTGCTACAGAGTTGGACAATGATGTCCTAAAAGTCTCCCAAGAATCCGGTAAAGTGCCAAGAAGCCATAAGCCTTGTACCTCGTCTTCAAACTTGATACCCATTCCTGCAAGCTGATTAATAATACCCTGAAAAACATTCAAATGATCAGTAACAGGAGTTCCATCATTGTACTTGAAATTTATCAACTGTTTAATCAAGAACAGTTTATTGTTTCCGGTCTTCCGAGCATACAATTCCTCAAGCTTGTTCCACAAAGTACGAGCGTGAGTCTCACCGCTAATATGGTTCAAAACATTATCATCAACCCATTGGCGAATATAACCACAAACCTTTCTGTGCAATATATTCCACTCTTCATCAGTCTTATCACCCGGTTTGTCGGTATTAAAAACAGGCATATAATAATCCTTCACATAAAGGAGATCTTCCATCTTGCCTTTCCAAACATGATAATTAGAACCATTCAAATTTACAATCCTACTTGTATTAGCTTCCATCGTTCAATCAAGTTTCAACCCAATAACAAGAGCCAATGGCTCGGATACCACTATGATGGGAAAAAAAACGCCAAACCCGGTCATGAACGGTAATCACAAACGCGGAAGCAAACTTCGTTTGACCAAGACTTTTCCCAAACTAGAATGAACCTGTGAGGATGCAAACAAATAGGGTATCCCAACTACAATCTAAATAGCCCGAAAACAATAATAACAAGAACACCAAATATTAGCGTGGAAAACCTCTCAAGAAAGGAGAGTAAAAACCACGGGACTACTAGAGCCGCTTCAAATCCACTATCACCAAATTGGAGCAATACAAAGTCTTCCCTAGGTCTACTAGAGGCATACAATAATCATCATACACTTGGAATCAACAACTTCAAGCATATGGAATCAAATACAAAGACAAAAGAAGAAGATATCACCAAAATCTGCAGCTGTGAACAGAGGCTGTGCAGACAGACTTCCAGATGTGATTCAGACAAACCCACCGTTGGATAAGGTCGCCCTGATGTCATAATGACTGTGTCCAAAACTCAGAACGATCCAACGGTTCAATCTCCGGGAAATGGACGACCTCTGCAGCTAGGTATGAATGTGACGGAAATTGCTTCTTCTTTTGTGTGAGAGTTTTTGTGTGTGATATTGGCTGTGAATTTTTAGGGTGTTTTAGTTGAAACCCCTGCTTCTTCTTTTGTGCATCTTCAAAGAAACCAAATGGGCCAAAAAAAAATAATTGTTTGGGCTTCCTCATTGGCCCCAAAACCCAACAGTACCAACACCTTTGTAAAAAAGACATATTTGCCCTCCTCTCTAGCCCTGTCCCGTTTGACGACGACAATAAGGCCAGTGATTGAATTTAGTTAGTGTTTGTTGGTGTGAATGGATTATTATTATTATAATTCATGGGTTGGATATGGTAATTGGAAGAGCGTGTGTTTCAATCTCTGCAAAGGCAATGTCGATAACTGGAATAGACGATCGGAGTCCGGAGATACTGGAATTGGATTCAAACTGAAGAATCTAGATGAGATTCTTTTCCTTTGATGTTGTACCAACTTTTAGTTGTTTAACTTGGCGATTATGACATGAGGGGTGCGAGAACCATATAATGCATTTGTACATACTGCTTGATGCACTTGTAAAACTTAAAGTTCGTGAGGGCGATTATGTGACTTGGTGTATAAACTTCATTCCTTGATAAAGAAATTTTTAGCTCAATGTGACCTGTCCTGATTTTTCGCAAAAAAAAATAAAAATAAAAATATTTTAACCGTTTTGACCTGTTAAGGATAAAGACACAACCTTGTAATAAGTAAATGGGTCGAAATATGTGCTAATTCTCCTGCTACTTTTCAGGTTTAACATTGAAGCCTATTTGCAGCAAATATGGTGGTTTGAAGTAGACGATTTCATAAAGTTCCCATTTCCAGCCGACATATACACGTTGTCATTCAGGATACACCTAGGCAAATTCTGCAAACGATTAGGAAGACGTGTTTGCAATTTTGAACACACTCATGGCTGGGACATTAAACCGGTAATATTTGCATTATCTACTTCAAGTGGTCAAAAAGCATGTGTTGAATGTTTAGTAGATGATTATACCAAAGACAAGATAACTGGAAACCATAAACGAGGCTATTGGATCGAGTATAAAGTAGGCGAGTTCATTGTAAGCGCATCTGATCCTGCTACTGAAGTCAGATTTCAATGAAACAGATAGATTGCACACATTTAAAAGGCGGGATTAATGTTGATAGTGTATCTATAATCCCGAGTAATCTTAAAAAGAGTAATCCTAAGAACATGTTGTGTAGTTTAAGGTTTTAGTAAAGATGTACAACGCGGTTTGGTGGTTAAAATGATGATACCATTTTGATTGCTTTCGAGTGATCTCCATGTAAATTTGTTACAGCTATGTTTGATGTTTATGATTATGTCATTCACTGGGTTGTTGCACTTTGTATGTTGGTTGGGTAAACATCAATTTTAACTAATTTGGGTAGTTTTCCTGGGCTAACTATGTGGAATTGTGGATTTGAAGTTTGAAACGTTTCAATAGCATGGTTAACTGGTCCAGGAAATATTTACATGATTGTTGAAAGATAAATATGAATTTATTTGAATTTTTAGGTTCTACATTACTAAACTTGCGCAAATTAGATATATAATTTAATTGAACCATTTGTAGAAGGAGCGCGTATGGAATGATTAGACGTTAGACGCGAATAAGTGTCAGGCCATGTGTAGTGGTAACACCACATAACAAAGTGAGTGTAGTGTTATGTGACAAGTGTCACATTTAGATAGTTATAAATTGAAAATCTAGGCACTCAGGGCATTAGACTTTTTGATTTTGGAATCAAATGGTTAGCTTATGGGTGTGGGTTCCGGAAACCACGCGGTGAGCCGACGTGAAAGGGACCCCGACGGGGTACACCCCTCCGTCCCAACTTCGATGCTGTAACGCTCTGCATTTTTATACTTTCCTTATTTAGAAAATGTATTTGTATTTTTCTAATTTTGGAAACTTGTAATCGTATCGTATTCTCTTTGTATTCACAATCTTGTAACCCGAGGTTTTGATCATAATAAAATTCTGTTTTATACATACTTATACGTGTTGCAATGCTTGGGTATACGTTATCAATCTTGATTGCATACGCGCAACCAATACTCGAAATACTTGTACTCATAACTTATATGTGCTTGATAACTATTAAATAGGTCGTTACATTCTGTTATAATATATTTGAAACAGGCCAAATACGAAAAACTGGCACGAACTAACCCAACCCATAACCGTCGGGCCAATGACACACGAAGGCAGCCCAAGGGGCCACCTTCGTGGCCTTCGTGCCACATAATAATAATATAATAATAATAAAATAATAATAGTAATATGATAAAATAATAATAATAATAATAATAATAATAAATAAAATGAATCACATGCTCCGTGCTTTCTATGTTCACACGAAAACAAAGGCCAAAAGGGGTCTTCGTGCCACTACATGCTTTCGCCTCCTTCCTCCTTCACCCCTCTCTCTTTTTCCGTGAACCACACACACGAAGGCACCAAGAGATGGCCTTCGTGTCCACTAAAACCGCCTTCGCGTGGAGGTTTTGTCTGCACAAAACTGTTGCGCGCAATTACCACAAAACCTTCTAAGGTTTTCTAGTTCACTTTTAATTCAACTCCTAAATACCTCCCACTTTATTTAATGCTTAAACCCTAATTTTAGCCTATAATTACAAGCCTACTTTCACTCTAAATCCTTTCCACTCACCTCAAACTCTCATTTCTCTCAAAGTGATTCAAGCACATCACTGAACTTCAAGAGTTCACAGTGAGTTTCTAACTCACTATTTTCCTCTTTTTTTTTTCTCTAAACTTCTTGGATAACCTTTAGGAAGGTTTTCACTAGTTTGCCTTAGCAAACTAAAATGTAACCTCGCCACATTGAGGTTCAAGATAGTTACAAACTTTCTGTTGTGGTTAATATTCTTATTTCTTGTTTATTTAGATTAAAACTTGGTGTAAACTTGTAACACCTCGTAAAATCACGTCCAATGATACGTTGACACGTGTACAAAACCCTAATAACGTCAATCGTTGACTATGAAGGACTAATTTTGTGAAAAATAAAAAACTTTGATTATGGAAGGACTGGAAGTGTTATCATGCTTAAAATAAGTTTCTAAATAACCTCTTACGGCATTTATATTCACAAATGAGCCACTAGTTGATCGAGTGTAGCCGTTTGCGTAATTAATTGAAAGACTGCGCGATGAAGGGTTAAAAGCGTCAACATGTTAATTCTTACCTCTGAGTGACCTTTTAACAAATTGGGAGCTTCATGACATTTAATTATACCCTCGGGAATGCCAATTATTGGCCGTCTAAGGCTTTTATGCCTTTAAGTGACGTTACGCGCAACTTTGCAAGTTTAAGGGGTTAAAAGCGTCAATATGTTTAATTATACCTCTGAATGACCTTTTTACGAACCTGAAGCATCGTGATGTTTAATAATACTCCCAAGAATTCCTAATATGGATTAGATAAGGCTTCGATGCTATTAAACGATGATATGCGCAAGTTTGCGCATTAGAGAGATTATTTGCATCAAACTGCAAAAGTATACCGATTTGTATGGTATAGAACCTTTCGACATATGATCATAAGTTAAACATGCCCTAAATATCCTTTATATTGCTTAGAAATAAGCTTTGAGGTGTTTGGTGCGCAAAAATAAACTTATTTGATCAACAGGGACTAAAAGCGTCAAAAAATGCATAAGTTTGCATTTTTGCGCATATCTTACGTTCTGAATATATTCGGACATCCAAAAATTTATGTAATCATTAAAATATTTTATTTTAGTGTTTGGCTTGATAAAATTCCATTCGTCGCGTAATTTAGTTCGTTTTTCACGTCCGTTCGTGTTTCGTCGTAATTAGCCGAACAACGCAACCGTACGGCCAAACAAACCGACATCCGATATATTTTTGAGCATGTTTTATGTTCCGTATGTTTAGGCATCATAGTAGAGCCTTGAAATGAGGTTAACGGGCCTTAAATGTGTCAAAAATGATATTTATCAAGTGCAGGGACCAAAGTTGCAAATTCTGAAAGTTGCTGCTGGACTTGCATGCTTAGGCGGGCCGCGTAGGCTGGAGACACATCCTACGCGGGGCGCGAGGGCCCCCAGAACTTCTGAAAACCAGTTTTCCATTTGCAGCTGCTGGTTTCTGGTGTTGCACATGGTTTCTTCATTACTATGGGCTTGTTTTAAGCACCCATAGTATTGAAAAACAGTGGGTGATACTTGTAAGGCCGAGATCGAAGCACGTTTATCGATGAACGATCCTAACGGTTCTTGAAATCCTATAAATACCCACTTGTTTTTGCATTCAACTAACAATTCATTGCATTTCTGCTCTTGCTCTCTGATTTGAGAGGATCCTAACCAACTTGGGAACCTCCTTCAGTCCTAAGGACCACTCGTAAGTGTTCCTTTCGTGCTTAGTTCAATTGTTTGGCTCTTAAAGCCGAAAAGTCAAGCATTCGCGATAAACGCTTTGACTTTTAAACGATCGAGCCATTGTTCGCAACAAACATGGCTACGTGATCGTAATTAGGTAAGTATTAAACCCTCAAAAGGGCACCTCCTAATTACCACGTTTGCTTAGTTAATTGTCGGGTTAAAGTAATTAAAATAAAAGTCAAACGAGTCGTCTTTTTTAAATAAAATTCATAACTAATGATGTAAAGGAAATAAAATCAGTTTTGTCACTTTAATAACTTGGTAAATATTAATTGAACATGTCTAGGCATGTTCAACCCGGCAATTCTAAGTTTAGGCTCGGTTCGCAACCGAAAGTCGCAAAAGTTGACTTTTACTTTGACTTTCAGTTGTGACACGATTTAGCTTAGTTTACATATGCCTTAGGGTTCCTTTAGGACCATATTATAGGTTAGTATAACCTCTGAGGTTATACAACTTGGTTCCATAGAAATCCTAGCCCATTGCATGTTTCCGTTAAATGCTTAAATGTTGACCATAATGCCCTTTTTATATTAAAACAAGATTTTTGAGAATGTGAGAGGACAAAAACCTTTGTTACTGATATTCAAGTATATCCTAAAAGTTTGACATCAGTTTATGGTCTAAATTGAGAGTTATGCTCAATATCGTAAATAAAGGCCTTTTTATTAATTAAACGACATATTTGATATAAATCATATTTAGACTCAAATTTTGACATCAAACCTTTTACCTACTGATGTAATATAATATTTTGGGATTTTGGAAATTTTTATTAAATTTTAAGATAATCATAACATAGAGTTCTCGCATTGGCTCGGTAATTGACGATAACGCCCTTTTTTGCTAATAAAATGAGTTTTATACATCCTTTACATGTCAAACCTTTTTCTATTGATTTCATATAATAAATAAATTATTTTAAACTATAAAGGCTGGTCAAAATCTCAGATTTCCCTATTTAAACCAAATATCGTCAAATACCGACTTTTATGCGATTTAGGCGCATAGTATGGTTTAAACCATATTAGGCATCTAAAGCTTGATACCTACTGATGTTATGAATAAATTTTTATACTTTAACAGTAAATAAAAGTTTTGAACTCAGATTTCCAAAATTAACCCTTAAAGCGTATGTGAAATGACCAAAATGCCCATACGGTGCATAGTTTGGCCATGAATGATAAATTTCACATATGTGAGATATCTTACTGATATGACTTGATAAAATAAACATTTTACTGATTATTTAGACCAGAAACTCGGATTATTATTTAACCTCTTTTATAAACATTAAAATGACCAAAATACCCCTACGGGGCATAAATTGGTTTTAAATTCGTTTTGGGCATAATGGAAGGTATCTTACTGATATCACAACATATTTAAGGCATATTAACTTGTGAAACATGTTCATGACTCATTTGGTTACCCGTTATGCATTTTACGCGTTCGGTACGGTTTATGTAACTAGTTTACATGAATTAACCGAAACGGGTCAAACCTTATCATTTTCACTTCAAAATTCAGAATGTGTTTAGTTTACCCATATTATACAAGTCTCCATACTTGTCGGGTCTAAATCACATTCTAATCCGGTCTTCGCTTAATCTTGCGTTTTAAACCATAAACCTTTCATTAAAACTAACCGGTCTAAGTTACAACTTAAATAAGACCCGTTATGTCACACCCCCAAAATCCACAAGCGGAGTATCACCACAGGAGGCGTGACTGACCAGGATCCAGCCACCAATCATATTGAACAATGTAATTTAAATAAATATAAGTCCAACCACACAATATAATTGGTGTTCAAACAAGTTAATCCAATTCAAGTTATTAGCGGAAGCAATAAAGATTAAAACCAAAAACCAAAGTAAAAGTTTAAGAGTTCAATGTTTATCATGGAACTCAACAGTCCATGTACCACAACGACTTTCGCTCCCCTGCAAGCTCCAGCTAACATCTAACGACCTGCAAGGCATGTAACAACGAGTCAACAACAAAGTTGAGCGAGTTCACAGTTGTTTATCCAATTTATAGTTGTTTCAAAAACCACGAGTTCATTCAAAAACCATGAGTTATCCAATCCATTGTTTCCCAAACCATAACCAGTGGGGGCTACCCCATGTAACCACTAGACCGTTACTATATCGACAACTGACTGAGAAAGTTGTGCCCTACGTCAATGTCTATCATCATTGACTAAGTGCCCAGATCCATTAGTACACGCCCGTCCTCCCGGCACGGTGTGAGGCTTGTCAACCCTAATAGCGCTATTAAAAAAATGACCCGCTCGCCATTGGCCTGGCGATTGAGTCGATATAAAAATGAGGGACTTAATGATAGAGTTTTGTCTAGTAAGTTATATGTTGTCGTCCTTCCCAACCGAGGACGGAGGTACGTAATCTACCCAAGGAGAATACGTAGATTAAATGTTGTCATCCTTCTCAACGAGGATGCAGGTACATATTCTGTTAGAGGTGAATATGTAGGTTTTGTTTTAGTTTCTTAACCCATTCCCAAACCATCGGGAATCCCATGCCTTATAGAAAGTGTGAACTCACCTTGGTTTGCTCGGTATAATTAACTACTTGTTCACAAATATTCAGTCAAAGCCTATAGTAATCATACATTCATAATCAGTTGGCATCCACATTGTTCGCGTATAAGTCATGATCATAATGTGTGTTAGGGGTCATTTTCTTTGCATACATATCCTGACCAATATCCTGCCTTGGTTTGTTTATTTGTGACCAGGATGCTGGAAGAGGATATTGCTAACATCTTGGGCAATATCCTGAGGTTTATTGAATTAACCACGTGCAGGTTAAAGGCTGAGACTTGCTAACGGTCAAGTGGACTTCTTCTCCTCAAGACTCGGGCGAGTTTGTTGAAGGAAAGACGTTGAGCCCGAAAGACCAGGTCTACAACGTTCGATGAAGGAATATTCGGTGGATCCCGGAAGTTTAGGGTAGTTTGTTATTTTATCTTTACTATAAATAGATGGGGGCGGATCAGCTTAGAACACACAATCTCCACTTACACTCTCGCATACTTTCACTTTCTAGCTCATTGCAAACACCACACTTGTATTCAAATTTCGTTGTAACACTTAGTCGATCCGTACCGCATCCTGCACTGTATCCTGATATTTGAAGCAATAGAAGAACAAGGCAGCTGCGATTGTCAGCTCCCGAGGTTTTATGCCGGCGATCTAGATTGATCAAGGGCTTTCCTCGTACATCTCGTGTCGTTTACTTTACTTTTGCTCATTGTTTGATCATAGATACAGCTCAATATCCTGAGCCGTATCCTGAATACTGATTTCCTAATTAACTCAACAAGCACATTTTCAAATACACTTTCTAGCACACTACCTCACTTTACTAATTTGATCACTTAATTGCTTCGGTAATTTTTGACCAAAACAATTTGGCGCCCACCGTGGGGCAAGTGGTGCTCTCTTTACTAAAATTTTTTGTGAAATCGCTAATCGGCTTTCTATTTTCAAAACTTTTTGCCACATTGTCCATAATGGCCTCAAGATCAAACATGAGTTCCTCTACTGTGTCTGCTATGACTTCTGCTACTACTGGTTCGGTGCTTCCACCACCTCCTCCAAGGATGCCAGCCTCTTCACGACCTCAGGATATCATCCCTACTCGCAGTGTTCAGGAGTCTGCTCCTGTTCTAGCTTCTAATGATGAAATTCTCACTTTATTTGGAAGTGTGCAGGAACAAATGAGGCAACAACAGGAAACAAACCAAATGCTTTTAAGGGAAATACAACTCCTGAAGTCTAGCTCGAGCAGATCCGCCCGAGGATAATGTCACTCCATTACACCCCAGAGCGTTGAACTTTAGTTCAGCTGTGTATACTGAGGATAACAGGGGGAATATTGTGCCCAGTCTTCCTCAGAATCATACTCCTGAAATACCCTCCTCGGTCAGGATGTCAACCATGAGGAGCTCAGGATATGCTTCAGGATATGGGCAAAATCCTCCAACGGGTAACGTGTCAAATAATAATAATAATACTCATGCTACTAACAATGGTGGATCTTTGCAGGATACAGGTGTAACATCAGCACTTACTAGGGAACTTCAGAAGTTGAAGGACATGATATCTAGTGTACCTGGGGTGGTCCAGCCGATCCCGGAAGTGTCCCAAGACAGCCACAAGATATCTCGTTTTGCATATCCTATCTGTGATGCTGAGATCCCAAAGAGATTCCAAACCCCCAACATGAAGCTTTATGATGGGACTACGGATCCTGAGGAGCATATTGCTCAGTATAGGGAAAGAATGGAGATTAACCCTATCCCTCCGGAGCTCAAGGAAGCGTGCTTGTGCAAGGGATTTGGTTCTACTCTAACAGGACCAGCCTTAAAATGGCTGTTAAACGTTCCTCCTCACTCAATTACTTCGTTTGCTCATTTGGTTAATTTATTTAACAGTCAATTTTCTTGTAGTCGGAGTTTTGAGAAACTAACCAGCGATCTTTACAGGATAACTCAAGGGCCTCAGGAATCCTTGAGGGATTATGTGAACAAATTCAGTCGAGAATCCTTGGATATCCCACATCTTGATGTTGCAACAGCTGTGCAAGCTTTTAAGATGGGATTACAAAAGGATTCTCAGTTTTATCAGGATCTTGTAATGAATCCCTGCAGGAATCTAGACGAAGCTCGTAACAGGGCTTTGAGATATATCCGTCTGGAAGATGATAAGAAGATGCAAGAAAGGATGAACTCATCTAACACTTATGAGTCAACTAACAGGAAGTCAGAATCCTCATTCAAGTCATATCGGCCTAAGCCATATGGTAGAAATGAGAACAAGAGAGTGAATGCTGTCGAAGATGAGGATCCTGAAGAGTATCCTGAGTTGTCTGAATACTGCTTTTCTGTTAGCATTCTTGAATTAATGTATGCCATGCAGGGTCTAGGAGACAAGGCTAGGTGGCCTCGGAAGAATCCACAAAAGGCTGACTGGAAAGATAAGTCAAAGTGGTGTGCTTTCCACGAAGATTTCGGACATGTAACTGAGGATTGCATTGCTCTAAGGAAAGAAATAAGCTATCTTCTAAGCAAGGGATATCTGAAAGATCTCTTAGGAAGAAAGAAGAATAAGGGTCAGGATACTGAGAATGATCCTGAACGAGCAGCATCACCTCCTACGGATGCCAAGATAATCAACTTCATTTCGGGAGGATCCGACATTTGTGGAACTTCGTATTCGGCAGCAAAGAGACATGCAAAGGAAGCTAAGGCCGAAAGGGGAGACAAACCTGTCAGAATGACTACCCTCACAACTGACAAAGTGATCACTTTTGATGCTGATGACAGGGATACTGTCCAGGATCCTCACCATGATGCCCTGGTAATAACGTTATATGTGGCTAACCATTTTGTACGCAGGATACTGGTTGATAATGACAGCTCCGTCAACATAATCCAACTAGAAACTCTGAAAAGAATGAATGTATCTCCGATGGATATCACTTCAAAGTCTACCGTGCTTGTTGGGTTCAGTGGAGAGGCTAGAAACACAGTGGGAGAGATAAAGTTGCCAGTATACGTTGAAGGAGTCAACTCGATACATTCATCCTGGACCAGGATAATCCCGATATTTTGGTGCTCGTAGGGACCAATATCCCTCAGGATATTGAAGAACAATTAATTAACTTTTTGAAATGCAGGATGTCTACGTTTGCATGGAAGCATGAGGATATGACAGGCATATCCAAAGATATTATCACTCACAAGCTTGGAATTGATAAATCATTCAAGCCTGTGCAGCAAAAAAGAAGGAAGTTTGCTCCTGAGCGGAACACGATTATCCAGGAGGAAGTTGAGAGATTATTGAAGTCCAGAATGATCAGGGAGGTTAAGTTCCCAAGGTGGCTAAGCAAACGTGGTTGTAGTACAGAAGAAAAATGGGAAATGGAGAGTTTGTGTGGACTACACAGACTTGAACAAAGCTTGTCCTAAAGACCCATTTCCTCTTCCCCACATTGATGCAATGGTAGATGCCACTGCCGGGCATGAAATGCTGACCTTCATGGACACATCTTCAGGATTTCAACAGATCCAAATGGAACCTTCTGACCAGGAGGATACTGCCTTCATGACACCAACATGTATTTATTGTTATACAGCTATGCCTTTTGGTTTTAAAAATGCAGGTGCAACATACCAAAGATTGGTATACATGATGTTCAAAGACAAACTGGGGGACACCATGGAGGTATATATCGATGATATGGTGGTGAAATCTAAAAAGGCTGAGGATCACCTCCAGGATATCAAGGGAGCATTTGATATCCTGGATCAATACAACATGAAGCTGAATCCTACTAAATGCCATTTCGGAGTGGGGGCAGGAAAGTTTCTTGGATATATGGTGACAAAAAGGGGGATAGAAGCGAGCCCAGAGCAGATCAAAGCTATCCTGGATATAAAATCACCCTCAAACATGAAGGACGTACAAAGATTAACAGGCCGAGTAGCAGCTTTAAACAGGTTTATCTCGAGATCCTCAGAGAAATGCAAAGATTTTTATGATATCCTGAAGAAGAACAAAAAATTCGAATGGGGGGGAGAAGCATGAAGCAGCCTTGCAGGATTTGAAACGATATCTCTCAACCGCACCTCTATTGATGAAGCCTGAAAATGGTGAACCACTATCCCTGTACCTTGCTGTATCAGGGAATGCTGTAAGTGCCGTTCTTATAAAGGATCATGAAGGTCAGCAATATCCTGTTTATTATGTTAGTAAAAGTTTGCTAGATGCTGAAACTAGGTATTCTCATTTAGAAAAATTGATACTAGCATTAGTCATGGCATCAATGAAACTTAGGCATTATTTCGAGACACATAGGATACATGTTAAAACAAATTATCCTGTCAAAAATGTGCTTAGGAAACCAGAGATGTCAGGCAGGATGGCTAAGTGGTCAGTAAAGTTAAGTGCTTATGATTTAGTATATGAACCTAGAAATGCCATAAAATCTCAGGCTTTAGCTGACTTTGTGGCTGACTTTAGTAGTGACATTCAGGACGAGGTAGACCTAGAAGTTCAACAGTTAGGAGAATCCTCAGGATCCTGGACATTATATACTGACGGTGCATCTAATGTAAGAGGAGTAGGATTAGGAATACTACTAAAATCGCCACAGGGGGACATATTACCCCAGGCTATTAGGTGTGAATTTCCTGCTACTAATAATGAAGCAGAGTATGAGGCTTTAATTGCAGGATTAGAATTGGCTAAGAGCATGAGTATCAAAAAATTGCAAGTATATGTTGACTCTTTGTTAATTACTAACCATTTTAATGGATCCTATGCAGTTAAGGGTGAGAAATTAATCGAATATCTCGATATTCTCAAAAAATTAGCAGGATATTTCGATGTTTTTATACTTGAACAGGTACCAAGGGAGGATAATGCTGAAGCGGATGCCTTAGCAAATTTGGGATCATCGATCAGGATACCTGAAGGGACGCAAATACCAATATTACATGTCTTATATCCTGCAACGAATCCTCAGGATAAAGAAGTAGTGGGTATTCAGGATCCTGGAGCAGAACATCCCGAAAAGGATCCTAAATCCTGGATGGCTCCAATCATGAGATATCTCAAAGAAGGACACATCCCTGGAAATGAGAATCCTAAGGCATTTAGGATGAAGGTATCACGATTCACTATTATAAATAATATTTTATACAAGAAATCTCTTGCAGGACCGTATTTGAGGTGCTTGGAGGATCCTGAAGCCAAAGAAGTACTTCAGGATATACATGAAGGGGATTGTGGTAACCATGCTGGGGGCAGATCTTTATTCTCAAAAGTGTTAAGGACAGGATATTATTGGCCAACAATGAGAAAGGATGCAGCAGAATATGCTCGAAGATGTGACGCATGTCAAAGACATAGTAACATACTGCATCAACCTGCTGAACCACTATATCCTATTGTTTCCTCTTGGCTGTTTATGAAGTGGGGTATGGATATAGTGGGAAAGCTACCAAAAGCTCCGGGAGGAAAAGTCTTTATGCTAGCAATGACGGATTATTTCTCTAAGTGGGTTGAAGCAGAAACATTTGTTCAAGTGAGAGATCAAGAAGTAGTATCCTTCATAAAGAGGAATATCCTAACCAGATTTGGAGTACCAGCCGAGATAATCTGTGACAATGGTTCTCAATTTATAAGCAAGAGAACTACTGACTTTTGCAAAAGTTGGGGAATCAAAATGATTACATCTACTCCGGTACATCCTCAAGCAAATGGACAAGCAGAATCCTCAAACAAGATAATTGTCAATAACTTAAAGAAGAGACTTGGAGCCAAAAAAGGAAGATGGGCAGAAGAATTACCCTTTGGGCAGATAGGACAACAGTGAAGAATGCAACAGGCCAAACCCCATTTTCCTTGGTATTTGGAGCAGAAGCAATGATTCCAACGGAAATGGCAATACCTACTGCAAGATCTACCCTAAGTGATCCTGAGCAGAATCCTGAAGCCTTGAGTCAGGATTTAGACACTATAGATGAGAAGAGAGATGCGGCAAGGCTAAGGATGGCAGCATATCAACAGAGAATATCCAGGGCATATAACAAGAATATTAGGACCAGAAGATTTAAGGTTGGAGATTGGGTGCTAAGAAAGGCTTTTCAGAATACTACTAATCCTGCCGATGGCAAGTTAGCTCCAAAATGGGAAGGACCATATGAAGTTGAATCAGATGCAGGGAAAGGAGCATATAGACTCAAGAATATGGAGGGGGATATGCTACCGAGGTCTTGGAATGCTATACACCTTAAGCTCTATTTCAAGTGAGTTTAGAATTCAATTTCTAACTCAGGATGGTATGAATTCTATCTTTTTTAAATATGTTTTGGTTTAATTTATTCTTTGAAATCCAATACTAACTTAAGCATCGGAGGGGTGTTAGCCAAACTAACACCCACCTTAGTTTACAATTGTTTTGCAAGATATGTTTCAGGATATGGCTCTAGGATATGTACTTAGGATAACTCGAAAGATTAGAGGATTGGCCCCCTCTCTCACGTTTAAGGGATACTGATCCCTTCACAGGTTTAAAGGTATTCACCTTTCTTCCGAATTGGGTTTAAACACCCCGCCTGGAGCGCAAGTTATTCAGGGATAGTTCAAGGTGGCGGGACCAGTCCATGTAAAAGTGGCTGACAATTTCGTTACTGTTGGCTATATCCTGAATTCTAAAGGTATATGAGGATTGATCACCCTCTCTCACGAAAGGGTATTTTCATACTCTCTAAGGTTTAAAGGTTTTCACCTTTCTAAGTCTTGGAGTTTATACACTCCCGCCTGTAGCGCATGAAAATTTGGGATTTTCCCCAGGATACAAGGGATTTATCTCCAGTACATCCTTGGGTTTTACCCTTGGAACCTAAAAAGTTGCCTATACAATGGAAACTGACATTCAGAAGATTTCTAAGTGTTTGAAGACATTGTACACAGGGGACATTTTTACCAAGGCAGTGATGTAAAGCTCAAAGGCTAAAGTTCGGAACTAGTATTCTGAATATTGCACACAGGGGACATCCTTGCCAAGATGGTGATGTAAAGCTAAAAGAATGAGGCTCGGAACTAATGCACTAAGTACCTTGCACAGGGGACACCTTCGTTGGGAGAGTTGCAAAGGGATTGAAGTCTGGTAATAGGTTTATACCCTATTTCTGGTATGATCTTTCCTTTGTAAACGTCGCCTAAGTTTTTAGTAACATTATTTTAAGTATCCTGATATATTCTCAAAGTCCTTTTCAGGATATTTGATTAGGGTGTTTGAAACTAGTATTGGTTTGGAACTATGATCATTTAAATATTATCAAAACTTGGTTTTAAAAAGATAGACTGTTTTTCACTTTCTAAAGAAATTTTTACAAAGTTGAAGGAACGTTTGGAAGTTCTATCTAATAAAAGGTTTTTACAGTATATCGCTGAGCATACTGATCAGGATATTTTATAAGATAACAGTATGAAATTTTTACAAAGCTAAGAGTTACACTAAGTAATGCAAGACAACAGTGAATAAGTCAAAAGATAGTTATATTATTAACAAGTCAAAAGTTGTGCTTTTGGTTTCTCCTCAAACCGAGGCCCATCCGCCAAAAGCACAATTAGTTTTTACCATACTAGTGTAACGGTTGCCGGATATACCTCAAAACAGGACTTGTCCACCTACAACCGTTATCACATTTAAAACAAGTTATACTAATTGATGACCAAGGGCTTCGTCCTAAAACCTAGGACCCATCCACCTTTGGTCATCACATTGTTCTAGTGCAGGAAATGTAAATTGTTCAAAGACAGGAAAAGTAAATTATTTATGCAACCACAACCATGAAATTAAAAAAGTGGGCTCCGGCCTTGGCACGTATATCCATCATCGCCCACTCCGCTGCCTAAGGGGCAACACCCTCTTGAACAGCAACCTCCTTCCCAGCGTTTGCACCAGCATCAGCCTCAGGATTCTTCTCGGCATCATCACCAGCATTGGCAGCTTCCTCTGCCGCCTTAGAAGGCTCTTCACCAGTATGTTTTGCAGGATGAGCAACGGGGTGACCTCCGAGGCCCTGTAGTTTCTCCTCCCAAGCCTTTACATTCCAGGAGGGGCATTCAAAACCCAAATCCATGGCCTCATAAGCCATCCTTATCCTGGCTTGGAGAAGAGAGGCGACCACAGATGCTTTTAGGCTATCCCGGTATGAGCTCATATTCTGCTGATATTGAAGAAGGGCGGCATCTAGTTTGGCTTGAGCATCCTCATTGGCTTTGTGGAGAGTAGCTTGGTGATCCCGGATCATTGCTTTGTATTTGTCTTCATAATGTTGGGATTTAGCAGCTGCAATGGTTCCTTGGTCGGCTATGATGGCCTCAGCTTTCTCCAGCTTGATCTCCAACATCTTGTTAAGCCCACAAGCATCTTCATACAAGTGCATAAGACGATCCAGACCCTATCAATAAAGACACAGGTATTGATGTAAAAAATAAGCAGGATAAGGGCTAACATACTTATGCAGGATAATTCTACCTGTTTGAGGAATGAGGTGGCTTCGTTGAACCCATGATTCTCGAGAGAGAATGTTTCAGAAACAGATGGGGAGTCCGTCTCCTTTCTCTTCCGAGAGCTGGATGCCCGGGTCCTGGATGCCGGAGGGCCTTTGGGAGCAGAAACAGTCTTCGAGGAGGTAGGCTTTGGTGTAGCAGACGGCTTTGGCTTGGATTCTTGTTTGATGGGTTCAAGGCTGGAGTAGCAATCCAACTCATCAAGTTCAAAACCTTCAAGGTTGACGACTGGTACTACACAAGGGAAGATGTTCTTAAATTTATCATACTTTTGAAAAATAATTTATATATGTTGAGAATGTGCTTACCAGACATCTCTGAGCTTGATTTCTGGCTTGAATCGGTAAGAGACAGGGAGAAAGTTCTTTCACTAGCAGGAAGACGGTAGATTTCTTCGATCTTGGATTCGGATTCTGCACTGTGAGGCACTAAATCTCTGAAATTCGCTGCATAAAAATATCAGGATATAAGTCTGGGATACAGTTTGAAGATATAATTGGGGATATTCCTAAAACCCTAAATCCTACCCTTGGTTAACCATTTAACCGGTAGATCGAAACCCTTATCAATAGAGTCTCTTTTTACGAAAAAGAATTTTCGTCGCCATCGATCCTCGTTCTTGGTGGCTTTAAGAACCAGAGGGTTCTTGGAGGTAGAGAACAGAAGGTAACGATGATTGCCGTGGGATCTCAACCGGTATGCTATAGGAAGGTCCTCAACAAGTAGGTTAGGAAAATGACGAGATTTGATTTGATCCAGCACTATTAAAACTCGCCAAACCATTGGCATAACCTGGGCGTAACTAAGGCCGGTGAGGTCGAAAAAGCTAGAAATAAAGGGTGGAAACGGGTACTGGAGTCCAAGAGAGAAGGGGTAGGCGAAGAAACAAACCCATTCATCGGATATTGCATCTGATCGGGCTTCCCGATCAAAAGGGCGAAAGACTGTTCCGGTGGGGAAGGCACCAGAATCTTTAAGAGCAGCGATGTCAGCATTGTTGAAGCAGCAGATCTCCTTTGCTGGATCAACAATGAAGTTCTGGCTTACGAGGCTTGAGGCTGGTCGGTCCGATCGGGATTTCGTTCGTGGTGCCATAAAAAGTATTGAGCAAACTAAAAGTGATTCAAGAAAGAAGGATAGAAAGGGAAATACCTGATGTCCGCTTGAAGATAAGGATAACTGTAATAAGGAGTCCCTCGGTTAATATAGGATGAATATAGGGGGTAAAGAGTAAATAATGCTTTGGAAGTTGCACCGCTGTCATTTCAAGGGTCTAGTCGTATTAATTACCTTAAGTTATGAGGTGAAACTTTTGAAATATATCCGTTGGATTGGTATCCCAACTGATATATTTGGGGACAATTGTTAGGGGTCATTTTCTTTGCATACATATCCTGACCAATATCCTGCCTTGGTTTGTTTATTTGTGACCAGGATGCTGGAAGAGGATATTGCTAACATCTTGGGCGATATCCTGAGGTTTATTGAATTAACCACGTGCAGGTTAAAGGCTGAGACTTGCAAATGGTCAAGTGGACTTCTTCTCCTCAAGACTCGGGCGAGTTTGTTGAAGGAAAGACGTTGAGCCCGAAAGACCAGGTCTACAACGTTCGATGAAGGAATATTCGGTGGATCCCGGAAGTTTAGGGTAGTTTGTTATTTTATCTTTACTATAAATAGATGGGGGCGGATCAACTTAGAACACACAATCTCCACTTACACTCTCGCATACTTTCACTTTCTAGCTCATTGCAAACACCACACTTGTATTCAAATTTCGTTGTAACACTTAGTCGATCCGTACCGCATCCTGCACTGTATCCTGATATTTGAAGCAATAGAAGAACAAGGCAGCTGCGATTGTCAGCTCCCGAGGTTTTATGCCGGCGATCTAGATTGATCAAGGGCTTTCCTCGTACATCTCGTGTCGTTTACTTTACTTTTGCTCATTGTTTGATCATAGATACAGCTCAATATCCTGAGCCGTATCCTGAATACTGATTTCCTAATTAACTCAACAAGCACATTTTCAAATACACTTTCTAGCACACTACCTCACTTTACTAATTTGATCACTTAATTGCTTCGGTAATTTTTGACCAAAACAATGTGTATTCAGGACGCAATATCACATAGCACTTAACAGTTATTCTAGTTCATATCAGTCCACAGTTCACATTTGTGTTTCGTAGGCAAACTCATATTTCCTCAATCATGATCAACATCACAAACAGTCAATTAGTGAGCATTCAAGTTTCATACACAAGTAAAACACAGTCTGCTGTGAATCATACTCTGGTCGGCGAAACTCCAGGCGACGAAACCTCAAGGTGACGAAACCTCCCATGTTTCATCGGATTTGAGGTGTGACAAAACCTTGCATGTTTCGTCGCATCGTATGTGACAAAACTCTACAGAGTTTCGTCGTCAAGGGGTTTCGTCGAGTGGGACTTTCATCGTTACTGTAACAGTTTGGCATACACACACGGTGAAAACCCTAGTCATCATCAATTGTTTCACCCTTACTATCAATCATACAGTTATCGTCCATGTTAGGGGAGGATTTTCTAACAATTAGTGATCCTTATTCGTTATCCTAATTAATGATCCTTACTTCTGTGACAGGTGGTGATCCTCAGAAGAGCTTCAGGATCAGGATCATGGATCACTTTAAGGATCCTCATACTGACGATTGTTTACTTGATTTTTGTATTACTTCGCAGGAGTAATAAACGTGACTTGGTCTTGGCAACGGTAACAAGGAATATTCCACGAGTATTTCGCACATGATTGACCAGAAATGGACGTTGTGGAGAACGTGGGAGCTTGGCACGAAAGTCGGAAAGTTAGTTAGCGTAGTTAACTTCTATTTTAAAAAGGGGTAACGAGCTAGTAGAAAAACACTTAGCCATTTTCAGCTACACACACTCATATACTCGCACACTTGAAGCTCTCAACGAACACTCATTCATTTTCACTCACTTTTACACATATCACGATAGTGATCCTTGTACCTAGCTCGTTACTATCCGAAGTTGTAAACATTTATCCATTTATTTGAGATTGGTGATCGGTAGTTTCCATCACCCGGGGTTTTTTGTGCCGGAGATCAACTCTTGATCAAAGGCTTTTTCCCTGTATAAATCCTTGTGTCATTTCTGCAATTTACATTGAAGTGATCCTCGTTATTGATATACATTATTGGCATCATACCCCGTAACAAAGAGTTTGGTTGCAATATCCTCAACAGATTTTTTGACCAAAACAGTTTGGCGCCCACCGTGGGGCAATTGGTGCTTCGTTCTTAGAAAATTTCGCATTTCTGTGCTTGTTTCAGTTCACTACGACCGAGCAAATGGCTTCCTCAGCGAAGAATGCTTCAAATTTGATGCCCTCATTCACTTCTTCTCAAGGCGTTCCCCCTTTGCCTCCACCACCTTCTGGATCCCAGAAGAATGCTGAGAATGCTGCGAAGAAACCAACTCCCATTTTCTCAAAACCTCCAACTTCTTCTGCTTCTTACACTCCTACTACTAGTGACATGTTTACTTTGATTTTGCAGATGAAGGATCAGATACGACAACAGGATAAGACCAATGAGAGGATTCTCAAAGAAATCGGAGATCTCAAGAAACAAAAGACAACGGCAGAGGATCATTCCCCACTGGTGCCGAAATCCTTGAATTTTGATACTTCGGTGATTACTTCTCAGCCATCAGTGGTTCCAGACGTTCAATATGTGGGTGGACCAAAAGGAGTGCACTACGGAACAACAACAATGACCCAGGCAGCAGGTTCATATTTCCAGCCAGTGGGATCCTATCCTCAGCATATGGGATCCCTCACGAATTCAGGAGGATATTCGGGAGTGCAGCAGATTCAAGGATCCTCTTTCGTTCCAGGATCATCCCAGGTTCAAGGATCCTCCTTTGTTCCAGGATCATCCCAGGTTCAAGGATCCTCCTTCGTTCCAGGATCATCCCAGGTTCAAGGATCCCCCTTTGTTCCAGGATCATCCCAGGTTCAAGGATCCTCCTTTGTTCCAGGATCATCCCAGGTTCAAGGATCCTCCTTTGTTCCAGGATCATCCCAGGTTCAAGGATCCTCCTTCGTTCCAGGATCATCCCAGGTTCAAGGATCCTCCTTCGTTCCAGGATCGTCCCAGTTTCAGGGATCCTTCCAGATGCCAGGATCCTTGAGGAGTTTGCAAACAGGAAGTTCAGATGTCCATTAGGGAGATTTTATTCCAATGCAGACCAATGCTTCTACTGGTCCCTCGATCATTCCAGAGTCTCAACAATATGGATTAACATCCAATCTTCCTAATCTGAATCCAATGGGAGGTAACACTTTTAATAATTCTTATACTACTAACCATGGTCTTATGCAGGATCCAGGTATCAATCATGCCATGGCCAGAGAATTGCAAAAGTTAAAGGATATGATATCAAGTGTTCCAGGAGTGGTCAAACCTATCCCAGAGATTGCAGATGGGAGCCACAAGATATCTCGCTTTGCACCACCAATCTTTGATGCTGAGATACCCAAGAGGTTCCATGTGCCAACAATGAAGTTGTATGATGGTTCAACGGATCCTGAAGAACACATAGCACAATACAGGGAGAGGATGGAAATCAATCCAATTCCAGAAAGGTTAAAGGAAGCATGCCTGTGCAAGGGATTCGGATCCACTCTTACTGGATCAGCTCTCAAATGGCTGCTAAGTCTTCCTCCCTATTCTATTACCTCATTTGCTAACCTAGTTAACTTGTTTAATAATCAGTTTTCTTGTAGTAGAAAATTCGAACGATTAACTAGTGATCGTTATAGGATAACCCAGGGTCATAATGAATCATTAAGGGATTACATTACCAAATTCAGTAAAGAATCCTTAGACATTCCCAACTTAGATATAGCCACGGCTGTTGAGGCCTTTAAAATGGGATTACATAGGGATTCGTCGTTCTATGATGATCTTGTTATGACACCATGCAGGAACTTAGATGAGGTAAGAACACGAGCACTTAGGTTCATTCGGCTAGAGGACGACAAGAGGATCCAGGAGAGGTTAGCAGGATCCTCAAAGCAGGATAAGCAAGGATCCTCATTCAGGAACAACAAGTTCAGATCCTACAACAGAACTGATAACCAGAACGTGCATTCTGTTGATCAAGAAGAGGATGATGAAGATTATCCTCCAATCTCTGAATATTGTTTTTGTGTTGATAACAATGAACTAATCCTTGCTATGCAGAACCTAGGTGATAAAGCTAGATGGCCGAGAAAAAATGATAGGCCAGCTGCAACTAAGGATAAATCAAAGTGGTGTGCATACCATGAAGATTTTGGGCATCTGACAGAAGAATGCATTGCACTAAGAAAGGAAATTGGATACTTGTTGAGCAAGGGGTATCTAAAAGAATTGTTGGGAAGGAAAAAGTCAAGAACTCAGGATCCTGAAAGGATCCCTGAGAAGGCTCCAGCCCCTCCAGCAGATGCACAAGTGATAAACTTTATTTTCGGAGGGTCAGACATTTGCGGCACATCCTTCTCAGCGGCTAAAAGGCATGCAAAGGAAACTAAAATGGATAATGGAGAAAGACCAGTTCGAACATCAAGTGTCTCCGAAGGAAAAATCATAACCTTTGATGAGGATGATCGTGTTGACATCCAGGATCCTCATCACGACGGTTTGGTTATTACTCTTTTTATTTCTAACCATTTTGTCCGCAGGATCCTTATTGACGGAGGAAGTTCAGTGAACATTATCCAGCTTGATGTTCTAAAGAAAATGGGTATTCCTGAATCAGATATCATACCAAGATCCTCCGTGCTCGTGGGATTTAGTGGCGAAACTAAGAATACTCTGGGGGACATTAAACTCCCTATATATATCGAAGGCCTACACTCTTATCAAAAATTTTGTGTTATTGACTGTTTATCTTGTTGTAATGTCATCCTTGGCAGGCCTTGGATACACGATATGAAAGCAGTCCCATCCACTTACCATCAATGTGTGAAGCTCCCTAGTCCTTGGGGAATAGTGAAGATTGATAGTGATCAGCAGGAAGCTAAGAATTGCTACACTTCATCGATGAAACCAGCCTCAAAGTCAAGGGAGCAATAGCAATCAAGGTAACCTCCAAGGGATGTCTTGGAGGCAAGAGAGCAGGATGTGATAGAAATCCTCATGGATCCTGATGATCCTGAATCCAAAATCTATATCGGATCAGGGATCCTTGGCGAAATGAAAGAAGACCTCGTATCCTTCCTCAAAAGGAGAAAGACTACCTTTGCATGGAAACACGAAGACATGACTGGTATATCCAAAGATGTAATCACTCACAAACTCGGGATTGACAGATCCTTCAAACCAATCCATCAAAGGAGAAGAAAGTTTGCACCGGAAAGGAACGCCATTATCCAGGAAGAGGTAGAGAAATTGCTTCGGGCAGGTATGATTAGGGAGGTCAAGTATCCAAGATGGTTGGCCAATGTGGTTGTTGTTCAAAAGAAAAACGGAAAGTGGAGGGTATGTGTCGATTTTACCGATTTAAATAAGGCATGTCCCAAGGATCCTTTCCCTTTACCCCACATTGACTCCATGGTGGATGCAACTGCGGGTCATGAACTGTTAACTTTTATGGATGCTTTATCTGGATTTCAACAAATCCAAATGGAACCATCCGACCAAGAGGATACAGCCTTCATGACTCCAACTGGTATATACTGCTATATTGCTATGCCGTTCGGATTAAGAAATGCAGGTGCAACATATCAAAGGCTGGTGAATATGATGTTCAAGGATCAGATTGGACAAACTATGGAGGTTTACATAGATGATATGGTGGTAAAATCCTTAAAAGCTGAGGATCACCTAAGAGACTTGGAGGAAGCATTCAATATCCTTGATAAATACAACATGAAACTTAATCCTTCAAAATGTCACTTTGGTGTTAAAGCAGGTAAATTCTTAGGATATATGGTGACGAAAAGAGGCATTGAAGCTAGCGCGGAACAAATCAAAGCAATAGTGAACATCAAATCTCCGTCCAATGCTAAGGATGTTCAAAGGCTAACAGGCAGGATAGCAGCTTTGAACAGATTTATATCCAAATCCTCAGAAAAGTGCAAAGAGTTCTATGATATCCTAAGGAAGAACAAGAAATTTGAATGGACTGAGAAGCATGAAAATGCTTTAAGAGCCCTCAAAGATTACCTATCCTCAGCCCCGGCTTTGATGAAACCAGAAAAAGGCGATGTGTTATCCTTGTATCTTGCAGTATCCTCAAAAGCAGTAAGTGCGGTCCTTGTTAAGGATCATGAAGGTACACAACATCCTGTCTATTATGTAAGTAAAAGTTTACTTGATGCCGAATCCAGGTATTCACACCTTGAAAAACTTATTCTTGCATTAATTATGGCATCTACTAAGTTAAGACATTATTTTGAAACTCATGTTATCATTGTTAAAACTAATTTTCCAATTAAGAATGTCCTCAGGAAACCAGAGATGTCAGGAAGGATGGCTAAGTGGGCAGTGAAGCTAAGTGCATATGATATAAGATATGAGCCTAGGACAGCCATCAAATCCCAAGCATTAGCTGACTTTGTGGCTGATTTCAGTAGTGATTTACAAGAAGAAGCTGAGTTAGAAGTCCAGCAGCTAGAGGAGACCAAGGATCCTTGGATACTCTATACTGATGGATCCTCGAATGTCAAAGGCACAGGGCTTGGAATACTACTAAAATCGCCACAGGGGGACATAATACCCCACTCTATAACTTGTGAGTTCCAAACCACTAACAATGAGGCTGAATATGAAGCCTTAATTGCTGGTTTGCAAATTGCAAGACATATGGGGATCAGGTATCTTGAGGTACATGTAGATTCATTGTTAATTACAAACCACTTTAATGGATCCTATGTTGTTAAAGGTGAAAAGCTAACCAAATATTTAGAGATAGTCAAAAGTTTGGCACTCTCTTTTGTTTCCTTTAGTTTGACACAGGTACCAAGGGAAGAAGATACAGAGGCTGATGCATTGGCTAACTTAGGATCATCCTTGAAGATCCCGGAGGATATCAAGATCCCTATTATCCATATCCTGACCCCGGCTATCGAGGATCACGAGGCTATGGAGATAGGAAATGATTCTGCAATTATCCCTTGTGAGGATACTCAATCCCATTCAGGATCAGGATCATGGATCTCACCAATTATGAGATACTTACAACACGGAGAGATTCCTACAGGAGAAAACCCTAGGGCTTTCAAATCTAAGGTATCTCAATTCACAATTTTAAATAACATGTTGTATAGACGATCTCTTGCAGGACCATACTTGAGATGCATTGAGGATCCTGAAATCCAAGAAGTTTTAAAAGACTTCCATGAAGGAGATTGTGGAAACCACACTGGGGGCAGGGCATTATTCTCAAGGATCCTGAGGACAGGATACTACTGGCCAACCATGAAGAGAGATGCTGTGGAGTATGCTAAGAGATGTGATCCTTGTCAGAGGCACAGCAATATCCTTCATCAACCAGCTGAGTTATTGCATCCTATATCCTCCTCTTGGCCATTTATGAGATGGGGTATGGATATAGTTGGTAAGCTCCCTAAGGCACCTGGTGGAAAAGTATTCATGCTTGCTATGACGGATTACTTCTCCAAATGGATAGAGGCTGAAGCTTTTGCCCAAGTCAGAGAAAAGGAAGTTATATCCTTTATTAAAAGAAATATTATAACTAGATTTGGAATTCCTTCTGAGATTATATGTGATAATGGTTCCCAATTTATTGGGGGCAGAACCACTAACTTTTGTGACAGCTGGGGGATTAAGATGATAACATCAACACCAGTCCACCCACAAGCTAATGGTCAGGCAGAATCATCCAATAAGATCATCATCAACAATTTGAAGAAGAAGCTTGGATCCAAGAAAGGGAAATGGGCAGAAGAACTACCCTATGTGCTTTGGGCTGATAGGACAACCCCTAAGAATGCTACTGGTCAAACGCCATTCTCTTTGGTATTTTGGGCAGAATCAGTGATCCCAACAGAAATGGTGGTTCCAACTGCAAGAACAAGTACCCGTGATCCTGAGGAGAATGATTAGATATTGGCTCAAGACCTGGATACTATTGAAGAAATCAGGGATATGGCCTTGATAAGGATGGCCAGTTATCAGCAAAGAATGGCTGGTGCTTACAACAAAAATGTCAGGATCAGGAGGTTTCAAGTTGGAGATATGGTATTAAGGAAAGCATTTCAGAATACCACCAATCCTGCTGATGGAAAGTTGGCTCCAAAGTGGGAAGGCCCTTATTTGATTGAAGCTGAAGCAGGAAAGGGGGCATATAAATTGCTAACCATGGAAGGTGATTTGCTACCAAGAGCTTGGAATGCTGTCCACTTGAAGAAATATTTCATGTGAGCAGGATCCTCATGGCACAGATGATCCTCACGATAGGAATATCCTTAAAGGATCCTCAAAGTATTGGTGATCCTTACTTAGGTAATATCCTGAACTTGAACTATTTCATTTCTTTATTTTCTCATATAAGGATAAGGATCATGTATCCTTTATCCATCTCTCACGTGAATTTAAGTTTTGAAAGTTCAGGTATCCTTAGCATAACATGGTTATCCACTGAAGCAATCCGTTCCTTGGGTTTAACCCCCGTTATTTGGGCTTGACCCCAGTTCCGCCTGTAGCGCACGATGATCCTGGTATAGTTCAAGGCAGTGGGACCAGTACTCGTTTTAGGGGCTGATAATTCCATTGTACTGGCTATGCTTAGGATCCTACGTATAATGGTAGACGTACCATACATCCGTTCCTAAGGTTTCTAACATTTTCACGTTAGCTAAGGTTTCTAACGTTTTCACGTTAGCTAAGGTTTTGGCATTTTCATGTCACTAAGTTTGGATAGTCGCCAGTTAGGGCCATACTCCAGTTTACATACGATCCTTGGGCTTGTCCCCAGTTATCCTTGGGCTTGTCCCCAGTTGCTAACTCTTTTCTTATGTTGGCTTAGTCCCAAGTTATGCTCTATTTCAGGTTCTTGAAGATAGGCAACTAGGGATCCTTGATCCTTACTTTATTCTAAGGTTTATCTTATAGTTATCCTTGTTATGGTTAGGATCCTAACTTGGACCCTCAGGTATGATCCTTAATTATTTTTAATTCTATTCATTATTTATTTGAATAACCCTTATACTTGACAACTGAACTTGTGATTCTTAAACTATGTCACTTTTTAGAACTTATCGGTTATGGGATATGTGATCCTTGATCATATCCTAAACTTTTTGAATATTTTTTCTTTTAATTTTTCAAGGCTTGATAAGTATAAACAGAATCAACATTACAACAATTGGAAAGCAAGATATTAACAAGGATAACAACACAAGATAAGCGACAAAAGTTAAGATTTTATTTATTAACAAAAGACTAACCCTTAAAAGGTTGTCAAAATTACCTACCCGAGCATCTACCAGCAAAACGTGGCCCGTCCGCTGGGGTAGGTAAAGGGTGTCCATGATAATAAGTTCAAAAGTAGTGCAGGAATATAAAGGCGGCAGGATCACAATGGCTTCATCCCCCAAACAGAGGATCCCTCCACCAATTGCAATCCTGCCTATTGTCCAAAGGATCATACATGATCCTTAATCCTAAAACCTATTGTTCAAAGTACAAACCATTAAATTGTTCAACATCACAACCACAAAAAGTTACTATCAAACTTAAAAAATGGGCTCCGGCTACGTCTAGAAATGTCCTTCATCGCCCATCCATGCAGCCTATGCCTTCGCTGCATCCTCTTCCCCTCCAGCTGTGGTATCCTTCATCAGATCCTTTCCACTGCCACTTGCCTCAATCGCCAAGACCTCAGTAGCCTCCTCCTCATCATCCTCAAGATCAGCCAACCTTGCCTTCCAGCCCTCAACATCCCAGCTGCTTTTGTCAAAACTAGGATCTTGAGCTTCCTGGGCCATCTTCAGTTTTGTCTGATACATTGTGATGGCAGCAGAGACCTTTGCACCTTCTATGAGGTCATGCTTTTCATAGTCAAGGTCGATCAGAAGTTTAGCTGTCTTAGTCTTCTCATCTTGGAGTTCCTTTCGAAGATCAGCAAGTGCAAGGTCCTTGAGAACGGCAACCTGTTGGAGGTCAGCAATTTTCTTGTCCTGCTCCTCAACATTCCCCACGTAATCCTCAATCTCAGCAAATTTCTGCAAAGAAAAGGATAAAGCAGTTCAAGATCAGGTGATCCTTATACGAGTAGGATACCTAGGCAGAGTTGGTGATCCTTACATCGTTGAAATATTCGATGAACTGGTGGCGGATCAGTGGTAGGCCCTGAAGATCCTCAGCATCAGAAGTTTTCCTCTTCTTGACACCCTTTCCTTTAGCGGGTGCCTTTGGAATGGAGATGCTAGGACTGGTGGTGGATCTCTTCTTCCTGGATCGTACGACATCAAGGTCAGCCGCATTGAACTGGGATACAGGCTTGGCAGATTTTCCGGCACCTACACATTCATAGCAAGATAAGCATCCTTATCCTATTTCAATTTACTTATTTATTTTAATATTCAAACTATGTAAAAGATAGGATACTTACTTGACATGGTAATGGAACCTGAGGATACTTCTTGTGAATCTTGGGTCTCTACCTTGAATGTCCTTGTTTCAGGATCAAGCTTCCAAAAAGCAGCAAGCCTATCCTTGGTTTCAGGTGATGTGATGATGTTTGAGACAGAAATAGCTGCATAACACAAGACAAAAGGGGGTTAGTAATCCTTATACAAAAACAAGACTACCTGGTGATCCTTCTCAGGATCCTCCGGCCTACCATGGGTGGACCATGTTCTTGGTAAATGCTCTCCGTTTGGAAGGGTATCCCTCCTGATAAAGAAGAAGCGACGTTTCCAATTTGTGTCATTCTTGGTAACTTTAAGAAGAGGGTGTTCTCCGCCGGGTTTTCGTTTGAACAAATAACGATGGGATCCGAAGGTGGTAAGATCATACAGTTGTGTCAGTTCTGACATGCCTAAATCAATGCCCTCCTGCTCGATGATCCTCTCCAGGGTATACAAAACCCTCCATATCATCGGCATGGCTTGGATGTAAGAGATGCCGGTAAGCGAGAAGAAGGATTGTGTAAATTCTGGGAAAGGATAGGTGTATCCTATGGCAAATGGAGTAATTGGAAAGGCAACCCATGTTTCTGAAACATAGTCGTTCAGGATGGTGGGATCGAAGGGTTTGAAAAAGACATTCGCCGGAAAACAGTGACGGATTTTATCTATTTGTGCGTCGTTAAAACAACACTTCTCATTCGCCGAGTCTTTGATGATCTTTAGACTCTTCAAAGGGCTATCCTTCTTGTGATCCTTGCCCGGTGAACTTCGGAGCATCATTCTCAAAGCGATGGTGGTAAAGAAAGAAAAACAGAGTAAGAGAGGGAGAAAGAAAGAATGAGATACCTGATTGATCTTCGACTGAGAATATAAAGGGAGTTTCTTTCGGATTTAAATGCATTTGATCCTATCTCTATCTCCTATTTATAATCATGATCGTGCAGGTTGTCACTTCTGTGACGTCATGGTTGCAACGGCTAGCTCGATATCAACGGCTTTATATCCGTTAGTTAGTTGCGGATAAGATCAAGGAAAATATAACTCGCTTATTTTACAAATTACTCCTTATATTTTGGGGGCAATTGTTAGGGGAGGATTTTCTAACAATTAGTGATCCTTATTCGTTATCCTAATTAATGATCCTTACTTCTATGACAGGTGGTGATCCTCAGAAGAGCTTCAGGATCAGGATCATGGATCACTTTAAGGATCCTCATACTGACGATTGTTTACTTGATTTTTGTATTACTTCGCAGGAGTAATAAACGTGACTTGGTCTTGGCAACGGTAACAAGGAATATTCCACGAGTATTTCGCACATGATTGACCAGAAATGGACGTTGTGGAGAACGTGGGAGCTTGGCATGAAAGTCGGAAAGTTAGTTAGCGTAGTTAACTTCTATTTTAAAAAGGGGTAACGAGCTAGTAGAAAAACACTTAGCCATTTTCAGCTACACACACTCATATACTCGCACACTTGAAGCTCTCAACGAACACTCATTCATTTTCACTCACTTTTACACATATCACGATAGTGATCCTTGTACCTAGCTCGTTACTATCCGAAGTTGTAAACATTTATCCATTTATTTGAGATTGGTGATCGGTAGTTTCCATCACCCGGGGTTTTTTGTGCCGGAGATCAACTCTTGATCAAGGGCTTTTTCCCCGTATAAATCCTTGTGTCATTTCTGCAATTTACATTGAACTGATCCTCGTTATTGATATACATTATTGGCATCATACCCCGTAACAAAGAGTTTGGTTGCAATATCCTCAACAGATTTTTTTGACCAAAACAGTCCAAATCCAAATAACATTACTGCTACTAATCATCATTCCAAATACATCACAGTACTTAATATCTAGCATGAACCCTAAATCCTAAAGTAACCATATATGATTCAGATTGCAACAAGCATGTATTTGATGATCAGTTTCATTCAACACAAGTACAATATCAAATAGAAGCATGGCTCTAATTAGTGAACATGAATGAATTCAATTCCATGAGTTACCATCATGCAGTTTCTAAACAAATCGATTAGCACAAGAACATCAAAACCCTAATTACATGATTTTCAATTCAAGCATTAATCGTAGCCAAATCATCTAGCAAACAATCTCACTTATAATGATAGTTATCTACACCCACAATATTACGTAAATCGAATCGACCAACGAGACTAACCGGTTGCAAGAATGAAATAAGCAAAAACTTCGAGGGAAAGTAAGAACTTCTAGAGGAATGGTGATTGATAACTGCCATCTAGTGAAAGAAGAGTCTAGGGTTTCGCAACTTATGATTTACGCATAATATAACGTGAGTGGAACTGGGCTTACTTGGGTCGAAGCCCATTTTGGCGAAACTCTCTTGTTTCATCGGGGAGTGAATGACGAAACCTCTAGGTTTCGACGAATGAGAGGGTGGCGAAACTTCATATGTTTCGTCATGGTGTGTGTGTGGCTCACCATGTTTCGTCGATTGGGGGTTTATAATCCCAACAGTTAATAACTTTTTATCACCCAACAAACAGTAACACAATATCCCAAGTGTTATGGGCCATTTCCTGAGCGTATAAATCCTGACTAATATCCTGCTTTTGATTGTTTACCTGTGACCAGGATACCGAATCAGGATATTGGTAACATCCTGGTGTGATATCCTGGTATTAGCTAAATTAATCACGTGTAGGTTAGAAGCTGTGGGTCACTAACGGTCAGATGGACTTCTTCTCCTTAAGACTCGGGCAAATATGTTATACGAGAGACGTTGAACCCGAAAGACCAGGTCTATAACGTTCGAGTGGGGAATATCCGCCGGATCCCGGTTTAATAGGGTAGTTTGGTGCATTTCTTTTACTATAAATAGATGGGGCGGATCAGATTAAGGCACACAACTTTACTCACACACTCTTTCGCACACTTTTGCTCTCTAGCTCCTAGCAAACACTATACACAAACACTTGTACTCGAATTACATTGTAACACATAGTTGATCCGCATCACATCCTGCACTGTATCCTGGTATTTGAAGGAATAGAAGAACAAGGCAGCTGCGATTGTCAGCTCCCGAGGTTTTGTGCCGGCGATCTAGATTGATCAAGGGCTTTCCTCGTACATCACGTGTCAACCTTTACTTTTTTGCTCATTGTTTGATTATAGATACAGCTCTATATCCTGAGCCGTATCCTGAAACTGTTTTTTGCAATTAACTTGATTAACATATTTTTCACACATATTTCTAGCACACTACCTCACTTAACTAATTTGATCACTTAATTGCTTCGGTAATTTTTGACCAAAACAATTTGGCGCCCACCGTGTGGCAAGTGGTGCTAGTTTTGCTAAAAACTTTAGTAAAATCATTACTCGGTTTTCTATTGTCAAAACGTTTTGCTACATTGTTTTCAATGGCCTCGAGATTAAACATGAGTTCTTCCACCATGTCTCCGATTGGTTCGGTGCTTCCACCTCCTCCTCCACGAATGCAAACTTCTTCGCACGGAACTGAAAGTCATGTGGCTCGGGATGTTATCCCCGCTCCGAGTACCCAGGGATCTGCTCCTGTTTTGGCTTCTAATGATGAAATTCTGAATTTGTTTGGTAGTGTACAAGAACAGATGAGGCAGCAGCAGGAAACTAATCGGATGCTGATGAGAGAGATACAACTCTTGAAATCCAGCCCAAGTAGACCTACTGAAGAAACTGTCACTCCTTTGCAGCCTAGAGCTTTGAACTTCAGTTCTGCAGTTTACACTGAAGATAATCGGGAGAATATCGTGCCAAGCCATTCTCAGAATCATACTCCTGAGATACCCTCCTCAGTCAGGATGTCAACTGTGAGGAGCTCAGGATATGCTTCAGGATATGGCCAGAATCCTCAGACCGGTAACGTGTCAAATAATAATATTCTTGCTACTAACAACAATGGGTCTTTGCAGGATGCAGGTAGGACGTTGACATTTACTAGGGAGCTTCAGAAATTGAAGGACATGATATCCAGTGTACCTGGAGTGGTCCAGCCAATTCCGGAAGTATCCCAAGATAGCCACAGAATATCCCGCTTTGCATATCCTATCTGTGATGCTGAAATCCCAAAGAGATTTCAGACCCCCAACATGAAACTGTATGATGGGACTACGGATCCTGAAGAGCATATTGCCCAGTATAGGGAAAGAATGGAGATTAACCCTATCCCCCCGGAACTCAAGGAAGCATGCTTGTGCAAGGGTTTCGGTTCTACCTTGACGGGGTCGGCCTTAAAATGGCTGTTAAATGTTCCTCCGCACTCAATTACTTCGTTTGCTCATTTGGTTAATTTATTTAATAGTCAGTTTTCTTGCAGCCGGAGTTTTGAGAAACTAACCAGTGATCTTTACAGGATAACTCAAGGACCTCAGGAATCCTTGAGGGATTATGTGAACAAGTTTAGTCGGGAATCCTTGGATATCCCACATCTTGATGTTGCAACAGCTGTGCAGGCTTTTAAGATGGGGTTACAAAAGGATTCTCAGTTTTATCAGGATCTTGTAATGAATCCCTGCAGGAATCTCGACGAAGCTCGAAACAGGGCCTTGAGATATATTCGCCTGGAAGATGACAAAAAGATGCAAGAGAGGATGAATTCTACCTCAACCTATGAATCGACCAACAGGAAATCAGAATCCTCGTATAAACCGTATCGCTCCAAGCCATATGGCAGAAATGACAACAAGAAAGTGAATGCTGTTGAAGACGAGGATCCTGAAGAATATCCTGAATTATCTGAATATTGCTTTTCTGTTAATATACCTGAGTTGATTTATGCTATGCAGGGTTTAGGAGACAAAGCTAGGTGGCCTCGAAAGAATCAACAAAAAGCTGATTGGAAGGATAAATCCAAATGGTGTGCCTTCCATGAAGATTTCGGACATGTGACTGAGGATTGCATTGCTCTAAGGAAAGAAATAAGCTACCTATTGAGCAAGGGATATCTGAAGGATTTGCTGGGAAGAAAGAAGAATAGAGGGCAGGATCCTGAGAAGGATCCTGAACGAGCAGCATCACCCCCAGCAGATGCCAAAATAATTAACTTTATTTCAGGAGGATCCAAAATTTGTGGGACTTCGTATTCTGCGGCCAAGAGACATGCAAAGGAGGCTAAGACTGAAAGGGGAGACAAACCAGCCAGGATGACCACCCTTACAAGTGATAAAGTGATCACTTTCGACAGTGATGACAGGGATACTGTGCAGGATCCTCACCATGATGCTCTCGTAATAACATTATATGTTGCTAACCATTTTGTACGCAGGATATTAGTGGACAATGGTAGCTCTGTCAACATAATTCAGCTGGAAACGTTGAAGAGGATGAATGTATCTCCGATGGACATTACTTCGAAGTCCACTGTGCTCGTTGGTTTCAGTGGAGAAGCTAGGAATACCGTAGGGGAGATAAAGTTGCTAGTATATGTTGAAGGGGTCAACTCGATACAACGCTTCTGTGTGATGGATTCCCTATCCTGCTATAACATCATACTAGGCAGGCCATGGATCCATGACATGAAGGCTGTGCCATCGACTTATCACCAGTGCATCAAGATACCTACCCCTTGGGGGGTCGTCAAAGTTGATAATGATCAGCAGGAGGCGAAGGAATGCTACTCATCCTCAATGAAATCCTCAACCAAGCCGAATGCAGCATAGCAATTAAAGATGCGGGCCCAGGATATCATGGAGGCTTCGGAACAGGATGTAAAGAAAGTTATCCTGGATCAGGATAATCCGGATATCTCTGTGCTCGTAGGAACCAATATCCCTCAGGATATTGAAAATCAATTGACTAATTTTTTGAAATGCAGGATGTCAACATTCGCTTGGAAGCATGAGGATATGACAGGTATTTCCAAGGATATTATAACACATAAACTCGGTATTGACAGGTCGTTCAAGCCGGTCCAGCAAAAGAGAAGGAAATTTGCTCCGGAGCGAAATGTGATCATCCAAGAGGAAGTTGAAAGGCTACTAAGGAGCAAGATGATTAGAGAAGTGAAGTTTCCTAAATGGCTTGCGAATGTAGTCGTGGTACAAAAGAAAAATGGGAAATGGAGAGTTTGTATAGATTACACAGACTTAAACAAAACATGTCCCAAAGACCCATTTCCTCTACCTCATATTGATTCAATGGTAGATGCTACCGCCGGCCACGAGATGTTAACCTTCATGGATGCCTCTTCAGGATTTCAGCGAATCCAAATGGAACCCTCTGACCAGGAGGATACTGCTTTCATGACACCCACAGGTATTTATTGCTATGCCCTTTGGTTCGAAAAATGCAAGTGCAACATACCAGAGGTTGGTAAACATGATGTTTAAAGACAAGCTGGGGGACACCATGGAGGTATATATTGACGATATGGTGGTGAAATCTAAAAAGGCTGAGGATCACCTCCAGGATATTAAGGGAGCGTTTGATATCCTGGATCAGTATAACATGAAACTGAATCCTGCTAAGTGCCATTTCGGAGTGGGGGCAGGAAAGTTTCTAGGATATATGGTGACCAAAAGAGGCATAGAGGCAAGCCCGGAGCAGATTAGAGCTATCCTGGATATAAAATCACCTTCGAATATGAAGGATGTTCAACAGTTAACCGGCCGAGTAGCAGCATTGAACTGATTTATTTCAAGATCCTCGAAAAAATGCAAGGAATTTTATGATATCCTCAAGAAGAATAAGAAGTTCGAATGGGGAGCAAAGCATGAAGCAGCCTTGCAGAATTTAAAGCAATATCTTTTAACCGCACCCTTATTGATGAAGCCTGAAAATGGTGAACCATTATCCCTGTATCTTGCAGTATCAGGGAATGCAGTAAGTGTTGTCCTTGTAAAAGATCATGAAGGTCAGCAGTATCCTGTCTATTATGTTAGTAAAAGTTTATTAGATGCTGAAACTAGATATTCTCATCTAGAAAAATTGATATTAGCCCTAGTTATGGCATCAACGAAACTTAGACATTATTTTGTGACACATAGGATTCATGTTAAAACTAATTATCCTGTTAAAAACGTGCTTAGGAAACCCGAGATGTCGGGTAGGATGGCAAAATGGTCAGTAAAATTAAGTGCTTATGACTTAGTATATGAGCCTAGAAATGCCATAAAGTCTCATGCTTTAGCTGACTTTGTGGCTGATTTCAGTAGTGACATTCAAAATGAAGTAGAATTAGAAGTACAGCAGCTAGGAGAAACCTTAGAATGCTGGACATTGTATACTGATGATGCATCTAACGTAAGAGGTGTAGGTCTAGGTATACTACTAAAATCGCCACAGGGGGGATATATTACCCCAGGCTATTAGGTGTGAATTTCCTGCTACTAATAATGAGGCAGAATATGAAGCTTTGATTGCAGGATTGGAGTTGGCTAAAAATATGAATATTAGATGTTTACAAGTATATGTTGATTCCCTGTTGATTACTAACCATTTCAATGGATCTTATGCAGTAAAAGGTGAAAAGTTAGCTGAATATCTCGAAATTCTCAAAAAATTAGCAGGATACTTCGATATTTTTACACTTGAACAGGTACCAAGAGAGGAAAATGCTGAAGCTGATGCCTTGGCAAATCTGGGATCATCGGTCAGGATATCGGAAGGAACCCGAATACCAATATTACATATCCTATATCCTGCGATGAATCCTCAGGATAAGGAAGTAATAAGTATTCAGGATCCTGATGATGAGTATCCCGAGGAGGATCCTAAGTCCTGGACGGCTCCAATCATGAGATATCTCAAGGAAGGACACATCCCAAAGAATGAGAATCCTAAAGCATTTAGAATGAAGGTATCACGATTCACTATTATAAATGACGTTTTGTATAAGAAATCTCTTGCAGGACCATATCTGAGGTGTTTGGAGGATCCCGAAACCAAAGAAGTACTTCAGGATATACACGAAGGGGATTGTGGTAACCATACTGGGGGCAGGTCGTTATTCTCAAAAGTATTGAGGACAGGATATTATTGGCTGACGATGAGAAAAGATGCCACAGAATATGCTCGAAGATGTGACGCATGTCAAAGACATAGTAACATATTACATCAGCCTGCAGAACCGCTGTATCCTATTGTTTCCCCTTGGCCGTTCATGAAATGGGGTATGGATATAGTGGGAAAGCTTCCAAAGGCTCCAGGAGGAAAGGTTTTCATGTTGGCAATGACAGATTATTTCTCCAAGTGGGTTGAAGCAGAAGCATTTGTTCAAGAAGTGGTATCCTTCATAAAAAGGAATATCCTGACTAGGTTTGGAGTACCAGCTGAGATAATTTGTGACAATGGATCTCAATTTATAAGTAAAAGGACTACTGACTTTTGCAAGAGTTGGGGAATCAAAATGATCACGTCTACCCCGGTATATCCTCAAGCGAATGGACAAGCAGAATCCTCGAACAAGATAATTGTCAACAACTTGAAAAAGAGACTAGGGGCTAAGAAAGGAAGATGGGCAGAAGAATTACCCTTTGTTCTGTGGGCTGATAGGACAACGGTGAAGAGTGCAACTGGCCAAACCCCGTTTTCCTTGGTGTTTGGAGCAGAAGCGGTGATCTCGACAGAAATGGTGATACCTACAGCGAGATCCAACCTCAGGGATCCTGAGCAGAATCCTGAAGTCCTATGCCAGGAACTGGATACTATTAATGAGACAAGAGACGCTGCAAGGCTAAGGATGGCAGCATATCAACAGAGGATATCTAAAGCATATAACAAGAATATAAGGACTAGAAGATTTCAGGTTGGAGATTGGGTATTAAGAAAAGCTTTTCAGAATACTACTAATCCTGCTGATGGAAAGTTGGCTCCGAAATGGGAAGAACCCTATGAGGTTGAATCAGAATCAGGAAAAAGGAGCATACCGACTCAAGAATATGCAGGGGGATATGCTACCGAGATCCTGGAATGCTATACATCTAAAGCTCTATTTTAAGTGAGTATGGAATTCAAATTCTGACTCAGGGTGGTATGGATTCTGTCTCTTTTATTAAATTTTGATATTATTTACTATTTTGAACCCATTACTGACCTAAGCATCGGAGGGGTGTTAGCCAGGCTAACACCCACCTTAGCTTACGATTGGTTTGTAGTATATGCTTCGGGATGTAGCACCAGGATATACATTCAGGATACTTCGGAAGATTAGAGGATTGGCCCCCTCTCCCAAGTCTAAAGGATCCTGATCCCTTCACAGGTTTAAAGGTATTCACCTTTCTTCCGAATTGGGTTTAAACACCCGCCTGGAGCGCAAGTTATTCGGGAATAGTTCAAGGTGGCGGGACCAGTTCATGTAAAAGTGGCTGACAATTTCGTTACTATTGGCTATATCCCGAATCCTTAAGGTATATGAGGATTGATCACCCTCTCTCACGAAAGGGTATTTTCATACTCTCTAAGGTTTAAAGGTTTTCACCTTTCTAAGTCTTGGAGTTTATACACTCCCACATGTAGCGCACGAAAATTTGGGATTTTCCCTAGGATACAAAGGATTTATCTCCAGTATATTTTGGGTTTTACCCCTGTAACACAAAAAAATGTCTATACAATTGGAACTAGTGTTCAAAAATTTTCTAAGTGTTTGAGGACTTCATGCACAGGGGACATTCCATCTAAAGTAATTGTATGAAGCACAAAGGATCAAAGTTGAGCTAAGTGTCTCGAACTGGGACATCTTAGTAGGAGAAGTCACAAAAGGGGTTGGAATTTAATACTAGGGCTACACTCAATTCCTGGTATGATCTTTCCTTTGTGAACCTTAAATGAATTGTTTAACTTTGATTAAGGATATATCTTTAGGATATGTCTTCGAAATGTATTTTTGGAATACGTTTCGGGATATTTCATTGAAATATTTGATTTGAAAATGAAAACCCTGATCAAACAAGTATTATCAAAACAAGTTTTAGAAAATGGGCTATCTTTTATTCTTTAGAAGTTTTGTCTGAAATTAATTGAATTTTTAGAAATTCTATTTGAAAAAGGTTTTCATAATATATCACTGAGTATATTGATCATGATATTTTGCAAAATTAACTAAGTAACGCATGGAAAAAATCTAAAAGACGACAACAAATAAGTCAAGAGGTAGTTATATTATTAACAAGTCAAAAGTTGTGCCTTTGGTTTCACCTCAAACCGAGGCCCATCCGCCAAAAGCACGATTAGTTTTTACCGTACCTACATAACGGTTGAAGGTTTTATCTCAAAACGGAACCTGTCCACCTTCAACCGTAACGTCATCCAAAACAAATTATACTAACTGATGACCGAGGGATTCATCCTGAAACTCAGGACCCATCCACCTTTGGTCATCGTATTGTTCTAATGCAGGAAATATAAATTGTTCAAAGACAGGAAATGTAAATTGTTTTACAGACCATAACCATGAAATTTTAAAAAGTGGGCTCCGGCCTCAGCACATATATCCATCATCGCCCACATCACTGCATTTAAGGGTCAGCTCCCTCCTTCATCATGACATCTCCACAAGTATCCTCTCCAGCATTCCTCTCAGCATCATCAGCAGCATCCTCTCCACCAGCATTTTCTCCAGCGTCACCACCCGCATCCTTTGAAGCACCAGCATCATCCACCTTCTCAGTTACCTTGGCGGGCTCCTCTGCGGCAGGTTTTGAAGGGGGCTCCACAGGGTTGCACGAAGGGCATTCTACGCCCAAAGCCCTAGCCTCGTAAGCCATTTTCAGTTTGGCCTGGAGGAGGGAGATGATAACTGAATTCTTAAGGCTCTCCCGGTATGAAGCCATATCTTGCTCATGCTGAACCTGGGCTGCATCAGACTTAGCTTGAGCCTCTTGGGTGATCTTCTGGATGGCAGCCTGGTGATCTTGAGTCATGGCCTTATACTTAGCTTCATAGTGTTCCGATTTGGCGGTAGCGATTGCTGCTTGGTCCGCGATGGTAGCCTCAGCCTTCTTTAGTTTGCTTTCTAACATGATGTTCGAGCCACATGCGTCCTCATAGAGGAATACCAGGCGTTCAAGGCCCTGCATGGTAAGGAAACAGGTATCAGCCTAAACTAACATTTGTACTTAGCATATGGTGCAGGATACGAGTCGGGATACTAACCTGGTTAAGGAAACCTGTCATAAACTTGCTGGAATCCATGAACCCGTGATTCTCAAATGGGAATACATGGAGAGTAGTAGGATGATCTGCTTCCTTCCTCTTCCGGGAGCTGGAGGCCCGGGTCCTGGATGCTGGAGGAGCTTTGGGAGCCATAGTAGTCTTTGAGCTGCTTGGCTTTGGAGTATCGGCTGGCTTCGGGTTGGTCTCTTGTTTGATGGGTGCAAGGCTGGAATAACTATCCAACTCATCGAGTTGGAAGCCTTCGAGGTTAATGACCGACACTGTGTCGAGGGAGAAGTGTTTAATCTATGTCATTTATATTCTATAGTAAATTTTATTGACAAATACTTACCAGACATTTCTGAACTTGATTTCTGACTTGAGTTTGTGAGAGACAGGGAGAAAGTTCTTTCAGCGGCAGGAAGTCGGTAAATCTCTTTGATCCTGGGTTTTGATTCTGCACTTGTGGATGCTAGGTCTCTGAAATTCGCTGCACAAATGTTAGGATATCAGTCAGAATACGGTAAAGGATATATTTGGGGATATTCCTAAAACCCTAAATCCTACCCTTGGTTAGCCATCTAACTTGCAGATCGAAACCCCCGTTGATGGAGTCCCTTTTTACAAAAAAGAATTTCTGTTTCCATTTCTCCTCATTCTTTGTAGCTTTGAGAACAAGAGGATTTTTGGAAGTGGAGAACAAGAGAAAACGGCTATTGCCATGAGATCTCAACCGATATGCTATGGGAAGGTCTTCAATACACATGTCAGGGCAATGACGAGATCGGATTTGATATAGCACCATCAAAACTCGCCAGACCATAGGCAAAGTTTGGGCATAACTAAGGCCGGTGAGTTCGAAGAAACGAGAGATGAAGGGTGGAAATGGGTACCAGAGTCCCAAAGAAAAAGGGTAGGCAAAAAAGCAGACCCACTCGTCTGATGATGCATCTGATCGAACCTCCCGATCAAAAGGGCGAATGACGGCTCCGGCGGGAAAGGCGCCGGAATCCTTCAGGGCGGCGATATCGGCGTTATTGAAGGAGCAGATTTCTTTTTCTGGTTCTCGTATGAGGTTTTGACTCACGAGGGTGGGGACTGGTTTATCCGAACGTGATCTTATCCGTGATGCCATAAGGGGTATCAAGCGAACTATAAGAAATTCAAAGGAAAAAACAGAGGATGAAGGAAAGGATGATTACCTGAAAATCGCTTGAAGAGTAATGATAACAAGATGAAATATCTCAGCTAATTATAGGCTGAATATAGGGGGCGAAGAGTAAAAGTAGCATGGGAAGTTGCACAATGTCATCTCAAACGTCACCTCGTTTTAATTGCCTCGGTCTACGAGTTAGAATTTTTAAAATATATCCGTTGGAGTGGTATACCAACAGATATATTTGGGGACAATTGTTATGGGCCATTTTCTGAGCGTATATATCCTGACTAATATCCTGCTTTTGATTGTTTACCTGTGACCAGGATACCGGATTAGGATATTGGTAACATCCTGGTGAGATATCCTGGTATTAGCTAAATTAATCACGTGCAGGTTAGAAGCTGTGGGTCACTAACGGTCAGATGGACTTCTTCTCCTTAAGACTCGGGCAAATCTGTTATATGAGAGACGTTGAACCCGAAAGACCAGGTCTACAACGTTCAAGTGGGGAATATCCGCCGGATCCCGGTTTAATAGGGTAGTTTGTTGCATTTCTTTTACTATAAATAGATGGGGCGGATCAGATTAAGGCACACAACTTTACCCACACACTCTTTTGCACACTTTTGCTCTCTAGCTCCTAGCAAACACTATACACAAACACTTGTACTCAAATTACATTGTAACACATAGTTGATCCGCATCACATCCTGCACTGTATCCTGGTATTTGAAGGAATAGAAGAACAAGGCAGCTGCGATTGTCAGCTCCCGAGGTTTTGTGCCGGCGATCTAGATTGATCAAGGGCTTTCCTCGTACATCACGTGCCAACCTTTACTTTTTTGCTCATTGTTTGATCATAGATACAGCTCTATATCCTGAGCCGTATCCTGAAACTGTTTTTTTGCAATTAACTTGATTAACATATTTTTCACACATATTTCTAGCACACTACCTCACTTAACTAATTTGATCACTTAATTGCTTCTGTAATTTTTGACCAAAACACCAAGCATATAATCAAGCATGTACAACTATAAAGCAAACATGTTATGCAAACACAATTGTGAACAAGTACGTGTAGAGGAAAGACCTTGAAAACTCGGGTTGTCACATCATCCCCAACTTGAAAGAAATTTCATCCCGAAATTTAGCACGTGGTTACTTAGGAAGCTAGTTAGGTTGTGTGGTTTCTTGGTTTTCCTGGGGTGTCACATCATCCCCCCGTTGGTTTGGAATTTCGTCCCGAAATTCTGCAGTAGCTTCAGCCTCAGTAGTGGTTGCACTTTTCTCGAACAACTGCGGATACTTGAGTTTCATTTGGTCTTCTCGTTCCCAGGTGAACTCTGGGCCACGACGGGAGTTCCAACGAACTCGAACAAGAGGTATTCTGGTGCGCTTGAGAACCTTAACATCTCGGTCAGTAATCTCTACTGGTTCCTCGATGAATCGCAACTGATCGTCGATAGTGAGCTCCTTGAGAGGAACTATGAGGGTCTCATCTGACAGACACTTCTTCTGATTTGACACGTGGAATACGTTGTGAACTCCACTGAGCTCTTCGGGTAGGTTCAGTTTATAGGCCACTTTGCCTATTTTCTCTGTGATTTCGAAAGGTCCAACATATCGCGGGTTGAGTTTGCCTCGTTTACCAAAACGAACTACACCTTTCCAAGGTGAGACTTTATGTAGTACTCGATCCCCAACCTAGAACTCGAGTGGTTTCCTTCGCTTATCAGCGTAGCTTTTCTGACGGTCACGAGCCGCCGCCATTCGTTGTCGTATCTGAGCAATCTTCTCTGTTGTGTCTACGACGAGTTCTGGGCCAGTGATTTGGCTGTCGCCAACCTCTGCCCAACAAAGAGGTGATCGGCACTTACGTCCATACAATGCCTCAAATGGAGCAGCCTGGATACTGGTGTGGTAACTGTTGTTATACGAAAACTCCACTAACGGGAGGTGTCTTTCCCAGCCATTACCAAAGTCGATTACACATGCCCGAAGCATGTCTTTAAGGGTTTGGATGGTGCATTCAGATTGCCCATCCGTCTGTGGATGATACGCCGTGCTCATGTCTAATCGAGAGCCAAAGGACTTGTGCATCGCTTGCCACAATTCAGATGTAAAACCTGAGTCACGATCAGAAATGATGGAGGTTGGCACCCCATGCCTCGAAACTACTTCCTTTAGGTAGATGTCTGCTAGAGTAGAAAACTTATCCGTTTCCTTGATCGCCAGAAAATGTGCAGACTTGGTCAGTCGGTCCACGATCACCCAAATGGTATCATTTCCGCGTTGAGATCTAGGCAAGCCAGTAACGAAATCCATGGAAATTTTCTCCCATTTCCATGTCGGTATCTCTGGTTGTTGAAGTAGGCCTGATGGTTTCTGGTACTCGATTTTGACTCTCGCACAAGTCAAACAGTTACTAACGTAGGTTGCTATGTTGGCTTTCATACTAGGCCACCAATACGTAGTGTTGAGATCGTGGTACATCTTATCCGCACCAGGATGTACCGAGTAACGAGACTTGTGTGCTTCATCCATTACAAGGTCACGTAGATTTCCATAAAGTGGAACCCAGATGCGCCCTGTTATGTAATAACCACCGTCTTCCTTTTGTTCTAACCGGTTCTTCGATCCTCGCAGGGACTCAGCCCTGATGTTCTCTGCTTTCAATGCTTCAATCTGAGCATCTCGTATCTGAGCGGGAAGACTAGAGTGGATGGTAAGTTGTAATGCACGTACACGCTTAGGTTTAGTCTCCTTTCGACTGAGGGCGTCAGCCACAACATTGGCTTTGCCCGGATGATACTTGATCGTGCATTCGTAATCATTTAGGAGTTCAACCCATCAGCGCTGTCGCATGTTCAACTCCTTCTGTTCGAGGATATGTTGGAGACTCCTGTGATCGGTGTAAATGGTGCACTTGGTACCGTACAGGTAAGGCCTCCATATCTTGAGTGTGAAAACAACAGCTCCCAGCTCCAAATCGTGGGTAGTGTAGTTCCTTTCGTGAACCTTGAGTTGGCGTGATGCATAAGCAATGAATTTCTCACGTTGCATCAACACACAACCAAGTCCTTGGATTGACGTGTCGCAATAAACCACAAAATCGTCGGTGCCTTCAGGTAACGAGAGAATAGGTGCGCTACAAAGTCTCTCCTTTAAGGCTGAAACACGGATTCCTGTGCATCACCCCAACGATAGGTGACACCCTTCTGAGTTAGTGAAGTGAGAGGTTGCGCATTCTTCGAGAAATCCTTGATAAACCTTCTGTAGTAACCCGCCAAACCCAAGAATTGGCGGATTTCAGTTGGTGTACGGGGCGCAGGCCAGTTCTTGATCGAGTCAACCTTGGATGGATCCACATGAATCCCATCCTCATTTACCACGTGGCCTAGGAAATGGACTTCACGAAGCCAAAAGTCGCATTTCGAAAACTTAGCATACAACTGCTCTGCTCGAAGAAGTTCCAGAATAAGACGCAGATGATGCTCGTGTTCCTCCTGACTCTTAGAATAGATCAGGATGTCATCGATGAAAATAATCATGAACTTATCCAAATAAGGTTTGCACACTCGGTTCATGAGATCCATGAAGACCGTAGGTGCATTTGTCAATCAAAAAGGCATAACCAGGAACTCGTAGTGCCCGTAACGAGTCCTGAATGTTGTTTTGAAGATGTCCTCATCTCAGACTCTCAGCTGATGATATCCCGATCTCAGATCAATCTTTGAGTAGAAGCTCGACCCTTTCAACTGGTCGAATAGGTCATCGATACGCGGGAGAGGATAACGATTCTTCATGGTCACCTTTTTGAGTTCGTGATAGTCAATACACATTCAGAAGGTACCGTCTTTCTTCTACACAAACAAGACTGGAGCTCCCCAGGGCGAAGAGCTAGGACGAATGAAACCCTTGTCTAATAGCTCTTGTAGTTGGGTGGACAATTCCTCTAGTTCTGATGGAGCTAAGCGATAAGGTGCATGAGCTATTGGTGCTGCTCCAGGAGCTAGCTCGATTTGAAATTTGACCTGACGATGAGGCAGAAGGCCAGGTAATTCCTCGGGAAATACCTCAGGAAAATCGCGTACAACGGGAATGTCTTCTATCTTCTTCTCTTTCGTGGAGGTGTCAGTAACGAGGGATAGAATAGAAGTGTGGCCCTTTCACAAACACTTTTGGGCCTTAAGGAAAGAGATGATGCCTACGAGTGCACCACTCTTGTCACCACGAATCACGAGAGGTTCTTCACCAGAACGAGGGATGCAGACAATTTTCTCCTTGCAAAGAATTTCCGCTTGATGTTGAGACAACCAATCCATCCCAATAACGACGTCGAAGCTACCCAGAATGATAGGAATGAGGTCGATAGAGAAGGTCTGATCAGCAAGAACAAGATTACAACCCTTAACTATGTATGTGGCCTCTAAACTTTTAGCGTTTGCTAGTTCTACAATGTGTTTGGTGTTCAAAAGTGTTGGAGTACGCTTAAGCATCTGACTAACTTTTAAGGACACGTAACTAGTATCAGCACCAGAATCAAATAAGACAGTAAGTCGTCCAGTAGGAACTTACCCGTCACAACATTGGGATCGTTCCTTGCATCACCCTGACCAATCACGAAGACACGTCCCCTGGCACCGTTGCCTTCGTTGTTACCCCCATTGTTGTTCCCATTTCCTTGGTTGTTGTTGTTGTTCTGATTCTGATTCAACTGTGGACAATGTCTCTTGAAGTGACCCTCAGCACCACACTGAAAACATCCCTTATTACCCTGATGTTGCTGTTGTTGGTTCTGTGGAGCTTGTGGCTGCTGTTGACGATTCTGATTCACAGGATGTGAGCTCCTGCAATCCTTGGCTGCGTGACCCAGCTTATTACATCTCTGACAACGACTCTTGTTGCACGGCCTGCTGTGGTGCAAATTACATCGATTGCACTTAGGATGATTTCCCCTGTATCCACCCTGACCCTGATTCCCAGAAGACTGCTGATTGGGGCTCTGGTAGTCGTCAGTTCTCCGCTGCTGAGACTGAGTCTGAACAGAAGTAGAGCCTTTACTTGAATTTCCATCCCATTTACGCTTGTTGTCGCTAGGAGCATCTGAAGTAGCTGTAGCACTAATACGTTTGGGCAGCCTGTTCTGCTCAACTTCCTGATCAGTGAGACGATGGGCTAGTCGTATGACTTGCTGGATGGTACCAAGGTTGGCCGCAATCACATGACTCTGAATTTCTGGCACTAGACCCTTAAGGTATAGCTCGATATGCTTGATAGGAGGATCTACCATAGTTGGACACAGTGTAGCCAGTTCGTTCGATCTTTTCGTATACGCCTCTATTTCAGACCCCGTCATCTTCAAGTTATAAAACTCTACTTCCAGCTTGTGAATGTCGTCGCGATGACAGTACTCCTCTTTGATCAGATCTTTGAAGTCGTTCCATGGGGTGGCATTAGTAGCTGCCAACCCTAGCATTTGTACTTGCGCGTTCCACCATGTCAACGCAACACCTTCTAGTGTTCCAGTAGCAAACTTTACCCTACGAGCCTCAGGGCATTCACACATTTTGAAGACAGACTCGATCTTCTCGAACCAATGGAGAAGGCCTACAGCTCCTTCTGTACCACTGAAGGTACTAGGTCGACAATCCATAAAGGTCTTGAACGTACAGACAGGAGGCTGAGCATGTTGACCTGTCACGCGAGAAAGAAAAGACAAGGTTAAGCACAAGAGTTGGTTCACGAGAGTAGGATCTAAACGTCCTAAGATAGGTCGGTATGGCAGGTTATACCTCCTGCAGGGGTTGCTGCGAGTGCCTCAGCCACTCGTTCGTTGATTAGAGCCGTCAGCTGGGCTTGAGTTAAGTTCAAATGTCCACTCATGATCTTCAAATCAAAGAAAGCACAAGTGAGAAGGGTGTCGCGATAGTGCATAAGTATGCGATGACAGAAGAGAGTAAGCACACAGGGTTTCAAACAGTAGTCGTTACGTTGACTAAGCGTACCGTAAACAATGCATTAAGCAAACTAATAGACAGGCAATATAAACATAAACCATATTACCTATAGTGTTGAGTCTTGCACGTGGAGCGAAGCGTCGTTGTGGATCGTTGAGCACTGTACAGGTTATAGTCTGGTTTTGTCAAAAAAAAATTCCTTTTTAAAACCGAGTTCACTATAACCAATGGCTCTGATACCAATCTGTCACACCCCCAAAATTCACAAGCAGAGTATCACCGCAGGAGGTGTGACTGATCAGGATCTAGCCACCAATCATATTGAACAATGTAATTTAAATAAATACAAGTCCAACCACACAATATAATTGGTATTCAAACTAGTTAATCCAATTCAAGTTATTAGCAGAAGCAATAAAGTTTAAAACCAAAAACCAAAGTATAAGTTTAAGAGTTCAATGTTCATCATGGAACTCAACAGTCCATGTACCACAACGACTTCCGCTCCCCTGCAAGCTCCAGCTAACATCTAACGACCTGCAAGGCATGTAACAATGAGTCAACAACAAAGTTGAGCGAGTTCACAGTTGGTTATCCAATTTATAGTTGTTTCAAAAACCATGAGTTATCCAATCCATTGTTTCCCAAACCATAACCAGTGGGGGATACCCCATGTAACCACTAGACCATTACCATATCGACAACTGACAGAGAAAGTTGTGCCCTACGTCAATGTCTATCATCATTGACTAAGTGCCCAGATCCATTAGTACACACCCGTCCTCCCGGCACGGTGTGAGGCTTGTCAACCCTAATAGCGCTATTAACTAATGACCCACTCGCCATTGGCCCGTCGATTAAGTCGATGTAAAAATGAGGGACTTAATGATAGAGTTTTGTCTAGTAAGTTATATGTTGTCGTCCTTCCCAACTGAGGACGGAGGTACGTAATCTACCCAAGGAGAATACGTAGATTAAATGTTGTCATCCTTCTCAACGAGGATAGAGGTACATATTCTGTTATATGTAGGTTTTGTTTTAGTTTCTTAACCCATTTCCAAACCACCGGGAATCCCATGCCTTATAGATAGTGTGAACTCACCTTGGTTTGCTCGGTATGATTAACTACTTGTTCATAAATATTCAGTCAAAGCCTATAGTAATCATACATTCATAATCAGTTGGCATCCACATTGTTCGCGTATAAGTCATGATCATAATGTGTATTCAGGCAACACTATCACATAGCACTTAACAGTTATTCTAGTTCATATCAGTCCACAGTTCAGATTTGTGTTTCGCATGCAAACTCATATTTCCTCAATCATGATCAACATAAAAAACAGTCAATTAGTGAGCATTCAAGTTTCATACACAAGTAAAACACAGTTTGCTGTGAATCATACTCTGGGCGGCGAAACTCCAGGCGACGAAACCTCCCATGTTTTGTAGGCTTTGAGGTGTGATGAAACCTTGCATGTTTCATCGGCATCGTATGTGACGAAACTCTACAGAGTTTCGTCGTCAAGGGGTTTCTTCGAGTGGGACTTTCATCGTTACTGTAACAGTTTGGCATACACACACGGTGAAAACCCTAGTCATCATCAACTGTTTCACCCTTACTATCAATCATACAGTTATCGTCCAAATCCAAATAACATTACTGCTACTAATCATCATTCCAAATACATCACAGTACTTAATATCTAGCATGAACCTTAAATCCTAAAGTAACCATATATGATTCAGATTGCAACAAGTATGTATTTGATGATCAGTTCCATTCAACACAAGTACAATATCAAACAGAAGCATGGCTCTAATTAGTGAACATGAATGAATTCAATTCCATGAGTTACCATCATGCAGTTTCTAAATAAATCGATTAGCACAAGAACATCAAAACCCTAATTACATGATTTTCAATTCAAGCATTAATCGTAGCCAAATCATCTAGCAAACAATCTCACTTATAATGATAGTTATCTACACCCACAATATTACGTAAATCGAATCGACCAACGAGACTAACCGGTTGCAAGAATGAAATAAGCAAAAACTTCGAGGGAAAGCAAGAACTTCGAGAGGAATGGTGATTGATAACTGCCGTCTAGTGAAAGAAGAGTCTAGGGTTTTGCAACTTATGATTTACGCATAATATAACGTGAGTGAAACTGGGCTTACTTGGGCCGAAGCCCATTTTGGCGAAACTCTCTAGTTTCATCAGGGAGTGAATGACGAAACCCCTAGGTTTCGTCGAATGAGAGGGGTGGCGAAACTTCATATGTTTCGTCGTGGTGTGTGTGTGTGGCTCACCATGTTTCGTCGATTGGGGGGTTTATAATCCAAACAGTTAATAACTTTTTATCACTCAACAAACAGTAACACAATATCCCAAGCATATAATCAAGCATGTACAACTATAAAGCAAACAAGTTATGCAAACACAATTATGAACAAGTACGTGTAGAGGAAAGACCTTGAAAACTTTGGTTGTCACATCATCCCCAACTTGAATGAAATTTCATCCCGAAATTTAGCACGTGGTTACTGAGGAAGCTAGTTAGGTTGCATGGTTTCTTGGTTTTCCTGGGGTGTCACACGTTAGGAATCTAATAGGTTAATAAAACCTTCGTTCCAGATTGAGAGCCCCAGTAGAGGTACTTGTGCTTGCTGATTAGAATATACAGCTGAGTATAAATTATATTTTAAGCTCAGGTAAATACTTTTAACTTATTTTCTGTTATACGGGCTTGGGATACGGTATTATAAAAATACCGCTTGGTCGGGTGTAGAAACCTTTTAATCGGAGATGATTAAATTGCCTAATCCCGTTTTAATCAGTATTGCTTGATAACAAATAACATTGGGGGTTAATGACCGTGTCCTGGATATCCTTGGCTCATTTAAAAAGTGAAATGGCCACAACTTATGCACAAGGTGTAGGCATAACACCTCTTGTTGCGTATGTAAAAGATATACTCACTTGCGAGGTAACTTCTTGTGAGTTTTATTTGTGGTGTGTCGATTAATCTTGATTGGTTTGTTTAATCACCGGCCCTAAATGTTGGACAAACATGTAAATCTGATATAAGATTGTTATTAATATAATTGTCCCAAGTTATAAAAGAATTTTTGTGCCTTGTGCATTTAAATCAATTTTCATAAAGATTTTCAAAAGAGTCAGTTAATTGTATTTACCAGTGTAAACTGTCACAGCCCCCGGCCCGGTGTTACCCGGTCTAGAGGCCGCGAGACAGAAAACTCATGGTAATTGCATTTAGTTTGGCAGCGGAAGTATTAACAGGATCGTTTAAACTTGAAAATGCCCAATTATTTTATTTTACAATTTGGGACAATCCCCTAATTTACAGTAAGGGAATTTTACTAGGAAATCTCTGATTTTACAAAATATGTATATTTATTTTATTGAGCCATTTCTTCAAGCTTGAAGTGCAACACGGCACTTTTTCCTAGATCACAGCAGATCACCTGAAACATGTTTAAAAATATTTTTATCAGCGGGGAAATACTGGCGAGTCATTCAAGTTACACAAAGACACATTGTTATAATTTTACAGCATTAAGGGTTTTTATATTTGCCCTTTTCACTTAAATATCTGGTTCAGCTGTCACTCGACCGAATCTATGACTGTGGACATATCACTAATTAGGCTCGCCCACCTAAAGTGATAAATCGTTAGTAGTAATGTGCACAAAACCCCCACATACTGCCAGTTATTAAAGATTAGCAAAGACTTAATCACTGCAAAGTATAACTGGAAAACATTTAGGGTTTTGTAAATCAATTTGATAAAAAGAGAATGACTCACATTGCAAGTTTAGACGGGCAGAGTTTAGCCTACTGATAAGCCTAATAACCTAATGTAAATAACAATGCACACGAAACTAGGTCAGTAACTTAACACAACATTTACGATAAGCTCACGAGATCAAAACCCTCACGAAGAATGACAAAGTATAGCCCAAATACTGGCAACACTTAAACATCCATCGGATCGGTTTCAATCGATCGGACATTGTATCGTAGCAGTGATCGAGTTATTACCCTGTTGTCGCAGCATAGATTCGTGCTTGTGTGTGTTTTTTGAACGAAAAAGTGAATAACTCAATGTACAAAACGAATTTGAACGTCGAACCAACGTAGCCATGCAAGTGCCAAACCCCTGGATTTTATACTGAAAAACCGTCCATGTCGCATGGCGCGACGGGGACACTTTTAGGGTAGGGTAGCCTCGTGTATTTATAGCCTAGGTAAGTCAACAGATCGACGGAATTTGATTTTTACAGCAAACTGTGTAGATAATATCAATTAGGGAATACACCCCCTGAGTTTTAGGGGCCCTGATCCTAGTTCCAATTGTTCTGAAAATTTTAGGGGTCATGCAATAGTACTTGGGGGTCATAATTAGGGTTTCCTATTGGACATAATAAAGTAAGAAATAATAATTTTGGCAAGAGTTGATACATCCTCCCCACCTTATTAAAATCTCGTACTCGAGATTTACTGGAACAAGTAGGGATATTTTCGCTTCATCTCTGATTCCAGTTCCCAAGTGTATTCAGGTCCTCTCTTTGAATCCCACTTGACTTTGACCAGTACTAGTCTTTTGTGCTTGAGGAATTATACCTTTTTATCTTCTATCTGAAGTGGTCTCTCTACAAATTTTAACTTTTCATTTACCTCTATGTCTTCGAGAGGTACTACCAAGGATTCGTCGGATAAACATTTCTTGAGGTTGGATACATGAAATACGTCGTGTACTCCAGCTAATTCTTCTGGTTGTCATAAGCAATAAGCAACTGGTCCTATTCGCTGGATTACTAGGAATGGTCCTACGTACCTTGGACTTAGCTTTCCCTTCTTACCGAACCGAACTACTCCTTTCCAAGGAGAAACTTTCAAGAGTACCCTGTCTCCAACTTGAAATTCTAGTGGCTTGCGTCGATTGTCTGCATAACACTTCTGGCGGTCTCGAGCCGTTTTCAGTCTTTCCTTGACTTGAGTGATCTTGTCGGTGGTTTCTTGCACTATTTCAGGACCTGATAATTGACTTTCTCCTATTTCTGCCCAGCAAACTGGAGTTCTACACTTTCGTCCATATAGTGCTTCGAACGGGGCAGCTTCGATACTTGAATGGTAACTATTGTTATAGGAGAATTCTATTAAGGGTAGGTGGTCATCCCAGTTTCCACCAAAATCTATTACACATGCCCTGAGCATGTCTTCCAGGGTTTGAATCATCCTTTCACTTTGTCCGTCTATTTGGGGATGATATGCAGTGCTTAAATTCAATTGTGTCCCCATTGCTTCTTGGAAACTCGTCCAGAAATGTGAAGTGAAACGACTATCTCTATCAGATACAATAGAGAGTGGGACTCCATGTAAGAATACTACCTCATCTACGTATAACTTAGCTAATCTTTCCATACTGAAAGTTTTCTTCATGGGCAGGAAATGAGCTGATTTGGTTAATCGATCCACAATTACCCAAATCGCATCATTACCTTTTCTGGTTTTGGGCAACTTAGTAACAAAATCCATGGTTATTAGTTCCCATTTCCAAACAGGCATTTCTAATTGTTGGAGTAACCTTGAAGGTTTCTGGTGTTCTGCCTTAACTTGTGAACAAGTTAGACACTTAGATACATATCTAGCTATATCCTTTTTCATCCCTATCCACCAGAAGTTATTTCTTAAATCTTGGTACATCTTATTATTACCAGGATGCATGGTATACCTAGATTTATGGGCTTCCTCTAAAATCTTATTTCTTAACTCTCCCTGCTTAGGTACCCAAATCCTTTTCTTGTGGAATCTCCAAATTCCATCAGTTCCTTGCTCCAAATCTTTTATCCTTCCTTTCATTACTTCAGCATCATCCTTGATTGCTGTTTCTTGGATGTTTTTCAGTTGTTCCATTAAATCTAACTGTAGATTTAATCTAAGAGCACGAACTCGCTTTTGCTTTTCATGATACTTACGACTTAGGGCATCTGCGACTAAATTTGCTTTTCCTTCGTGATATTGAATATCACAGTCGTAATCACTTAAAATTTCCATCCATCTTCTTTGCCTCATGTTTAATTCTTTTTGCCCAAATATATATCTTAAGCTCTTATGATCTGTATAAACAGTAAACTTACTTCCATACAGATAATGTCTCCAAATCTTAAGGGCAAAAATTATCGCTCCTAATTCTAAGTCATGAGTCGTATAATTTTCTTCGTGCTTTTTCAATTGCCTTGAGGCATACGCAATTACCTTTTTGCGTTGCATTAGCACACATCCTAATCCTAGCTTAGAAGCATCACAATAAACTTCAAAATCTTCTGTCCCTTCTGGTAAGGCTAGAATTGGGGTATTTGTTAATCTTTGCTTTAAAATCCTAAAAGCCTTTTCTTGCCTAGGTCCCCATTCAAACTTAACTGTTTTACAGGTTAGCTTAGTTAATGGTGCCGCTATCTTAGAGAAATCCTTAATAAAGCGCCTATAGTACCCAGCTAATCCTAGAAAACTTCTAACTTCCGTAGCTGATTGCGGGACCTTCCATTTGGTGATTGCTTCTATCTTAGAGGGATCTACGTGAATACCTTCATAATTCACCATGTGACCTAAAAATTGCACCTCCTGTAACCAAAATTCACACTTCGAGAATTTGGCGTAAAGCTTTTCCTTTCTTAACAAAGTTAAGAATGAATGTAAATGCTTACAATGCTCGTCCTGACTTTTGGAATAAATAAATATATCATCGATGAAGACAATTACGAATTTATCCAAATACGGTTTACAGATCCTATTCATCATATCCATAAATGGTGCCGGAGCATTTGTTAGTCCAAAAGGCATAACTGTAAACTCGTAGTGACCATACCTAGTTCTGAAAGCGGTTTTAGGTATGTCTTCTTCTTGTACCTTCAACTGATGATATCTGGAGCGTAAATCTATCTTAGAAAAGTATCTAGCTCCTTGCAGTTGATCAAAAAGATCATCAATCCTAGGTAATGGGTATCGATTCTTAAATGTAACCTTATTCAATTCTCTATAATCGATACACATTCGCATCGAACCATCTTTCTTCTTAACGAACAACACTAGTGCTCCCCAAGGGGATGAACTAGGTTGTATGAATCCTTTACTAAGCAATTCATCTAATTGCTTTTTCAGTTCTAACATTTCAGTAGGGTGCTTTAGCTATGGGTGTAGTTCCAGGAATCAGATGAATTCTAAATTCTACCTCCCTATCTGGTGGTAATCCTGGTAGTTCTTCTGGGAATACATCCAAGTATTCTGATACTACGGGAATTTCCTTAAGTTCCTTACCCTTAGTGCTAATGATTATCGAAATCATATACACTATTCCTTGCTTTCGTTCATCACTAGCAACTTTCATTACCGAAATGAACTTCATTGGTTTTCGCGGCTTATCCCCTGTAATCATAATTACTTCTCCTGTAGGTGCACGGATTTCTATTGAATTCTTATCACAGAGGATTCGAGCATGGTTGGCTACTTACCAATCCATTCCTAATACAACATCGAATCCAGCTAAATTCATAGGTAATAGGTTTGCAGAAAATTTATGACCTGAAAGTTCTATATTTTCTTTTTGCAAAACCGTATCTATGTTAACAGAGTTCCCGTCTGCCTTTTCTACTGTATAAAGTTTGGTTAAGGGTAGCTTAAGAGCTTGGCAGAAAGAAGTATTTACAAAACTTTGGTTTGCACCAGAGTCGAATAATACTTTCGCATAAACGTTGTGTACCAGAAATGTACCAGCTATTACGTCGGGAATCAATTCGGCTTCCTGCGTTGTCAGCTGAAAGGCTCTTGCGTTCTTCTTATTAGTTCCTTCAGCAGGTTTGGCCTTGTTATCCGCTGGCTTGAACAATTTAGGGCATTCTGGTCTGAAATGCCCAGCTTCTCCACATTTGTAACAGATCTTTAATTTCTTTTTGCATTCCTCCTCCCGATGGCCTGGAATTTTGCAGAAATTACAATTTTCTCTACATTTTCCAAAATGCTTCTTTTTGCAATTTCTGCAAAATGGCGGGGTGGAAGAGGACCCCTTCCCTTTCTTTTGAAGTTAATATTATTACCCACACGAAATCCTTGGGTAATCTTTTGGGCTAACTCATTTTTCCTGTTTTCTTCCCGTGTACGCACCATCCCGTCAGTCAGAGTGTTGGCCAATTCCACTGTATCATCAATTGTGTGAGGTCTCGCAGCCTTGACGATCTCACGAATCTCGCTAATTAAACCCCAGATATAGCGAGAAATAAGTACCAGTTCTGGCGAAGCCAGAGTGGGCACAATTCTGGCATATTCGAAGAATTTCGAAGTATACCCTCGACAGTCAACATCCATCATGCGATGAATCAGGAATTTATTCGCCATTTGCTATTTTTCATATTCAGGGCAGAATTTTCTTTTCACCAATCGCTTAAATTCTTCCCAATTCCTGCCATACGCCACATCACTTCCCTTGGCTTGTAGGACCGTGTTCCACCATTCTAACGCTCCTTCTTTAAAAAGATGCGATGCGTACATGACCTTGTCTTCCTTGACACATTTACTTATTTTAATTACTGCTTCGGTTTTCTCTAACCAACGCAGTGCGGGAGTCGCCCCTTCATTGCCTGCAAACTCAACCGGTTTACAGGCAAGAAATTCCTTGAAAGTGCAACCAGGCGTTGCAGGTTTCATTCTCTTAAGTATCGGGGCTTGAATCCCGTTATCATTATTGCCGCCTCCGTTAACACTATTACTGAAATTATCGTCACGCGTGCGTTTGCTGGGAGTAGGTGGTGGAGGTTTAACTGGATTTCGGGCAGCAGCAAGGATTGTTGGGATAGCATTGGCTATTCCCTGGGCAACGATGTTTTCTATATCTTGCCTATTAAGAAAGTGATCCTCATTGTTTTGCTCGAATTGGTTAATTTCATTAACTGGTTCATTAACAGCGTGTTCCATCTGATAATTAACAATATAAATAAGTTATTGACACAAAATAATTAACAATCAAACTTAATAAAACAATTGCACATAATTACGTCAACATGTATAGCCAAAATTGTCGACTTTGCGGCGTTGATATTTTTATATATTTTAGGATGCATCCGTACACACCAGTTATCTTACAAAATTTTATTTTAAGTTATTTTACATGATTATATTTTTATTAATATTTATTATTATTTTATTATTATTAAACACGTAACCACACAACCACATACAACCCCCGTCAGCTGGCACTTCAGAAACGACGTTCCCCCTCGTCGTATTTCCAGGAGATCTGTTCTCCTACTTCCCGGATTTGATTCCCTGCGTCCACCAGTTCCTCGCCGTAGTGACGGAGTTCTGCCAAGTTTTCTGTGCTCATAGGTGTGTTGGGTGCAGGCTCAGGGTCAAACTGGGGGAAAAAGGTGTTAGGGTTATTCAAGAGATTCTGAAATTGCCAGTTGACGGGTGGTCCATAGGACAACCCTTAATCATGTTAAAAGACGAATTAATCCTTCACTTAATTGTGTAATTATCTTGAATTAGATAACTACGGTTGCGTATGTTTCAGGTGCGGTTCGGGAGCTTAAAGAGGAGAAAATGCAGCTTTGGAAGGATTAAAGATAAACAGGTCACATGTGGAACAAAAGATGAAACAAAGAAGAAAATTCAAGTCATCACCGTAAATTACGATCTGACCGTAATTTACGGTGGACCTAATGTTGACCTGATTCCCACCGTAAAACAGACAAGTCTCACCGTACAACATTGAAGGTCACCGTAAATTACGGTGATACCGTAATTTATGGTGGAGGCGACGCACAAATCGTAACTGCCATCATTAAAGTCAGTTTTATGGTGCCTTTTCAAGTATTCTCATCATTGGACGTTTTTGGGAGACACTAGGGGCGATTTTGGGCTATCTTGCTTGGTTCTAAACAATTCCTAACATTCGGTTTGTGTATTCGATTCGTATGAACATTAATCGTTGTGTGAAGATGATGTACCAAGTCATGCGTGGCTAAACTTTTGGTGATCATCCTAGATGTAAGGTTTGCTTTTGAAACACTATGTTTGTGCTTGAATTTCTAGAATAATAACTTTGAATGTTTGTTTGAGTTATTATGGTGTTTGGATATTTGTTTGTAAATTGTTGATTATTGTTTGATGTTAATCTAAACCATACGTTCTTGGTGCCGCTGGCAATCGAGATATCATGGGAGGGATTAGGGTTGGATAATTGTCAATTGATCATCGACTAACAACCTCGCATTTTATAATCCGAGTACTTAGTTCTCTTTCATCACAAACAGATAATCAAACACGAGCCATGTCTATGTGGTTCTTTCTAGTTAAGCATAAACGTTAGTGTGGATTAAAACCTGAAATCTAGGATGGTCGCTTGTTCCTAATCTGTTTACAAAAACACTCTTTGATTTGCAATTTAATTAGTTAATATTAGTTCTTAAAATCAAAACAAAACTCTTGAATTTTAATTTCTGCAATTTTAGTTTAATCTTAGTTTAAGTGCAAAGCTACATAATCGACATACTTTCCACAAACTCCCTGAGTTCGATACCCACTTACCGCTATCTATATAGTTGTTATTGGGATTAAATTTGATTGTGACCACGACATCACGTCAAATTTTGGCGCCGTTGCCGGGGAGTAGTACGCAACGTGTGTCAGTTTGTTAGTTTTGCTTTGTTATTTTCGGGTTTACACTGGTGTGTTTAGTGTGCAGGTTCTACAGGTGCATGCATACTAGAGGCTCTCACAAAGCGTCACCATTGTCATTTGATCCGGAAATCGAAAGAACGCTAAGGCAAAACCGAGTTTTACTACGCGAAAACAGAATCATTGGTTCACCTACTTCACCCATTACACCAAGAAACATAATGGACGAAACACAAGTACCACCCACAACGGGTCAAACGACCTCATCATTTATACCTACTTCCACACAACCATCACCAAACACAACCATACCAAATTCCACTACAATTCCTACTCCACCTCATGACACTACACCATCTAACACCACACAACCGATTACTACTAAAAATGAACCTAATCTTTCCTTTAGCCCATCTACTACGATTCCACCACTCACTCATTTCTTCCCAGTTTCCGGTCAATCATCTTCCCATTATTCAATACCACCAAATACAACCATTGTCCATGCTACTTCAACATTTAGACCATCAAACCAAGCGGGATTTCAATATTCAACCCTTCCAATTGGGAAAACTTCGGGTATAGGGGGAGATGGATATGAGGAAGGATACGAAGATTTTGAGGGCTATGATGAAGATGGGTACGCTTATGAAGGTTATGGTGATCAAGGAGAGTTCGGTTATGTGCAAAGTCAATCTCAAGGGATGGCAAGTGTTGGTGGAATACCGCAACAACAACTCATACCACAACACATTAGGCCAAGGCCACAAGGGCCACCAATGCAACGCCCTATTCCATTGCAACAAGTTCGGCCACAACATGTACAACCACAATTTCAAAGGCCAATTCAACAACCACCGTTGCCACAACAACAATTGCAACCACCGTTCGCACCACAAGGGCTTATACCAAGACCTATGGGTCCTATTCGTCCAAGGGGTCGATTGGGTGTTCCAAGAAGGCATCTTAGGGAACAAGCACGGGGAATAGAAGCGCATTTCAGGCCGATAATTACTCAAAACCCTTCACCGGTGGTTATCCCTCACAACAACCAAGGGAGAACCTTTGAAGTAAGAACGAATTCTTTGCAAAGTTTGCCGAAATACAAAGGGCTAGCAACGGAGGAACCATATTTCCATTTAGAGGCCTATGACTCAATTTGCAATACTTTTGGGAGTCAAGGTTTTTCGGCCGATGATGTCAAGTTGGTTCTATTTCAGTTTTCTTTGGAGGACAAGGCAAAGAAGTGGTTCTACACTTTGCCTTTAACATCTATTTATACTTGGGCGGAGATGCAACAAATTTTTCTAGACGAATTCTATACCGCCCAAAAGACCAACGATGCTAGAAAGGGGTTGAGGAGCTTCCAACAACAACATGGTGAGATGTTCCATGAGGCGTTTGAACGTTTTAATATGATGATTAAAAATTGCCCTCACCATGGGATTGAACTTTGGGAGTTGATGAATGCTTTCCACGAGGGGTTGAGTGCCGAAGATGCTCGTGATTTAATGTCCATTACCGGTGGGACTTTTGGCACAAATTATGAGAACGACGATTGGGAATTCTTAGAGAACATGGCGATTACCTCAAAAAGAAAGGCTCAAGCATCGAGGAGAGCCCGACCGGCCATTGCCCGACCTCAAGTGCACGCCATAGATGATGGTAATGTTCAAACTACTAACCAAATTTATGATGTTTGTGCTTTGTGTAATGAAATAGGTCATGCGGCTGAAAATTGCCAAGGGATGGTGGAAGGGCAATATGAAGAGGTGCATGCGGTTCAAGGTCAAGGTCAAGGAGGGGGTGGTAGAAACTACAACAACATGAACTCTAATACCTACCACCCCGGGTTGAGGAATCACCCAAATTTTCGCTATGGGAACCCCTCAAATCAAGCTAACCCGAACTTTCAAGGTAGCCAAGGTAACTTTGGTTCACGCCAACCTTACAATAACCAAAGTGGATACCGAGGCGGGAACAACCAAGGCTATCAAAAGCAATATCAATCGGGTCAAGAACAAGGGGGGACTTCGGGTGGAAATGAGATGATGGAGATGTTAAAAAGCATGCAAGTGGAGATGCAAAAACGGAACCAACTCGATGAAGTCCGAATGCAAAAAGATGAGGTTCGTGACAAAAGCATCCAATCACTAACAACCCAAATAGGTCAATTGGCAACCGATGTGGCGGAGTTGAAGAAGAACAAGGGTCAACTTCCTAGTGACACCAAGGTAAATCCATCACACGGTTCGTCAAGAGGTAATGTTAATGTTCATCAGGTTAGTGTTTTGAGAAGTGGAAAAGAGTTTAAAGCCAATTTGTCACCCGAATTGGTTGAGGGGGTAGTTGAGGATATCACGGGTAATGATAGTGATGATGATATTTCACCGGTTAAACCAAAAGAATTAAATGTAAATAAACCGGGTTTGGGTGAAAATGGAAAGAGTGAAAAAGTTGAGGGTGAACCGAGTCAAGTCCCGTTTCCATCGGCTTTACTTGACCCGGGTAAGAAAAATTTTATTGCATCGAGAGGTCCCCAAAAAGAAGAGTTGTGGGACATGTTTAAACAAGTTAAAATTAATCTTCCACTCCTTGATGCAATAAAACAAGTACCCGCCTATGCAAAATTTCAAAAAGAATTGTGTACACAAAAGAGGCAAAACAAAAAGAAAATGCCTTAGTGGGTGGACTTGACCGGGCAAGTGAGTGCGGTTTTAAACGGGGAGCTTCCTCCTAAGCTCCAAGATCCGGGCACGCCATTGATTAATATACAAGTTGGTAATTTTTAAATGGCTAAGGCGTTGCTAGATCTTGGAGCCGGAGTTAGCATTTTACCGGGGGGCTTATATGACCAATATGATTTTGGTCCGTTAGCAAGGGTGGAGACAACGGTTGTTTTAGCCGATTTGTCTCATAAGTTACCCCGGGGTATGGTTCAAAATGTCATTGTTAAAATCGATGAATTTTATTATCCGGTTGACTTTTTAGTCTTGGATTACTCATCGGCGGACCCAAATCAACAACAAAACGTACTTTTGGGTCGGCCATTTTTGAGCACCGCACATGCAGTAATCGATTGTAGATTTGGTACAGTTGATATGACTTTTGGAAATCGAAAAATGCGTTTGAATGTTTTTACTAACAATTCTAATGCTAATGGTGTTGATGAGTGTTTCATGGCAGATATAGTTGACGGATGCAACCCGCATGAGTATGAGGAGGATGGTTTGGATGTTTGCCTGTGTGATTTTTCTGAACAGGTACATGCTTATGCACTCCGGGTTGAAGAAGAAAAGCAAGATGCGATGGCGTTGAAGGAAGGTCGGCCACCATGGACCCACCAGTTTGAAGGCTTACCGGCGGAAATAGATTCGGGTACTAAACCATCATTAGAGGAACCGCCAAAGTTGGAGCTCAAAGACTTGCCGAGCCACTTGAAGTATGTGTTTTTAGGGGATAATGACACTTTACCGGTCATTATTGCCTCTAATTTGGAGTTAGCACAAGAGCAAGCATTGTTGGGAGTCTTGAAAGAAAACAAGGGAGCTATCGGATGGACAATTGCCGATCTCAAAGGAATTAGTCCATCAATTGTCATGCACAAAATCATTACAACCGAAGATGCCAAACCGACACGAGAAGCTCAAAGGCGGTTGAACCCGAACCTAAGGGAGGTAGTTAAAAAGGAGGTAATTAAATGGTTGGATGCGGGAATCATCTATCCGATTTCGGATAGTGCTTGGGTGAGTCCCACCCAAGTTGTGCCTAAGAAGGCCGGCATTCAAGTAGTCAAGGATGAAAGTGGTGAACAAATTGCCACCCGACCGGTTACCGGGTGGCGTGTATGTATTGACTACCGAAAACTGAATGCCGCCACTTCTAAGGACCATTTCCCGCTACCTTTCATTGACCAAATTATTGAAAAATTATCGGGTAAAAAATATTACTGCTTTTTGGACGGGTACTCGGGTTACAATCAAATAGCAATACACCCGGATGACCAACACAAGACCACCTTCACTTGTCCATATGGTACCTTTGCCTTTCGGCGAATGCCATTTGGCTTGTGCAATGCTCCGGAAACTTTCCAACGATGTATGATGAGTACCTTCTCGGACATGGTTGGAGAGTCGCTCGAAGTATTTATGGATGACTTCTCCATTTTTGGCACTAGTTTTGATGCTTGTCTCAACGAATTACAAAAGGTTTTAAAAAGGTGCGTTGAGAAAAATCTAGTGTTAAGTTGGGAGAAAAGTCATTTCATGGTGCAAGAGGGCATTGTGTTGGGTCATGTAATTTCTGAAAGGGGGATGGAGGTGGATAAGGCGAAAATAAGGGTAATAGCATCTTTGCCACCTCCGAAAAATGTTAAGGGTGTAAGGACATTCTTGGGACATGCGGGGTTTTATCGACGTTTCATAAAGGGTTTTAGTGTTATCACCAAACCTTTATGCAACTTGTTATTAAAAGATGTCCTATTTGATTTTACTAACGAGTGTACGCAAGCTTTTACTGTTTTGAAGGAACACTTGGTCAAAGCTCTTATCTTGCAACCACCGGATTGGTCAAAGCCATTCGAGATAATGTGTGATGCAAGCGACACCACTATTGGTGCGGTTTTGGGTCAACGGGTTGATAGAAGGCCGGTGGTGATCTACTATGCAAGCAAAACTTTATCCGAAGCACAACTTAATTACACCACAACCGAAAAGGAGTTATTAGCGGTGGTGTATGCTTTGGATAAGTTTCGTGCTTATATTTGGGGGAGCAAAGTGGTGGTTTATTCGGATCATAGTGCGGTTCGGTATTTGATGGAGAAGAAGGACGCAAAGCCTCGGTTGATTCGGTGGGTATTATTGTTACAAGAGTTCGATTTAGAAATCCGAGACAAAAAGGGAAGTGAGAACGTAGTGGCGGATCACTTGTCTCGGATTCCGGTGGAAGGGATCGATGATGTTAGTGAAATTAATGAGAGTTTTCCCGGCGAGCAATTACTAGCCGTTTCCACTTTTGTTGCACCGTGGTATGCTCACTATGTCAACTACTTAGCCACGGGTGCCATCCCAAGTCATTGGACCAAGAAGCGTCGACAACAATTTATGGTCTAAGTAAAGCAATACATTTGGGATGAACCGGATCTCTTCAAGATTGGACCGGATCAAGTTATACGAAGGTGTGTGCCCGAGACAGAAGTGTTAGAAATTTTGACCCATGCTCATTCGTCCGCATGTGGAGGTCATTTTAGTGGGCACAAAACAGGCTATCGGGTTCTCTCATGTGGGTTTTATTGGCCCACAATTTTCAAAGATGCTTGTGAGTTTGCTAGAAATTGCATAAATTGTCAAAAGATGGGAAGCATATCGAAGAGGGATGAGATGCCTTTACAACCAATCTTGGTTATACAGATATTTGATGTATGGGGTATAGACTTTATGGGTCCTTTTCCGAATTCGAATGGCTTTCTATACATTTTGGTAGCGGTGGATTATGTCTCGAAGTGGATTGAAGCTATTGCAACACGCACAAACGACCATTCGGTTGTTTGTAAATTTGTTCAATCCAACATTTTCTCTCGTTTTGGCATCCCGCGGGTTAATATAAGTGATGGTGGTTCGCATTTCAAGAACTTCAACTTCGGGAAATTATTGAAGAGGTATAGCGTGAATCACCGAATTGCCACACCTTACCATCCGCAAACGAGTGGACAAGTCGAAGTGTCCAACCGTCAAATTAAAGAAATTCTCATGAAGACGGTTAGAACGGATCGGAAGGATTGCTCGAGTAAGTTAGATGATGCATTGTGGGCATATCGAACGGCCTACAAGACTCCAATTGGCACAACGCCTTACCGGATGGTGTATGGGAAGGGTTGTCATTTGCCAATGGAGTTAGCGCATCGGGCACATTGGGCAATTAAGACGGTAAACGCAGATTATGACGAGGCGGGGAAGTTGAGAAAGTTGCAATTAAGCGAGATAGAAGAGATTCGAGACGAGGCGTATGAATGTGCATCGGCTTATAAAGATAAACTCAAGAAGGTGCATGATGCAAAATTGCGGAAGAAAACATTTGAAGTGGGTCAAAAAGTTTGGTTGTATAACTCAAGACTCAAGATGTTCGCGGGGAAGCTTAAAAGCAAATGGATGGGCCCGTATGTCGTTCGGAGAGTTGGGAGGTTTGGAGATGTAGACATCCAAGACGAGCAAACATTGAAACAACAAACAGTGAACGGTCACTGGTTAAAGCCATACTTGGATGGGAACGACATCAACACCTTGGAGCTTGATAAAGCGGGCTATATCTTACGCTCGGTCGACGATGAGCAACCATGAGAGGCCCAGGTTTGGTAGTGTAAATAGTTAGCATTTCATTTTGTTTGTTTTGTATAGTTTGCAATTACCGTATTTCCTTGAAATTCGTGTTTGAAACAAGTGTGGGGATATTCGGATCACGAATTACTCTAACATTGTGTTGAGGACAACACGGGACTTTCGAGGGGGTAGGGTGATTTTTACACGTTTTTGAAAACAATTAAAAAACATAAAAAAATCAAAAAAATTGAGAAAAATATAAAAATTATGCATAAAGATCACATTTTTCAGCAATTCAGACATGCCCAGTGACCACCGTACTTTACGGCTTCACCGTAATTTACGGTGGATGTGAAAAATGTTGGTTTTTACGGTATATATGCTCCTGTTTTACGGAGGGGAGCTTTTGTTCAAGCTTTACCGTAATTTACGGTATGACCGTAATTTACGGTACGCATAACAAATTGATCTATTGCTCCGGTTCTTGCATGTATATAAAAAAATAATAATAATAAAACACATGATTATGTGACATAACCCCAGCCACACATATCCTTTTCACTTTACATTCTATCCATCTCTTTCACAAATACCTACAAGACCCCATAGCTCTTTCACCTTCAATCTTCCATAACTTTCTCAATTCTTGCTCAAACTAAGTGAAATCGGAGTCTATCTTGATTAATTTTTCACGTAGTTTCTGATTTTGCTAAGAGACTTACGAGAAAACCCAGTTTTAGGGTCCGAATTCTAAACCCTAGTTCGAAAAAATTTGGGGGTTTTGGGAGCTTTTGTTTCACAAGCATTCTTACATCTTCAAGCAAAGGTATGAAAGCTTATTTGTTATATTTTGATGCTACATTGTGAAAAGTAAGGTTATTTAGGTTACTTGCCCATACCCACTTGCTTGTTCTTAGATATGGTTATGAAATTGGTTATTTGAACATGTTATCATGGTTGTAGATGTAGAATTTGTGATTAAAGTAGTGAACTTTTGGGGATGCTCTACATTCTAGAGACACCATGCCCAATTTTTGGAAAAATTTTTGATATATTTTTGGTTCACTAGCATCTACAACCATGATAACAAGCAAGTGTGGGGAGATTTAGGAGAAAAGGGTTTAATTTTGTTTCGTTGGTTGTGTTGTTTGCTCTAATGTGTGTAGGAAATGGCACGAACAAAAGAAAAGACCAGAGCTAGTTCATCGTCGTCTTCAAAGGGAAAGGGTAAACAGCCGGAACAACAACCAAAGAAGAGACAATACATGGGTCGAGTGGATGAAAGCGAAAGTGAAAGTGAAGAAGAGATGGAGTTGGATATGACGGAGAAACCGAAATGGGATTCGGGACCGTTAGATGATCAACCAGTGGAGTGGCAGCCAACGTTATATAATGACCGTATGAATAAGTTGAAGAATAAGGCAGCGGCCTTTATATGTGAGAGGGATGTTCGGGAAGTTGAGTTTTGTCAGTTCGGGGTGTTTGACAAGTTCCGGGCTCTAGGTTGGGAGTCGGCACTTAGTTGTTTTGACAAAGATAAGAGCAACTTGTTCATCTCCGAGATACAAGAATGGATGGCCACTCTTAAATGTAACAGTTATGAAAGGTCATCGCAGATGAAGCTGACGGGTATTGTGAATGGAATTCCAGTGGAAATGTCTTTTGATACATTGAAGAAGCTTGGAAAATATGATAGTCTTCCAGCCCGTGATTATATGATACCGACTCTTGATGACCTCCTGGTTAAACCGGAGAAACATACTCGATGGAATGATATGTTGGCAGCAATATTTTTACCCGGTAAATACAGTGGTATTCTATACCGGAAGAATCTAAAAATAGAAGCTAAATTGTTGTTAGCCATATGTGTTCATAATGTTATTCCACGAAGGGGAGACAAGGAGCAGGTGAGGTTTCCCGAAGTACCCGTTCTTTACTCGCTAATGCATGGGGCTCCGCGTTTTCCTATACGCTATCTTATCATGAACCACTTATGGATCTGCCGGAATAAGTATGGAAGAGACATCGTCCCGTATTGTCGAATAATTACGGGGTTGATGAAACAACAGAAGGCGATAACATCTGAAGATCGAGGAGCAACAAAAAGGCATCAGCCTTTGACTTTAGATAAGTTGGGGAATGTTTGGACGTATACTCAATCGGAGCGTTATCACAAGTTAAAGTCGGAAGGGCAAAGGTGGAGGGCACTAAAGTTGGGTGCACGAGATTTGTTACCGGGTGAGCCGGACGAGCCAGAAAGTGATGAAGAAGTAGTTCCAAGTGGAGATGAGGACTATGCGGACGAGCCGCATGGTGGTGAAAATGTTGGTCAAGGAGGTTATGGTAGAGGATATGGTGGCATGTTCTATGATTATACGCAGCAATCTTATGTGCCGGGATGGGCTTATGAAGGCACAATGCAAGAAGTGATTGAGAATCAACGCCCTCCGGCATCCGTTTTTGATACGTGGTCGGGGTCGGAGAGGACGTTGTATGATCAAAACACGAGTAATAGTGCAAGTATAGAGCGGTCCTTGAAACAAACTTTTGATCGTCAAGAAACATGGAATCGCACACATGCGTATTCCCGTGAAGTTGAAATGAACAATCGATATCATGATGATCAATAAAGGAGAATGCACGCTGATTATCATGCCGGGCGGCCGGTGGTTGTGGATCCACAACATGTGGATTATGCGTCTCTACCACCGTATGATGGTAGTGTTTCGTATCCAACCCCGCCGATCCACCACTCGCAATGGATTGACCCGAGGCAACAAGAGGGAGCGCAACAACAACAAGGAGGAAGTAGTAGCGGCTCATTTGCGTTCGGTGAATGGAACGACATGATGTCTTCCATGTTTGGACCTCCGGGACCGCGCTATTATTAGTCAGGTTGTGTTCCCCCTTTGTATATTTTTGTGCATATTTGTTAGTTTGTTGTTTAAGGTTGGGCGGTTGGGTGGTGTTTTGATATGTTGTGTTTGGGTTGGTGCTTGTTGGTGGTGTCATGTTTTAAAAAGAAGAAAAAACATAAAAAAAAAATTATAAAATGAAAAATCCAAAAAGAAGTTTGGGGTTTGAGTGAAGAAGTTTTTGTTGGTGTTTAAGAGTTTTAGCGATCAACTCTTCCCAAAACCATACATTGGGGTCAATGTATCCCAAGTGTGGGGATGGGGGAAATTTTGAAGTTTTTGAAAAATTTTTAAATCAAGCGAAACGATGTGAAAATTTGAACACCCTAGATTAACCCCAATTTGGTACACCGGCAACTCTTGATACCTTTTTCATTCTTGGTGAGAGTTGTAGCCACATGTGTATATAAATAATGCTTATCTTTGATGAGAGTGGCTACGGGTGGGGGTGCATTAGAACTTGTGCTTGAATGCGATTTGAATCCTTAGTCGGATATGAATGCGAAAAGGATAAGGGCATTTAGGTAGCTTCGTCGTTGGTGTGAGCGAGTGTGGGATTTGGGGGGTTGGACCTCATAAGTTATATATATGAGCATGGTTGCGAGAAGGGCGGGGGTTTGGACATTTAGTTGCCCAATTTTGTGCCTAAAAGCCTATCATTTGTTACCCCTAGCTACTTACCTAAAAATTTACCAACTTGACCCGGTTTTATAGTGATTAGTGATTGTTTAGTAGTATGTAATGTTATTTGATGTTATGTTGAAGTATTATGTTTGAAAAAAAAATATTATTAGAAATGAAAAAGAAAAGAAAAAAAAAGAAAAAGAAATGAAAAATGAAAAAAAAAAAAATAAAAGAAATGATGTTGAGTTGTCTTATACATAGTAGTTTAGATTGGTAATGCTAGTTTGCTTTATTGTGTAATAAAAAGACCGGGTCAAGTTTTCGCTACTTCATATATATTCCATTTCCTACCTATACACATAGCCACGTTACAACCTTGAAAGTCCCTTTGATTTGCATTTATGTTTGACACATTTTAGGAGAATGATCGATTTAGGTACAAGCCTATAGTTGTGCAACCACCCGTTTGCCTATTGTGTGTCTAGCTTATCTTTGCTAGTTTTCACTTGTAGCCGAGAGGAGAGATTTAGAGAGGGGTGCATTGGTTGGGTGTTAAAAAGGGGTTAGTAAAAGGATTGCATGTTTTTGCTTGGTTTAAATTGATCACTTGTTTTAAAATTGAATTGATGAGTTGCTTGGGACAAGCAACGGTTAAGTGTGGGGATGTGACGGGTGGTCCATAGGACAACCCTTAATCATGTTAAAAGACGAATTAATCCTTCACTTAATTGTGTAATTATCTTGAATTAGATAACTACGGTTGCGTATGTTTCAGGTGCGGTTCGGGAGCTTAAAGAGGAGAAAATGCAGCTTTGGAAGGATTAAAGATGAACAGGTCACATGTGGAACAAAAGATGAAACAAAGAAGAAAATTCAAGTCATCACCGTAAATTACGGTCTGACCGTAATTTATGGTGGACCTAATGTTGACCTGATTCCCACCGTAAAACAGACAAGTCTCACCGTACAACATTGAAGGTCACCGTAAATTACGGTGATACCGTAATTTACGGTGGAGGCGACGCACAAATCGTAACTGCCATCATTAAAGTCAGTTTTATGGTGCCTTTTCAAGTATTCTCATCATTGGACGTTTTTGGGAGACACTAGGGGCGATTTTGGGCTATCTTGCTTGGTTCTAAACAATTCCTAACATTCGGTTTGTGTATTCGATTCGTATGAACATTAATCGTTGTGTGAAGATGATGTACCAAGTCATGCGTGGCTAAACTTTTGGTGATCATCCTAGATGTAAGGTTTGCTTTTGAAACACTATGTTTGTGCTTGAATTTCTAGAATAATAACTTTGAATGTTTGTTTGAGTTATTATGGTGTTTGGATATTTGTTTGTAAATTGTTGATTATTGTTTGATGTTAATCTAAACCATACGTTCTTGGTGCCGCTGGCAATCGAGATATCATGGGAGGGATTAGGGTTGGATAATTGTCAATTGATCATCGAGTAACAACCTCGCATTTTATAATCCGAGTACTTAGTTCTCTTTCATCACAAACAGATAATCAAACACGAGCCATGTCTATGTGGTTCTTTCTAGTTAAGCATAAATGTTAGTGTGGATTAAAACCTGAAATCTAGGATGATCGCTTGTTCCTAATCTGTTTACAAAAACACTCTTTGATTTGCAATTTAATTAGTTAATATTAGTTCTTAAAATCAAAACAATCAACTCTTGAATTTTAATTTCTGCAATTTTAGTTTAATCTTAGTTTAAGTGCAAAGCTACATAATCGACATACTTTCCACAAACTCCCTGAGTTCGATACCCACTTACCGCTATCTATATAGTTGTTATTGGGATTAAATTTGATTGTGACCACGACATCACGTCACCAGTCAGTGGTCCACCATTCTTCCAGCTCTCCTTGTAGAGGTCGGGGATTGACAATAGGACCTGGGATAGCTGGCTCTAGATTGACTGTAAGTAGTACTTCAGCTGGGCAATTGAAGAGGTTTTAATCGGCAGGTCCGATGAGGTCGCTATTGGCCAGTTTGCGGTCCAACTCCTCCCACGGTGGCATTTCCTGGGCTTGCCCTGAAATCTCTCCAATCTCCTTTCCTTTCCCTTTATCCTTCGGATCCTTAGTCTTTATAACTTTCTGTGCCACTAGTTTCTTTTTACGCATACGCCTCCAGCCTACGAGTCTTCTTCACTTTTCGGATTTGGTTTCTCCTGCGGCTGGGCCTGGAATACTATTGGCTCTTCAGTATCAGCCTGATAACCAGCTGGATTTCCTGTGATATCCATATCTGTGCTATGGATAGTAAAGTTTCGGAGTGCCTCCGATTGTTCATTCATGCTGTTAGCACCCATAAAGAAACACACAATTTTAAGTTAAAATTTTATTTATTGAAAATCAAATTTTCACAAAACCACAGAATGGTAACCAGGAAAATTAATTATTTCTAAATACTTAGTTGGCTTAAATCAGTGGCTCTGATACCACATTTTTCTGTCACGACCCCCGACCTGGTGTTACCCGGTCCAGAGGCCGCGAGACAGAAAACCCGTGGTAATTGTATTTAGTTTGGCAGTGGAAGTATTAACAGGATCGTTTAAACTTGAAAATACCCAATTATTTTATTTTACAATTTGGGACAATCCCCTAATTTACAGTAAGGGAATTTTACTAGGAAATCCCTGATTTT